>OY728127.1:490159802-490759802 GCA_963277665.1 Viscum album
CATCCAGGGGGCATGATATCATTATGGTGATCATAGACTGACTCAGTAATTCATCCCACTTATTACCCATTCGAGAGAAGGGTTCAGTAGAGTGCATGGTATGCCTTTACGTGAAGAAGATAGTTTGAATCCATAGAGTCCCATCTACAATAGCCTCAGAACATGATGCATGATTTACATCCCAGTTGTGGAACGGATTGAAGGAGGTTTCTTGGAATAAGCTAAGCTTGAGCACAACCTTTCACCCAGATATGGATCGTCCAACAGAGTGGACCATATAGACCATGAAGGACATGTTTCGTGCTTGAATTCTTGATTTTGGTCATAGTTGGGAGTACCACCTACCACTAGTAGTGTTTTCTTACACAAAACGATACCACTCCACCATCGGTATGGCACCATTTAAGGCACTTTATAGAATACCATGAAGTTCACCATAATGTTGGACAGACCTAGGGGAGTCAGCAATCATGGGTCCAGAGATGGTATAGGATACCACTGAGAATGTTCTGGTCATATGAGAGAAGATTATGACTACATAGAGACAACAGAAGTCCTATGTTGATGGAAGATTGAGACCCTTGGAGTTATAGGAGGAGGGCCACTTATTCTTATAGGTCTCTCCTCAATGAGGGATATAGATATTTGTCCAGGGTGGCAAGTTATCTATGAGGTTCATTAGACCTTTCCTGATACTCCATAGAGTGGGTAAGGTGGTGTACTACTTGGAACTACTACTGTATTAAGAGATGGTGTAGGATATCTATTACATATCTCAGATGAGGAGATACGTGCATGACCCTTCTAAAGTCTTCAACCATGGTGAGATAGAGATTGATGATGGGGTGACATTCATAGAGTACCCGGTGGAGATAGTGGATCGACAGGAGAGGATCCTTACTGGTCGGTCGATTTCTCTAGTATGTGTTCTTTGGCAGCACAGGAATCTTTAGGAGAACACATGGGAGTAGGTGGCTCCAATTTTTACTCAGTACCCCCATTTGTTTCTTTAGACCGTGTTTTGGATGATGAGGATGTAAAGACCTAATGTTGGGGGTAATGTAATGTACCATAATTCCATTTAATTTTTTTTAAAACTATGTGGGATTATTTTGAGATCAGGTGCTGAAACGACATGTGATTATGATGCCCAATGTTCTCAGAATCATCCATTGAAATTTTTTATGTTTTAAATAGTGTACATGATCATTTTTCATGAAAAATTAGAATAACTCTTAAACAGGTTCCCAAATAAGAAATCTGAGGGAACCGTTGTGTTTAGAGTTGCGGGTTTACCCTAAGCACGACTTAAGATTAGTCAGTGCGGGATTCTAGTTAGAAAACAAAAAATGTAATAAACGTAAATAAAATAATTAAATAAAATAATTTTAGTTTTCAAATCCTTATAACTCACAAACAATGTCTTAGATTGAAAATCTAAGACAACCGTTGAGCTCATAAGGGTGTGCTTTCCTTAGGCATAACCTAACTTTAGCGAGTGCGGGTCAACTGTGGAAAGTAGTTTTTGGACATGACCATAAATAAAATAATTAAATAAAGATTATCTTATTTTTGATAAAACATAAACGGTAACTGGGATTGAAAATATGAGAGTACAATTGAGCTTGTGAGGGAGCACTTTCCTTAGGTGGGGCCTAACCTTGACCGGCGTGGGTCGAGGTTGAAAGTTATTTTTCCAGTGTTTTAAGTAAAAATAAGATAAACATAAAAAGTTTATTTTATTCAAAAATGTTTCGTTGCAACGTAGCAACAAGGCAGCTATTTCATTTCTTAAATAAATTAGCTTAACGACGTGGTGTCTCAGCATAATAGAAATGCTGAAACACACTTCCTCCATTAAGTTTATTAATAGAGATATGGGTTCAGGGGATGACCTATGAGATTATTATGAGGCTCTTGAGGAATTATGTTCGAGAGCAATGAACGATGATGAATGAAGAATCTTCAACGACGTCAGATCATGGATTAAATGTTGACGAGATAACAGATCAGGATGTCTCTTAACAGATCACCAACGACAATTGAACCCTGACACTGACCGATCCTTTTTCCAGGTAGGGGTTTAAATCTTATTTATTAATTTTTCCCCATTCTCCCCTCTAAATGAAAAACATAGATCAACTCTCTAACATGTTGATCCGTGGATGGATTCTTCTTGTGGGATTAGGAAATATTTATTGTGGGATTGGTGATGGGGATTAAATCATAGAGATTTATAATTGTGATTTGTGATCCCATTGACAAGAACAATTGTGGTCCAACACGAACAAAGAATGATTTATTCATTGGGTGTTATCTGTGATCCCCTCTCTCTCCTTGTTCTTTACCGATAGACCCACAAGGTCACATAAAATCTTTTATAGAGGGATTCCAAATGGGGATGAACCCTTGGAGAGATGGAAAAATGGTGAGGAGTATGCAGAAGTGAAGGTGACACCCCAAGAATACTGGAAACATCTAAATATTGGGAAATGGACCACCGGAGGAAGTCTGGTGGCCCACAGTAGCTATCGTGGGTAGGAGACGGCGTGCCCTGGTAGCGCGTCAATTTAGTGGAGGCCATGGCTAATAGGGTTCACGGTGGCGCAGGGTGGCAGCACTGGTCAGGCACAACATCAGTTGGAGTGTCTTGCAGAGTGTCCCACAACATGCACTGGCACGTGGTCTATGTGGGACCTTGTGCAGAGGGAGGCGAATGGCCTTACATGGCCGTGTGGATGCATGAACCAGATGCTAGTGAGAATACGGGCTAGTCCCATGTTGGCGCACCGATGCCAGCCAGGACGATGGAGTAAAATGGGCCACTAGGCACCTCAGACTGTAGAAGAACCGACTTTCCAAATTTATAGCCCAGCTGAATAGAAAACTGGGCTGATGGGTGGCCTGGCTGGTCAGAACCGGTCTGACTAAGTCGTACTGGATAGGATGAGAACTGGGTTGTTGGGAGACCTAGTGGGATAGACCCATAATCGATCATGTCTAGTTCCAATAAGCCCCAATGGACCATTATTGACAAGGTTGGGTCATACAGGACCCCAAGCCAAGTCGGTCGGGTCGGTCTAACCAATTCGGACCGGGCCCGGATGCAAACGGGGCCCTGTTTACTAAAATTCCAAAATCATTCAAATCGGGCATCCGATTGACGCGTTGTCTATGGCATTGTGACCTTTGCCACAAGATGGTACATTGGGTATATTCCAAGTGAATTTTCATAGTAGTCGAGATACAACACATGTCTTGAGGAGTATATTCTCTCAGAATCAAGCATAGTGGAGAGTGGTAATCATAGGGCGGGATGTGACATGAAGTAGATGACGAGAGAGACCCTGGTGGTCCAGAACCCGAGCGAACATTAGTTGTCCTGTATTTCATAGATCCTCTATGGTCTTGTTGTGGAGCAGACCTCATTAGTCCATGAGCTAGGTGGACCTCAGTGGTCTAGTGGCTTAGTTGACCTCAGTGGTCAAGTAGCTCAGTGGACCTCAGTGGTCCAGTAGTTGAGCAGACCTCAGTGGTCCAGTAGCATAGCGGACCTCAGTGGTCTAGTAGCTAAGTGGAAATCAGTGGTCCAGTAACCAAGCAAACCTTAGTGACTCATTAGGTAAGAGGCTCTTAGAAATACAAGAGGATTCAGTTTACTGATTGATAATCTTACCTTCTATACCTTGAGTTATACCTGGTGTGAGATGTCATTGATTTGTGGTCTTTCTTTGTGGTCTTTCCTTTTTGGTTTGGGGCCCCTACTGAGTATTGTGTTAATCAACCTTTCATGGGCTTCACTCACACAGATCGTTTCTCATGCAGGTAATTGATGCTTCGACAGAGACCTTGGTAGTTCAGGACTAGGTAGTGCTCAGTGAGATGGGACGGATCGGCATACTTCGATGGATAGAAGCATTTAACCTTCACCTACCCTTCTGGTAGGGTCTCGAGGAGATGGACCATGGTCATTTTACTTTTCTTAGTTGTTTTATTTCTATATTCTTTCCCCTTTGGACTTTTAGTATGTATTATACTTTCGGTGGTTTTCTCAGTGATAGTTGTGGTTTACTTTGTGTTTACTTTCCGCATTTTAATTTTTGTTCATGTGAACAGGTTTAAAGGTAATTCATTCCATTTTTTGAGATATTCTGACTTGGTGCTAGTCACCATCACCTGGCCTATGGAAGGTGGGCTTGGGGTAGTCATGGAACATGACCTAGGTGATGGTCTGTGACCATCTGTGGTGATATAATCAGGTTTTCCTTTGTTGATGAAAAGGAAAACTAGTAAGTATAAGATGGAATTGTTCATAGGAGGGTGAAATTTATTACTCATATGTTGGATAACCTAGCCCTTGGTTTAGGGGATATTATGAGTTCCCAGTTTTCTATAATTTTGGTAGAGTGTGAGAGTGAATTCCCTGAATATTTCTTAGATATAACTCCCAACCAATAGATATACATATGCAATGATATACACCTGGTCCCAACACCAAAATCTATGCTAGAATATCATATGGCTCCCGTAGAGCTTCATGAGATGAGGGTGTATATGGAAGAATTTCATAGTATGGTATTTGTTTGACCCAAGTTCTCACCCTAGGTAGCCCTAGTTTTATTTTCTAAGAAGTCAGATGGTAGACTGTGGTTGTGTGTGGAATACCATTTCATGAACCATATGACCTTGAAGAAAAAGTATCTGCTTTCTAGGATTGATGATCTCTTTGATAAGTTGATAGGGGCTCAATGGTTCTCGAAAATTGACCTCAATTAGGGCTATCACCAGATTCATGTACATGTCGATGATATATCAAATATGACATTCAGATATTTCTATGGTCACTATGAGTACTTGGTGATTCCCTTTGGTGTAACGAACAACCCAATAATATTCATGGGACCCATAAACTTGATAGTTCATCCTTTATTGGACTTGTTAATGTTAGTCTTCATTGATTATATCCTTATGAACTCGGCATCTGAGGAGGATCATGAGAGACAGTTGAGAATAGTTATGGACATAATCTAAGAGCACCATCATTACAAAATTCTCTAAAAGTTCTAGTTCTGGATTTAGGAAGTATACTTTCTTGGACATGTTATCTCAATAGATTGTGTGGTAGTGGACCTGGGAAAGGTAGGGGTATATTTAGCTTGGGATCCACCCAAAATTGTTATGGAAGTGCATATATTTCTTAGTTTGATAGGATATTAACCAAGATTCATACCTTATTTCTCTATAGTATCAGCACCCATGATATTTTTTACTCGAAAGACGAAGCCTTTTATGTTTATAGATGTTAGCAAGCTTTTCAACTGTTGAGGTAGAGTTTTACATGTGATCCCATATTGATATTCTCATAGGAGGGTGTTGAGTATGTAGTTCTTTTGTGATTCATCAGGAACCAAGCTTGGTTTTTTTTATACAGAGGAATGAAATGATTTCATTTGGTTCCCACAAGTTGAGACCACATAAGCAGAACTAGGAGATCTATGATCTTGAGCAAGTAGTGGTAGAAGTTTCACTTAAGATGTGGTAGTACTAACTAATGGGTGAGAGTTTTATCATCTACTCCAATCTCAAGAGTCTCAAGTAAATCTTCTCATAGAAGGATTATAACTTGAGATAGAGGTAATGGATAGAGTTCCTTCATGACTATGATTTTGAAACTATCTATACTCATGGGAAGGGGAATGTGGTAGCAGATTCTCTTAATAGGTGATCTTGTTCATAGTTACTGAATGAGGCATTAGAGTAGTTGGCCTCATTTCAGTTATCCATTGTCGATGGAGACGGAACAATTTACCTCCATTCGACGGTTGTAACCCCTATTCTCTTGTAGTAATTAAAGAATTCACAACCAGGGGATACCGAATGACAGACACTACATACTCAAATATCCACTGGACATTCTCTTGATGAATTTTCTAAGGGTTGGGAGTATTTATTTATTTTTAGAGGATGCATGATGGTACCAGTAACGTTTTAAGAGGAGGTTCTAATGGAATTTCATATGTCTCATTTGGGGGTACATCTATGTGTTAACAAGATATACTAGGACCTATGAAATTTATTTCCAGAGATGAATAAAGGAGTTCTATAAGTTTATCTCTCAATTCCTTAATTGTCGACAAGTGAAGGCTGAGCACCAAGTTTCAACAAACCTACCACAACCCCTTGAGGTGCCAAAATAAAAGTGGGATGGGATATCCATTGAACTATTGATACTATTACCTTGTATTTCCATGGGAAACGATGTCATATGGGTGATCATTTTCCAACTCACCAAGTTGGACCACTTCATATAAATTTGGGAGCATAGTTCAATAAATTGCTTGGGATACCTATAAATTCAGAAGATATTATGACTCCATGTAGTTCCATCGATGATATTTTATGACAATGATGCTCTCTCCTCATCCAGGTTGTGGAAGGGATTATAGGAGGCAATTGGGACTCAGTTACACTTGAGAACAACATTTCACCCCTAACTGTTGGCTAAACTGAGTTAACCATTCAAGTTCTTGTGGGCATGTTGTGAGCTTGTGTGATGGACTCTGGATATAGTTGGGATGATCACCTACCATTGGTGGAGTTTTTATGAAAAACAATTACCATTACACAAATTTTATGGCACCATTTTAGGTTTTTCATAGGTGACACTATTGGTCAACACTTTGCTTGCCTGGCCTAGGAGAGTCAATCCTCTTAGGCCTAGAGTTGGTGCGAGGAGCTACTAAGAAGGTAATGATTATACAAGAGTGTATTAATACATCACATGGCCATCATAAGTCTTATGGTGATAGAATATAGAGGCCATTGGAGTTCTAGGAAAGAGAATGTGTGTTATTAGATTATTCAAATTGATTTTTATTATAGAGATTTGGCTGGGGAAAATCCATCTCTGAGGTTAATTGGATCTTTTTAGAAACTGCTTATAGTTGGAGATGTGGAATACTTATTAGCTCTAACTCTTCAATTATATTACTTACATGATTTCTTCCATGTGTCACAACTAACAAGTTATATGCACGACTCATCAAAAATTATCGACTAGGGAGAACTAGACATATAGAATGAAACTACATTTTATGAGTACCCAGAAGAGATCAAGGATCATAAGGAAAAGATCATATGTTGGTGAGAAATTCCTTTAGTTCATGTCTATAAGTGGCACTAGAAACTCTAGGAGAGAACCTGGGAGTGGGAGGCTCTGGTACGTGATCAGTACCCACACCACTTTGTGTATCCCCTGTTTTGTTTTTTAGGTACATAGATCCCCATGTTGGGGAGAATATAATGACTTGGATTTTCAATGTATTATTTTTTTGGTATTTAATGTATTATTATCAAGACCATTAACAAAGGAAGAATGTAATTCTATGGCCTGGTCTACTCAGAATAAATGGTTGAAATATATTATTTATATTAAATAGCACGTGTGTATAGTTTTCCCGAAAAATGTGGAATAAGTTCTAAATAGGTGCTCGAATCAGAAATATATGGGCACTATTTAATTTAGAATTTTAGGTTCACCCTAGGAGTGACATAACCAAACTTAGTGTGGTTTATTTTTTTAAAATACTTTTCAAGAGTAAAAATGAATAAAATAATTAATTAAATTATTTTATTTGTTTCGTTTCCATAGTGATTGAGAGATCTAATTAACTTTCTTCAAATTCATGCTTATTGAAAATTTGAAAGGTTAGACCCATAACCATGAAAATAATTAGAGAACCACTTAATAGTGTGGAGATATATTTTGTTTGTGGATGACCACAATATTTATGATCGATGACTAGAACATGATGGAATCAATGGATCTCACTAATGACTATGACATTTCACCATTCTTCCTCAGCGATCGATCCAAAACGAGGTACTGTAGTTGTTTTATTTTTATTTAATACTTGTTTATTATTCCTATGACGAAAAAGGATCAATTATCCAATATATTGATTCATGGATCATATGTATTTGTGATATTTGATTATTATGGGTGATTTTGGGATAATTAATTTGATTTGTTTATTTCATTATTATTATTATCACAAAAAAATTAAGATCAAAAAAATGATTTCAGTTCGATCCTCTCAATTTTTCTTGTTCTTTTCTTCCCTGGTTCTTCATTCACCATAGTTATTATCTATTTCTCTTGAGGTACGAAATATTTCTATCAATTGATCATTTTTCAGATATTTTTTGGTGCTACAATCCGATATCATAGATTCGAGATCAGCAAGACATGAAAGAGGTGTTATGATCATAATAGTTGCAGATCAAATGATGTAGCTACCTGATTTCTCATTCATTAGTTCACAATGATAAGTGTTATATAAATTCATATTCCAAGTGGATCGAAGGGTTGAATCATTTGTTTTGTGATTTAATGTTTTTTGAGCCTAGATTCATGATTTTATAGCAAGGCCTCCTCTAGATCAAAGAACGGATGAAGGAGAAGATGTGTGGATTCTATATATAATATTATTTAAATTCCTATATTACATGATGTGTAAACTAGATATACACTCTATGTGGGGACCCTTGTGTAGGGGTTTGGGTTTCTAGGGAAACTTAAGTATCACATGGCTTGTGACCCTATCACATGGAATGTGGTCTCTACCTAGAGACTCAGTGGGTACCTTGGATGGTACATAGACACGGGTTGGAGTAAACAAGTTAGAGCACACTGTGTACTCACCCACACAGCCACAGACTGGACCAAGTATATAGGCTAATCCATGCACTGTTATATAAGCACATGTACATGGGATAAAGATGTTTACTTGAAAATGGGTAGACTACACGATCACCCTACACACCATGTACTTTTTCACGGACATGGTAAAGATACATGAGTTGTTTACATGGGTAGAACATAGGGTTAATGGACACAGTTTTTGTCCCCTGATACACATAATGTACTTTTTTATGCATGGATTAGAGCCACATTCCTCCATATCTTAGAAAAGTTTTTCTAGGGTGCGTTCCCCTTATCAATTTTCTGATGGTTGGTGTATAATCATCTCTTACTCCTAGGACTATAATCCCTTCAGTGGGACTTCATGAATAGAGTAGTTGGAATCTCTCTAAGAGGCATAGAGTGTGATCCTCTATTCATCTTCATTCCTTAGGTGGAGTTCTTGGTATCATCATGATAATCATTATGTTAGAGTGAATCATTTACTTGGCAGGTTAATCCAGATTGAGTTTTTGGTATCACCCCATGGTCATGGAATTGATCCTAATCTTTGTATCATTTTATTTTCCTACCATCGATGTGTACTTTAAATGATGAGACCCGACAAGCACTACCTATTGGATGGATTTCATCAATGCCATCTGAATCAAGAGTGTGTTCTCCTAAATAAGTACCTTTTGAAATATTTGATCTGGAATCCTAGGATGGTATATTATGGTTATGAATTTCGTCAAGATTGTGGGTATTTTTTGAGTATATAGGGATATTATTGTTATATGTATTTTTGAAATATACCTATGTAGATCTAACTGTATTTCCTCTGTTATATTCTTTTTGGTTTCAGGGTGTCCCACTTAGCATTGTTATTCTCAACCTTGTATGGGTTTTACCCACACATGTCATGTCCTATGCAGATGACAGACCTTTTTATAGAGTTCTAAATATTCTAGGACTAGATGTCTCTTACTGAGATTAGATAGACTGAGGTGTGTTCCAACATCTTTTTGAAAATAGTCCCCATTACTTACTTTTAGGATGGACTTGTGTTTCAGACGCTTTTTGGTGGTCTTGTATTTAGCCTTGTTTATATTACATTACTTTTTGACATACTATGGTTGTGGGATTTAGATGTATTTATGAATTGTTGTTTAGTGTTTCTACATTTCATTGTTTTATAATATTAGAGATGTGTGTGTAGATAGGTAATTAGGCTAAGGCCTCACATGTCAATGATATTCCTACTCAGAACTAATCACCAACACCTAGACTATTGGTGGGGAGCTTGGGGATAGCTCATAGAAAATAATATATTATATTTACATTTTATTTAAAACATTCCACATTAGGGATTGTTTTAATTCATTAAAAGGTAAAACATTATTGATTTTTTAATAAAAATCGCAAAAACACCATATTTAAAACAAAAAAACAAGCTTATATTAAAACCCAATATAAAGTTGATTATAAAGAAATTAGGTGGGTTAAATATATAATATTCATCAAAAATATATTTTATAGGAAAGAACCCCAAATTTTACCCAAAGTAAATTTTAATATTATGATTTAAAAAATTATATACATTTCATAAAATTAAAATTATATAATATTTAAATCATGGTTTTCAATAAAACCATATAAGAAAAGTGTTTAATTAAAACAATTTCCTTTTTGGATAAAAATTTCATAATATTTTCATAACTAATATAACTATATAATTCATATTAATAAATATGAAAATGATTTGTTATATCACAAACACTAATAGAATAATCATTGGGGATATATTGAAAATAATAACACATATGAACTTTATAGTTCAAAATATTATAATAACTATTTTTCACCTCATTGGGATCCAAAAAAAACAGGGTTGTTAAATGAAAAAATAAAACTCTACATGAGATTTCAGTAAATATCATGAATAAATATAAAATACAATAGTATTGTAGGGTTGAGGTATTCAGTACCTCTTTTTATAATTTAAAATAAATTCTTGTTTGAATATTCCATTAGGTGACCCCTATGTTCTTTGGAAAAGATGGAACCATAAAATTTTCTATTTTAATGTATTTGGGTGAAAACAATATATTCTAATCACTTATGATAACTTTGAAAATTTTAATAATAATAGGATGATTTAATTTTTCATGGGTAGTCAAACTAAAGTAAATCATACCTAATATTTAATAAATGAACAAAAAATAGCTGAATCAATTCACATAAAATTTGATAAGATTTTTCTAAATCATATCCCCAAATTTATGATACTGAAATCATATTAGAAAATTTTACATAGAATAAACCAGGTCCTTCTCAAAAAAACTAAAGTTGAGGATGAACTATAAGAAATCCATTTACCAAAAGAATAGGTGAAATAAAAATATTGTTCCTTAGAAAATGATATTTTTTATTTTAAATGGAGAACTCATACTAGAAGATTGGTTTTAAATGGGGTTCAACATCATTCTTTTGTTTCAAACCAAGGTCCCAAAAAATATTGATGATTCCAATAATGATGAGTATTTGTTACTTTTTATGGAAAAATAGTTGAAAAAAATCATACGAAATGACATGTTTACTCTTGTTGAAAGACTTGATGATCACCCCATAATAGGAATAAATCTGGTTTTTATTATGTTTTTTGATGAGAAATTTATCATAACATGTAATATAAATACCCCACCTCTAGTGGAACAGAGACTGTAGTCAAATTATTGCATTGGAACTGGATACAAAGAATCACATCCCAAAGGACTGAATAGTTTATTATTCTTATAAAACTAGATAAATACACAAATTTCACATTAAATTGAATAAATTAAATACAACACCGTTTTTTTATGGAACATATTTATTCCCTTTATAATATCCCAAGATATCAGTCATAATATACATTATAGAATTTTAAAGAAAGGAAACATAAGAATTGGTGAGATATAATTCTTAATAAGGGTATACATATAACATAAGATATTACGAATAAAAAAATCATAAATAATATGGAAACATAAATAAATAAAACACAATCAATTTAATCAATAACATGAATATAATATTGTAGGAATATATAATGAAAAAATAATTCAATATATGTAATCACATGATCTTGAACATTTTTAATGGATATTCTAACTAATCGATTAATTCTATGGATATCAATGACTACTCTCGTAGTAAAGGAATGCATAATGTCAGTCAACATAACCATACCATAATGGTCTCGTGTCATGACTTATTACATAAATGGTTAAGGCCTCAAACAATACCTAAGCTAGTTTGTCCCATGAGACCTAATGATGTATCAAGGGGATATATAGGGACCCTGCAATGATTAAGTATGTCCAATAAATTCCACATATTAATAAATAATTCAAATGAATAAACATTCCTTGAAAAATTAATAAATTTTATATATTGTAAGAACTAGTTATACAAAATATCAACATTTTTTTCAGTCAAACTGATCATAAACCATCCCATGAAATATGAGGAATGGTATTATTGGATTACATCCTCAGAAAAAGATTCAAAAAAGGATATTTACATAGATTGAAATACTTTAAAGAGAATAATAACATTTTTCTTGGAAAAAATACCATTTTTACTTTGAAAATATTTTTTAAAATATAAAAATTTGTATGTAAAAAATAAATCATTTTAGATGAAATGTTCACTAATTAATTGATAGGGAATAGAAATATCATTAACTAGGGATTAAAAATAAACAATATTGAATAATGATGGGATTGTGAAATAAACCATTACCACTTGTGTATCTTTTGATTTGTAATCTATATGAAGTAAAATACAAAAAATAAAACTTTAAATTCCATGAATAAAATGTGATATAATAAATAATATGTCAATGTGGAAGTATATACACCACACAAAAGAAATAAGTGTTGAATATGTCATATATCTCACAAAAGTAAAAGTGAGATGAGAAACCCTTACCTTGGGTTTGAATTCCTTAAAATTTATTCAAACCTGATTTATAATGGTATTAAAAATTTTATTTAATTACAGTAGAACCATAATAGAATATATTATTCTTTTATATTATCTTATCACCCGATTGTTAAACATATGTCATTATTACCCTTATTTTTCATGTTAACTAACTCATTTTACAATTTGATTTTTGCTCTTTAAGTTAAGTTATTATGAATAAGATATATATAAATCATAACCATAATATTATTAATGATATAAACATCATATATATTAAATATATAGATAATTATGGTCATCTGTAAAATATAGAGATAAAAATATGAATTACATCATTCGTGGATATGGAAGGTTGTTCATATGCATAAATGTTGTTTTTATTTTTTGATGGATGGAAAAAAAGAAAGATAAATAATAATTAACCATTAAATAATATGTATTATGTCTTATATATAAAATATATTCATTAGTTATATCTTTTTAACCATCCATGTAAAGTGGAGGTGAAAAAAAATTACACAGCAACGTGGAGACGATAATCTGTATGTATGCATGAATGATGTTTTCTTTCTTCATAGTATTAAAAAGAGATGGAATATTGCTATCCCAAAATAATAATAAAAAATATTAGTATATTGATGAAACTAGATTTATATATTTAGTATGAAAAGAAAACATGGATAGTAATTAGAAGAATAAATAAACTTGAAAGTGTTGGTAAAGACGATTAACACTTCTTCAATGGTATCCTTTTGGATCTCTTCCTAAGGGACATATAATTTCTATTTTTCAAGGTAATTAACCACAAAAAACATGGATAAGAATGTTTGAAATGGGGTTAGTAAGGTTTTTTTGATCTAGATAGATTAATGTGATGTAATGAAGTGAAGAAGGAGGTGCCCTTTTATAATTGAAGTGAGGGGTATCCTGGGAATGTCTCAAAATATTAAACAAATATAAATTGATATTCAATTAAAAATGTATCCCGATTCGTTTATTTCAAATATATGATGATTAGTGATATAAATAACCTCATAAAATAATTATTTGACATGTTTAGTATATGGTTTGGCACTTGTCATTTTTTAACCTCTTGTTAACCCTTTTGACAATTATTGTACTATTAAAATTTTATACTCTCAAATGGGAAATAATGTTACAATAAAATTACAAAAGAACCATAATTTGAAAATTTTAGATTCCATTACCATATACCATTAATTTTAATGGATATTTGATTTTTAAGAATTTTATGTCATTTAAAAAAATTATTTATTATAAAATATCAATATTTTCAATTTTAGAACTATTCATTAATTTGAAATTAATAATATCACAAAAATAATTATAATTTTAAATATATATTTTATTATATTGCTAAGATATCATGGTCATCTATAAAATTTCTCCTATATCATTATTTATCTCAAATTTTCCCACATTATATTTTTAAATATCGTTTATTTGATATTTCTGTTAATTTAAAACTACTACGTTATCATCGTGTAAGAATTTAAGGTAACCATTTATTCACTAAATAAAATTACCACGATTAATATAAATCTTTTATATTTCAAAATACTATATATATTCTAACATATAATCCCGATAACCTAATTTTAATAAAATTATATTAATTAAAAATAAGCGTGTGACATGTTTAAATTTTTTGAGATAAAATACAAATAAGGTCATAATATAATCAAAATGACCAAAAAATGACATATAACAAAATCATGGATGAGTATGGATAAAATATACTCAAACAGTTAGATTAATTCAAGTTTTAGGATCATTTTTTAGTCATTATCATTTTATTTGTAATTTTAAATACATGATTTACCCTTTATTATGGTAATAAAATTTACCAAAGTTATTATTTATATTGACCAAAAATAAAAGGGACCTATTAAAAATTTTCAACCTCCAAAATCAATACATTATATCCATTTTTCAAAATTTAAAACTGATATGTTGTAGAATTTAATTTAAAATTAAATCATTAAACTCAATGAAGAAGAGATTTTTAGAAAAATTTCATTTTAAGTATAAAACATTTTTATACCAAATTAAACCATTAAATCTATTCTAATAAACTTAATTATATTATTTATAATATAATATCAAAAAATTCCTTTCAAAATTTCTTGACACCAAGATTTTGGGAAATTGTTCCTTTTTTCAAATATTATTTAATCTCTCTAATATTTTGTGTGATATGAAACATTGATTATATATTGAGTGATTTGAACAATGATTTTATCTTTTGTTACAATAATCCATTAGTTTCTTATAAATTATGCATGACATGTGACAGAGAGTGTCATTGAGCAATGAAATAATATTATTTTAAATATAACCATCATAATCTAACTATTAAATTTTTGAATATATTTAGTCTTAACTTCATTATAAAATATAGATATAAATTATATACTCAATATAAATTTATTTATAACTTATTAGTAAATAATCAATTAATTTTTATTAAAGTAATTACATTCATAAAAAAATGCATTCTTAAAAAATAAATTTTTTTCTTTTTATGAGAAAATATTATAATTAATTTATAGTTAATTTAGATAATTTATTTGATAAAATTAATTTCATTTTTTGAACCATCATATCAAAATTTACTTATGGTGAAGTTTTTATATTTTTTGAAAAATATTTAATTTTTGATGAATATTGAAAATGGTGATTTTTGTAAAACTATAATTTATTTTCAATAAAATAAGTAATCTAAATTACATAATAATATTTAAATTGAAATAATTTTTATTTATTAATATTTAATAATATTAATTAATTTTTAATCAAATTGATATTGGATTTTAGTAAAATGGTTTTTGGGTTCAAAAATTGGGTTATTTTGATAACTGTTTTAAAGTGCATAATGTTCCTCCATTTTAATTAATTAAAATAATACCTAATGATAATTTTTTTAAATTAAATTTATAGATTTTATATATAATTAAATAGTATTAATTAAATTATTATTATTGTTATTTTACATGGAGTTAATATTAAATCATCTTGTGCTTGAAGAAAATGCACTTATTGAAAAATGATTTTTTCATCACATCTGTCGGTTTTGTTTTAAATTTAATATTTTTCTAATATTAGATAAAAAAAATATAAAATATAAAATTAATTTTTAAGTGATAATTTATAAATATATTAGTCAGAACATTTTCATATTTTTTTGAAAACATTAATTTTTTGATGAATAGTGAAAAAATACTAAATTTCAACTGAAAACGGTCATTTCTATTAAATTATTAATAATGTTAAACTATATTTTAAATTTTTTATAAAGTAAGATTTGTTCAATTATATACTTATTAACAAAATTTAGTTTATTTTAATCAATTTAATATTTATATTAAATATAAAATCTTTGTAAACTTTGGAACATTTTCTCTTTAAAAACCATCTTTTCACCGCGTCTACATGGTTAATTTTAAATTAACATTTTTAATCATATTAATGAAACTATGAAAAATTTATTAAATATTTTAAATAAATTTAATTTATATTCTCTAATAATTTAAATTTAATTTTTTTACCAAAACTAATAGTAAGCACATTAAAATTTATTTCCCATGGTTACAGTTAAAATTAATTTACTGTGTGTTAACCTAAAAAGATCTTGGTTAAAAATAAATGAAAACATGTTAAAAACCCATTTTATGACCATATTTTGACATTATATCTTCAATTATTAATATTTTTCTATTATTAGATCACATTTTAAAGAAAAAAAACTTGTTTGTATTTCTATATTTCAAAAATTGATAAGTGATTCACTTGCCTCACTTATAAAAGGTTTCCCCTTATCTTCTCATCTCCATGCCATTGAACATTTTATTTCAACCAATAACTACCCCATTAAATTCCAAACCATTATCCAATAATCTTATAAGCCTTTTTTTATAAATCCAATCTTGGAAGGATTTTGGTGGAAACATGAGGATGATACCTAAATAAGAGGTAACATTCATCAGTGAGCATTTTTGTTTCATTTATTCCACCACCCCATTAAATTATCATTAACAAATTATTATATAATAATCTAATTATATAATATATAATTATGAATTTTTATGTTTATTTAGTGACCTACAACCATCTCCACTTCCATCAAATTGGTTATAAAATCACTATTCATGTGTACAGTGGACTAAAGCCTTGCTAACCAATGTCATTCATTTTTTTCCATTACCACCTCTCACGGTTAGACATAAGGATTGATTTTTTATTTATATATGATATTGATGGTATTATTATGCATAATAATATATTATATCTCACATATAGTCATGCTTCATATTTTTTTTGGAATTGATAACATCACTCATGTGTATGGAGGACTGCCACTTTATGAGGTAAGGTAATTCATTCACGGTTAAAATTATGGGTAATTAGGATGGTTTTAAAAAAAATATGTGATATATATGAAATAAAAATTATTCATTAATTATTATATATTATATTACTTTCTTTCACTAAATACGTCTAGAAAATGGAAGTTGTGTTCATGTATGGGTAAAACCTATTGTCTCCCTGAACGGTGTATATAATTTTAAATATATATATATTTCATAGTAAAAAATAAATATATATTTGATAAATATATATTATATTTATATAAAAATTAAAATTATGTATATTTTGAAACAATGATCAAATTAATATTACTGAAAATAGCCAATCAAAACATGCATGAAAAAAAAGCAGTTATTGCCCAAAACGCTACTTTAACATAGAATTATTAATATACTTGGAATAAAATTCCATTAGTAAATAATATATGGTACGATATATATATATATATATATACATATAATTTCATTTTTATTTAATATATTTATAATAATAATATATTAATTTTATAGGAGGTACGAACGTATGTGAAGGATGTTGAGACTTAAGGTAAAGGATTCTTCTAGTCCCTTTTATTTCTTAGAGACAAATTAATAGTCATCACTTATTTATTTTTTGTGGTTTATATAATAATAAATTGACATTTAATATCATAAATCTACATATTTTAATTATATTTAACGTTTTATTTTATTTTATTCCTTATTGGGTCTTATTATTCAAACAATTACTATAGCAATAAATGATTTCTATATCACTTTTAATTTTTTTTGTGAGACACATGTCATATTCACAACATATTTATATTATGTGGTTTATATAATAAAAAGGTATCTATTTTATTATTATAATAATTAATATTATTGGTATTAATATATCCATTTATGGATATATCTTTTATGGGATTTATGATTCAAAATTTAACAAATATGTAAGGAATTTTTGTCTCAATTTTCCTTCTATGAGACATATGATTATGTTATACACATATCTTCTTATACTAGGTGTATATATAGAACCATTGACATGTAATATCATTATTATATTTATCCTCAGTATATTTTAAGTTTCATGTAATGATATTCAATCATGGGGCTTATTTTTCAAAGTTTCCAAAGAGGTAATGATTTTATGTTACAATATCATCATTTGTCAAGATTTTTTATGATTATGTTTCTAATGATAGAATATTAAGATTCATCTCTGAAGAAACTCAAGAATTTTATTATCCAATTTTTATGTAATATCAATTTTTTTGCCTACTTTTTCATCTCTTTATGCACCCAAGATCTCAAAAATAGTTTTGTAATGGAAAATTATGTTTTTCATCGAAAAAAGTTTTTTCCAAAACCATGTATTCTTGAAATTTTAATAAAAAAAATTACTTTAAAAAAATTATTCTTTAAGACATTTTTACCCATGTTTGAATTTTTACAAAAAAAATAAAATTAATCCTCGATTTTTTTAAAAAAATAATTCATGTATGGGTTTTATCAAAAATTTTAATGGAATATTTGTTTTAACATACATAGTATGAAGGGAATTTCCCAACATCATGATCATTATCTTATTTTATGATTCCTTTATAATTTTTAAAGTTTATTTTCAAAGAAAATAATTTTCAAAAAAAAATCATAAAATATTTTTTATAGCAGAAAGGTTATGTTCCTCAAGAAACATCCCAAGTAATATTTCAAAATAATTCACCATATAATATGACATCTTTTTATGTTACTTATGATTTAATTAGGATATGATCCAAGGATACCATTCTTATTCTTTTACTAAAGATATTATGTTTATGAAACCCATTTCTCTTCCACAGGTGATACCATGATAAAATGAATATAAAACCCAATTATTTTCATGGGTTATGCTATGTTGAAATGATTAAATGATTCAAAAACTTGTGTCTTTTACATAGGTTATGATATATGGAAATATTTATGAAACCCATTTAATTTCATGTTTTATTATATATTTAATATTAATGATCTTATGAAACTCATAGATATGTTTTTCATTTTGAGACATGTGGGACCTATATCTCCATCCAATTGATTCAGTAATGATAAATGTTCTATGAGCCTATAGGGTAAATGAGAGTTTTGTCAAAGCCCAAAATAGAGGGTACCAGAGTGGTTATTCTGAAACTGAAAAATATGGTACATGGGTGGTTATCCTAATCCCAATGTTGGTACATAGGTAGGTCCCAGTCCTAACTTGTTAATAATGTCTCTTTAAATATCCTTGACATGATATTCTCTATGATTTTGTATATGACACAAATCTATGTCTAATTCTAATGTTATGATATCATGGATCATTTTATTTGATTCCATTATGATTCATTTCTTATGAATTTACAATATTTATTCCATGACTCAATATTACGATAATTGATATGTAGGATATTGTTTTTGAAATTTATTCTCGTATTCCCATACCCTTATCTTCTTATTATCCTTATGCTCATGTTACTATTCCCTTATGTTAATATTATTCCTAAGTATCTCCCTTATGTACCCTTATTGAGCATCTAAGCTCACCCTTACTATAATCCTACTCCCTAGGTTATAGAGAAAAGATTTAATAAGTGTTTTATAATAATAATATAAAATGGTAAGATCTATGTTGGGAATATTGAAGATATTTCTATAAATTAGGAGATTTTGTACCTAGTATCCCAAGAAACTAAATTATTATGGTTTGTAGGGGAATATTAGTGTAATTTATTATATATTCCTATAAAAATATGTAATATATATGTATAAGAACCATATACATCTTTAAAACCATTTTAAAATTAAATGCACCTTAGAAAATTGTTGAAAAAAAATACATTTTCCATTAAAAATGTTAATTTTCACTATTCACTTGAAAATAAGTGTTTTTAGAAAAATCTAAAACAATATATCATAATTATAATTTTATATTATGATTTAAAAAATGATATTATTTTTATAACATAAAATTTATATAAATTCATATTTTTATTATAATATTTTCTCAATAAAAATCATTTTTGAAAAAAATTCCTTTACTGAAATTTGTGTACTTATTTCATAATAATTAATCAACACATTTGAACTGAGTAGGACCTCTATATATATATATTAATTAATTAGGTTAATACTATTCATATTCACTAATTTAATTAATATGTTATAGAAATCATATTTAATTGTATTTTTTGGTTCGTTGAAGCTCAGTGTTGTGTCTTTTTTATGCTATTGAATATGGTGTTCTTTTAAAATCTCATGGTATCATGCACCAAAATATATCAAAGATATGAATTTATTTTAAAAGATACATACCATAAAATCTGGTGTTTTAACATTCTCCACCCCTTAATAAATTACACCCCCTCAATGTGAGCATGTGATGGTTATTAAGGGTTTTTAATATAAAAAAATATTTTTTTAAACCCACATCATAAAAAGGGTTAATAAAACATCCTCTTAAAAGTAGGGAAAAGGAAATAAACTTTTCATAAAAAAAAGGTTTCTTAACTAGATAACCTTTGTGTAAAGTAAAAATGTGGTGATGAAAAATAAAAATGACTCAAAAAGGATTAATAGAAAATGATTGATAAAAAGGAGATGCGATAGTTAACAATCACAAACCCATAATTCTATAATGGCTGAAAAGGATCTTGATGTCACTATAAGTAAAGTAAATATATAATGTTACTAGTTCGATATCATTTTTTGTAAATTTTAGGGATTATTTTACTACCTATAAAAATAACTCTATAAAATAAACATAGTTGATTCATTTTATGTTGTGATAAAAATACCATCCTTTGATTGTGTTTTGATCTACTTGCACTACATATGTTATGTGATGAAATGGATATTTGAGTTGAATTTTTCATTACTAGAGAAATTTTAATTAATAAAATTATCTATAATTCATTAATTAAGCCTCTAATTTTTTCCCAATTACAAAAGGGTTGTCACATGTTATCAAATATGATAAATTATAGTTTAAATAAAATTAGAAATATCCAATGTTCAAATTATTTCTTTTAAAAAATTATCAATATTATGTCCCCTATAATATATATCTAAAAAAATTCAAAAAATTCAAATATTTAAGAATATAGTCCCTAAATATCTATTATTAAAATAACATTAATCCACCATGAAGTAGATCTTAATTTTATATGTAAATAATTTTATCATATATTCTCTTAAAACATGGTGATAACCATAAAACCTTAATGAAAACATCTCTCATTCCAAAACCAAAATCTCAGGTTATCAAATAAATTCCACTAATTAATAAATAATTTAAAATCCATCATGAATAAAATCACTAACCATTTTCAAGGTCAAAAATACTATCTCATTCACTCACATGTCAAAATCAAGAACATATTTGGGTTATCTTTCCATTTTTCTGGTATTCTTCAAAAATTGTACCTTGCCACTAATCACTTTTCTTGTTTATTTATACCATTCCAAATATACATTCAACTTATTAATGAAAAATTACTTTAGTAAAATCCTTAAATATTTAATAATTCCTATAACCAGATTATCTTTGATAAAATAATCCTATAACAAAATTATTGAATCCAAATGAACAAGTACATTAATCACCCAACTTTGACTATATTAATAACATAAGGTTTTTCTTTTATCCCTTTTCTTTTTATAATTTATATTCACTTTATTATTTGGTGATTTGTTTGTGCAGTGCCCTATCTCTATTCAATTAAAGCATTGGAAATTGAAAACTTATTTCTTTACCTTATAATAATGAGCTTAGTGGCCTTTAACTTCACACTTGTATCAATGATTAATTCTCATTAAGAAATTACTAGGGTGTTTCTTTCCCCAATTTTAACTAGTGGGGAAATCCGTCTTTATTTTATTTCCTTTATCAATTTTTTTCTCTTACATACTCTTCTTCTATTGAAATCCTTAAAAACCAAAATTCATGGATAATTTCTCTCTCTCTCTTGGTAGCACAAGATATTATATCCTTATATGATGGGAATGTTTGGGAGACCAGTTCCCTTCAAAGGATTTTTTAATCCCATAAAAAATATTATATATTATTTATTAGATTAAGTATGTTGTCTAAAATATTCCTGGATAACCTTATAAATTTATCTTCATTTATAGCATTATTTATTTATTTATTTTGTCTTAGACACAACATTTCTCTCTATATACTTTCTCATTGTTCTTTTGGAAAATATTTTTCAATTAAATGTTCCTTTTTTAAAGTTTGGGGCATATGCCTCAATTTATTTTTTAAAGAAAATACCTCTTCAATGAAATGTTCCTTAAAATACTTTCATTTAATTCTTTCTATTTCATATACATCCTTACTATTTGGAATCATTTTCCACCATTAATTTTCATCCCCTAAGATATGGTAAACTACCATGAAAACATTCATCATTTCATTATGTTTCAATGTGGGAAATATTTTCTAAAAGGAACTTATCCATTTTATAGCTAAAACTGGATTCATATTCCTATTGAATGATGATGGTTTTTTTCCTTGAATTAGTCAAAAAAATTTAAACTATGTTGTGAATAAGTAGATATTCTTAATGGGAAAGTTTATTTCTCATAACCGGAGTTATTTTTTCCCAATATGGTTATAATTTGTTTACCTCTAACTGCGGCTCCATCTCCAGCTAAAGTCCCAACTCCAACATTATTATCATGCATAGGAGGGAATTCTATATATGTATTATATGCATTGATATTAATTACTTCATTCCACTATAATCCAATTATAAATAGGGTAATATACTATATTAGATCATAAAATTAGGAAACATAATGTATAATAAAAAAAATTGTGAAAAAAACATAACATAAATTAAAATTTTAGGTTTAAAAAAACTCATAATAATAACATTGATTTGTTTTTAAATATTTTAAAATTATTTCCTAATGTATCGGTCTCTAATATGTGTTTTCCTAAATCTAGTTCGCAAAGTTTCTAATAAAATTCCTCTACTATAAATTGTAAAGTGCTCAATTCCAGTAGCCTAGATTTGGTTGCTAATTTATTACATTGGAACTAGATACAAGTAATATAATCCCAAAGTACCAAATACTTTATTATAATTTGTAAACTAGATAAATAATTAAATTTCACATTAAAATTGAAAACATAAAATAAAAATTTGTATTTTTTTAGTGCGCCATTATTCCCATTAGAGTATCCCTGAATATGAATCATATTAAACATTATAGAATCCAAGAGAAAATAAACATAAGAAAGGGGTGAGATATAATTCTTAGTAACGGTATACATTTAGAAAAATATATCATGAATAAATAATCATAAACAATATGTAAAGGAAAATAATTAAAACATGTTCCATTTAATCAATAGATTTAACATAATATGTCAGGAATTAATATTTCTCAAATAATTCCATAAAAAATAACACATTATCTTGAAAATTTTCTATGGATATTAAATCTAATTACATAATCACATTTTCATTGATGACTAATTTCATCGAAAGGGAATTCATAATTTCAGACTTCATAACCATGTTATCACAGCCTTATTCTAAGACATCAAACATAAATGGGTAATACCTCACCCAATACCCTATCCATTTTGTCTTATGATACCTACCAATTCATCGAGGGGATATATCAAACCCTACCAATCACATAATAATTCAAATTCATTCCTCAAATTAAAAAATTACACAACTAAATAAACATGCCTTGACAAAATCAATAACTACCCATATTAGAAGAACTCGTCAAAAAAATAACAATAGCTTCCTTAATAAATCTAATCATAAACAATCCAAATAAATATTATTGATGGTATTATTAGTTTAAATTATCAGTATATGATTCAACATAGGATGTTCACATAGATGAAAATACATTAAATATATTATTGGACAGTTTATTATGAAAAATAAACTCCTTACTAATAAAATTACTTTTAAAATATAAAAACTATTCACATAATAATTAAATAATTTTATTTGAAAATTAATTTTTAAAATTGAAAATAAATATTAAAAAATTGAGGATTCAGGTCGGTGGTAAATTTATTTCATGCGGTGTAAGTTAAAAAATCATTCTTCTCAAACATTTTTAAGAAAATCCAAAAAATATATTGTTTGTAAAATGATAAGAAGATTCCTCTTAAAAAAATTATTAAAACGTAAAAAAATTTTAAAAACGCTATTAAATAGTAATTCGATAATATTAAAAACATTTTTTTTGAAAAAATATATATATAAGAGAAGTATCATCTATTGAGACATAAAAATAACTAATCTCCCCTAATGAACTGATTGTGAAATAAACCCCTATAACTTGTGTATACATTGATTAAAAATCCCCACTAAAGAAATTACTTCAATAGAAATCTTTAATAATATGAATACAAAGTGATTCATGATATGATATGACAAAGGATCAGTATATACACCACAGGAAAATAAGTGGCAAATATGGAATATATCTCACAGATTTAAAATTGAGATGTGATGCCATTTCCTCAGGTTCTATTTCTATAAAATGTGTTCGAAATTCAATTCAGATGTTATAAATCATGTTATTAATTTATTCTAGAACCATAATATTATATTTCGTCCCCTTATATCATCTTATCACTTGTTCGTTAGCAATATTTCATTATTACCCTTGTTTTGGGTGTTAACTACCCCATTTTCTGATGCATGTTTTGTTATGTAGGTTTTGGTTCATGGGTATAGGATATAGTTACATCGTCTCCAAAATATTATTCATGTTATAAATATCATATAAATTCAATTTTTATCTAATTATATTCATTAACAAAATAAAGAGATAAACAATAACTTATACCATTCATGGAGATGGTAGGTCATGCTTATGTATGAACAATATTTTCATTTTTCTATGTATGAAATAAATAAGAAATAGAAATAATAATTAACCTATAAAGAATCATTATTATGTCATATATATCATATATATTTATTGTTTCTATATTTATTATAATATGTGTAAATTGGTGTTGAAAAACGAATTACACTGCATACGTCGAGATGCTAAGATGTACATATACATAAGTGAGGTTTTCACTTTCCAAAGGATGGAAAAGAGATGTAATATAGATATCTCATAATAATAATAACATCTGAATATATTAATGATATTTTAGTTATTAATTTAGGATGGAAACAACAATTTAATAAGAACTATAATATGAAATAAACTTGAAGGAGTTGGTAAAGATGATTCTCTCTTCTTCGGTGCTATCTCTTTAAATCTATTCTTAAGGGACCTAGGGTTTCTATTTTTCAAAGTACATAACCTCAAGAACATTAATAAGGAATTTTTAAATAGTAATGATCAAGTTTTGGTCAATATATATATCTCAATGTGACGTAATGAACTGAGGATGGTGGTACCCTTTTATAATTGATGTTAGGGTTATCTTTGGAATGTCTCAAAATATTAAGTTAATATAAGTTAATATTTAATTAAAAAAGGATCAAAACTAATTTATTTATTATATAAAATGAATATGGGTCAAAATAAAACCATCCAATAATTTTTAGACACGTTTATTTCATGTTGGTACCCTTTTCATTTTTAACCTCTCATTATCCCTTTTTGGCAATTACATTACAATTAAGATTTTATATTATTTTAGGGTCACTAATATGACAATAAAATACCAAAAGATACATAATGGGACAATGTTATATTTTATTACCCATATCCTGTAAATTTTAATACATCTAAAATTTTTATGAATTTACATATTTTAATAAAATATTATTTACTAAAAGATTTAATCTTTTTCAAATTTTTTGAAGAATTAATTATGTTGAATTTAATAATATCAAGAAGAAAATTATAATTAAAATATATATTTTTATATCCTTAAAAACCCATGTAAAATATAAAAATTTTGTATCGCATTATTTATCTAAAATTATATCACTTTAAATATTTTAAATATCATTTAATTGAATTTCCCATTAAATGAATAATTTCTGATTCAATGTTGTGTAAACATTTAAGAAAAATATTTCTTTACTAAAAAAAAAAAAATAAATTACCATGATAAAGATAAATATTTAAGATTTATAAATACTATTTAAATTCTATCATATCTTTTGGTTAACCCCATATAAAAAATATTATATTTATTAAAAACAAGAGGGTAACATGTTTTGCTTTTCTTGAAATAAAATAATAATAAGGCCATCATATAATAAAAATGTCCATAAAATTTTATATACCCGAATCTTGGTTGATTATGGATGAAATTTAATAATTCAATATCAGTAAGGCAATTGTTACAGTCATTTTATAGTTTTTATCATTTTTTAACCTGCATTACCACATTAACCCATTAATTTGGTAACAAAAATAACTGAGGTTACTGTTCATATTGAACGAAAATAAAAGGGACTTATTAACTAAATTTATACCACCTAAAAAAAATTAATATATTTTTCAGATTAAAAATGCATATTTTTTTTAAATTAATTTATAATTTAACAGGGAAAAGAGAATGAAAAATATTTTTTCAGAAAAATTCTCTTTTAATTATAAAAATTATATTATACCATATTAAACCATGAAATTGATTCTAATGAATATAATTATATTACTCATAATAAAATATTAATATATATACTTTGAAATAATTTTATAATAAAATTGAACATTTTAAATGGTTATAATAAAAAATAAAAATTCTAATAAAAATTTGTATATTTCACTACTCACTGGAAAATAAATATTTTCCAAAAAAATTAAAAATTATAACCTAATATAATATTGATATTATGATTTTAAAAAAGATATTTTTTTATAAAATAAAATTTATATACATTTAATAATTTAATTATAATATTTTCACAATAAAAATTATTTTTGAAGAAAACATGTGACATCCCATTATGCTTTCAAGGAAATCCTTTTTTCATGTTTTGTTTTATCATCCTTATTTGATGAGTTTTTAGGCCTATATACATTTTTAGAGAATCATTAGAATGATTTTGTGTTTTTATATTAAAAATCTAGTTTTCTTCTATCTTCTGGGTGATTACACACATAGTATTTGTCTACATGATGTGTACTTAACAACTAGAACTTGTTGTAAAAATATACAGTGTGTGAATGGTTACAGACAGTTTATATTGAATTCATGACTTATAAGGATGATAATCAGTTTTTTTTAAAAAGGATACTCATTTCTAGGAATTTTCAGGCTTCATGGATTAAAATATGTGTAATGGGATCACATGTTGTGCAATTCTATATATTTTCGGTTTCTAGGGTTCAATATGAGTGATTTTAATTTCATTCAACCATGCCTGTTTCCATTGTCAAATCAGATCATTCCCTAGGAAATTTTCGAGATCTCCAATCCATTAAAATTTTTCATTTGGATATTGATATTTATTGTTATTGTGGTTCATATTTCCATGTAATTTTAACTTCCCATTTACATTTTCTTCTAATTTCACTTTCTCTCCTCCTTAATATTTTGAATATTATCATGTAATAGATATATCTAAACTAAATTCTATTGGATCTTTATTCGAGTATGTGTTCCTAGATATTCTATTCTTTTTCTCCACTGTTAAGTCCCATTGTGATTGTTGATTTTTGGATCCTTGATTTAATCATTGGTGGTTCCATAATTCTTTTCCTTAATATTCAAACTTCAAATTTCTTGATTAGATTTAAATGGGTTTTTAATTGATTTAAAAACTTTTAATTGTTATGATTTGATCATTGATACGAAATGGGACTGAGATTTGTGAAAACCCCCAATTCCAATTGAATTGGGATTGTGGGATAAATTTATAAAAAATGAAGGCTGGATTTGGTAATTGTTCTAATGAAATGATTTGAATATTTATCCTAGAAAAATGGCATAAATTGAAAAGAGGTTTTGAAATTACATAAAATGATGAAAACCTATGATATGATTTTAAACTAAGAAGGTTTGTTGAAAACTAAAATTGGGAAATTATATATTGAAATTTTATGAAATGATTGATTTCTAATTTGATTGATTGATTTTTTTAACCACATGTTATCCTTGGTAGTTAGTTGTAACTATAACAAGAACACTAGGAATTTGACTCCCTTGTAATGGATTGATGATGGAAACTATTACTAAAAAAATTGTGACTTGATTTCCCATTATGGGTTCCCCTATTGGTGTGTATAATTACCTTGATGGTTTCCCCTATTGGGGTATATTTATGTGTGAACACCTGAATAGAGATGAGATCACTATGATATGTGAAAGGATCCTATTACCTGATAAACTGACATACCCCAAGGATTTTGTACAAGTTGTTGTGATTTGACATGATCTTTGAAAAGATTATACATGTGGTTTATTATTGAACTATTTTATTCATGCCTACAGATTTATATGAACTATTTTATATAAAATTTTCATTTAATCCTATTTGAAAGGAGTTTTTATATAAATTAAATATTTTAAAAATAAATCATGTTTCAGTTTAAAATATGATAATGTGATTCCATGACGTGTATTATTTAAATTGATAGATTAGATGGTATCTTTTTACGGTATTGATTGTGAAACACTTTGTGAGGCCCTATTGGGCTTTATAGCTGACACACTACCTTTTCCTTTAGGCGTGATTTGTCGTTTTTATGACAAGTATGAGAAAAGAGAAAAAATAACTTAGAGGTGGTAGAAATTATGGATCCTTTTGACCATGGGGTGATTATGGTGACTGAAGGAGCTTTTGTCCAATTGCTACACAAGATTTTTAAGAATTTTGGCCTTGTTGATGTTTTCATAATGTGATGCTTATTTTTTGTATAGTACATTTATGATGTGTTAAATTTTTTTTGTTATACCTAT
Source organism: Viscum album (assembly GCA_963277665.1). Taxonomy (NCBI): domain Eukaryota; kingdom Viridiplantae; phylum Streptophyta; class Magnoliopsida; order Santalales; family Viscaceae; genus Viscum; species Viscum album. The sequence continues at coordinate 490,188,712 of OY728127.1, forward strand.
TCTATTTCATGTACTTTCTCTATTTTAAGTTTTGATCATACAAAAATTTTTATTTTAACATTTTTTTTTAAAAAAATTATTCCCTCTTTTATCATATATGATTCTAGTTTCAAGTCATAATCCTCTGGAGATAAGGATTTCCCTTCAGGACATGTCAGTACTATCTTGAGTATTAGGGTACCACGATATCTGGGATAGTTTGTAAAAAAAATTTATTAGTGGGACATTAAGAATCATTCCATGATACCAATATGCAGTTTGGGATGTCTAGTTAGAACATAGGATGTAGTTGCAAGCGAGTATCTCAACAACTCTCATTGTAAATATTGTTAGGTAATCTTGGGTGTTTGGGAAAAGTTTCTTTGATGAATGTCTTGATCTGATTATAGTCATGTCCCTAATTTTTATTTGGGTTTATTGAAATCCAAATCCTGATGTCCTTTCTGGGGGTATTTATATGTTTTTTCCTTATTTTGAGATATTGAACTTTTTATCTTTTCTAATGTGTTCAATGTAGTTATCTAATGTTTTATAACATAATGCCTATGATTAGATGTTTCAATAGACCATAAGTGGATACTCCTAGTGACAAAATTGACCAGATCCCCCCATATACCAGAATCCTATTAAGAATATTATGCGTGTTTAAAATGATCAGGGATAGGAACCTACACCAAATTCCATTTAGACTCTAGTTATGGAACCCAATAGGAATTATTCTTAAAATCATTTCGAATAGTTTCTTCTCCAGAATCCACCAACATTACAAGGATCTAATGATCCTCAAGATTTTTATTATTTGTTGAGAAATAATGATTTTATTTATAAGTTCATGGAAAATAAAAATTCAATTAAGATGAAATGTTCCACCTATAAGTTGGAAGGGAATGACAAGAGATTGTTAGAATAAATGTTACTAGTGAACTAGAATAAGGATTTGGAGTAGAGGGACTTTAATCTTCCTTTAACTAATAAATTATATCTATTATATATAGTTTTGGCTAAGGATAGGGAGATTTTAAACCACCATTAGGCTTACTAGACACTGATCGAGTATGATAACCTCTTTTTTCATCTTATGCAGTTTTCACCTAAGATTGTATCAAATGAGAAGATGAAGACTCGAATGCTAGAGATGGGTCTTCTACTTGATGTATTTTCACATGTCTTATTAATAAATATAACTTTGTATTATAACTTTTAGGATAAATAATTGATGGTTTATCATGATATGGGTAGTAATTCATGGTTGATGGGAGTTCATTTTTCTCTTATTGGAATTAAGGCAGAAAATTGTAAGAGTGAGGTGTATATTAGTGGTTATCGATAGAAGAAATACTCTATAACTCTTGTAGTTCTTGAAAGATACCCATTTTTTTCTTACAGTGTTTCATGGTTGGGAATTTTAGTACTTTTTGTACTGAGGTGATAATGATCTGCACTTCTTATTGTTTCTTAGGAAACCTACAGAAATTTTATCATTTGTTTTCTGCTTCCTGTAGTGGAAAGTGATGATCAAAACCAAAAGTAAGTGATGAATTTAGATACTTTAATATCTAAGTGGTTCAATCTATATGCATCCAAAATTAAGATTATTTACGTAGTGGAAGACTATCTAGGGGAAGATGATACAGGTTCAATGGCTCTGAGAGGTACCATCAATATTGCTTTATCTTTAGTGACTAATTTATTTGATACTAGTGTATCTCACTAATTTATATCAACTCATACTTTGAACCTACTAAATATTCCAATGGAGATTTTGTATTTTGTGGTAGATGTTACAATGTCTATTAGAACAAAGAGATAGAAGGGTCTCCACTGTCCTTGTAATTCATTCTTTTTATTTGAGATTGAGATTACCTATAATTTTGTGGTTTTCAATATAAAACCCCTTGAAATCATTCTATGTAGGGGTTAGATCATTTCTAATAAGGCATGAGTTGATTTTTTTTCCTTGATGGGTCTCCTACCCTACTCTTTATGGGGTGTGTCATTTCATTCATGGAGAATGAGACTCGAGGTTCAGTAGAGTCAATAATTTTAATCTAGAGTTTGGGAAATTAATATAAATGTTTTATTTTCACTTGGACTGAGAATAATTGAGTGATGATATCCCTTCATTCATCACCAAGATTACCAAAATGTTTCTCCCAAATTTATCGGGTATTCTATTAGTAATAAATTTAGGGTTACCTATTTATTTTGTTACTAGTACTAAATTAGTATCTATACCTTATTAATTTATGGGACCAACTGAACTGAAAGAGTTGAAGACTCGGTTGGATAATAAATTTGATAAAGGCTTCACTTTCCCAAGAATTTCTCCTTGGGATGTTCTTTTTCTCATTGCAATGAAATCTGATGAAATAATTAACCTTTGTGTTGATTATATGAAAATAAATATAGTTTTGTTAAAGATTAAGTATATGTTACAATATATTGATGAATAATTTTTCAAGTTTAAAGGGACCAAATGGTTTTCATTGATTGTGATTTGATATAGTTATCACTGGTTGATTATAAAATAATATTAAAATCTGAATATTGTCTTCTAGAGAAGGTATTTTCACTTTGAGTATTTTTATTCCCTTTTTCTTGACCAATAATTCTTCTATATTTATGGTTTTGATGAAAATGATTTTCCATGAGAACCTTTCTATTTTTATAGTGTTTTTAAATATGATATTCTAGTTTAATCTAATTCTATGTTGGATCATGTGCATAATCTGTGATTAGTTCTATAAATTTTGAGAGTTTTGTATAATTTATAATAATATTTCAAATTATAATTTCTAGACTTGGTAAGTGAAATTATTATGACACATGGTGTCAAAACATGGTATCTTACTTGTTCCTAAGAAGGTGAAAGATCATGTGATATGGGATTAACCCCATAATGTTTTTGATATATTGATATTTTTTTGTTTTGTGAGATACAATCATCAAATTTTAAAGGATTTCGAGATTTTGACATCTCTGATGACCTCCCTCACTTAAAAGGGTGTGAAGTTTACTCAGATGATAAATTTAAGAGATCTTTTTTTGAGGTTAAATTTTTTTCAACTAATATGTCTTCTTTGAATCTTCCAGAAGACAAAAAGGGATATGTGGTCTTTTGTGACACATTAGGTTTAGTTTTGGGTTGTGTTCTTATGCAGGGTGATCACATGGTCGCTTATGGCTCCAGATATCTTAGGAAAAAAAGAGAAGATTTACCCAAAAATGATGTCAGAATCATAGATGTTATGTATGCTATTAAGAATTAGTGGAAATACCTTTTCAGATAACCATTCACTATTTATTCTATCTATATAAAAATTGATGTATATCTTATTTAAAATTGATTTTAACCTTTGTATGAGGCATAGGGATGAGTCCCTATAGTATTTTGATTTAAAAAGTACTTATAACCCGTGGAAGGAAAATTTGATTGCTCATACTTTGAATAATAAAATTCATACCCATGATGTGAATGAATCATTAGAAGAGTGGAACTTAATGGATAATTTTTCATAGATTCATTTAGGATTCCATGATGAAGAGTCCAAGGTTTTTTTGATAAGTGTTTAGCTAACCCCCACTCTTCTTGAGATGACTCTTCAATAGAAAAAAATTGATGATGATTTTTGTGGAATTATTAACTCACTGTATTATGGGTAGACCATCAATTAGTGTACATTTTCATCTAAGGGAATCACATGTTTCCAAAACCAGTACACTGTACCTTTTTCTCTGAGTAAGGTTGTGATGGGGGTGGCCGTAATTTTCTGTTGGCAATGCACTCGGGTGACACAAAGATGTTATATGACATGTAGTGATGATTTTGGGTTCTAGGTATAAGATGAGACACTACTAATTTTTTCCTCGTTATTATACATTACAATAGGTAAAGGCTGAGCACTACATACCTTAGGGATTACTTCATGCACATATGGTGATAAATTGGAAGTTGAATAATATATCTATTGAATTTTTGGTTTATTTGGACCATACCCATTGGAATAATAATATGATATGGGTTGTGATCGGTTAGATGAAGAAATAAGATCACTAATTACCCATTTGAGATAAAACCATAGTTGAAGTGTTTTGGAAATATCTATGTGAAGAATATTTTTCAATTTCCTAGAGTTTTTTATGTTATAATATCAGATAGAGATCCATGATTACCTATCATTTTTGGAAATTCCTTCAAGAGGAAATGGTATCTTAGTTTTTTTAGGTACGTCATATCATCCACAGACGGATAACAAAAAAGAGATGACTATATAGATTTATAAGGATATGAAACATGTTTGTGTTCTCAACTTTGATAGATCATAGGATCACCACTTTAGAATGGTTGATTTTTTTATAAAAATAGTTACCAATCTACAATTAGAATGAATCTTTTTGAGGACTTGAATGGAAGTCCTTGTAAATCTTAGTTTTGTTGGTATGATATTGGTGAACCTTCCTTGTATGGATTGAACTTTGTATAAGAGATGAGAGGAAAGATTTAGATGATTCTCCATGGAAGTTTTCTAGCCTAGAGCTGGTCAAAGTATTATTTTGACTATCATAGGAGACAATTGGATTTTTCATTTGGTGACCATGTTTTTTTGAGAGGTTCATTATGGTGGGGTCAATGACAACTTGGGAGGAAAGAGAAGTGTGATCGTTGTTTTGTGGGACTTTTTGAGGTTGTTAAAAATTTTGGGAAAGTGTCTTACCAGTTATCACTTCAACTAAAGTTGATATTGATACATAATTTATTCCTTATAACGTAGCTTTGAGCTGGGATTATCTTGATGTAGTGCTTGATTTTCCATTTACTGAACATATATTTAGGATTTTTGATTTTAAAAAAGGTACTTCATTAGAGGAAGATAACTTTTGTCTCTTGTATATTAATGCATGGTTTTGATTTTAATGATATGTGGGATCATGATGCACTAATGAGAGGGAATTGTCCTCATCTCTTTCATGTGATAAATTCATGATATGACTTTTGGGGAGAGAAAGTTTTTATGGAGGGGAGGTTGTAACATTCTATTATACTTTTTAGGTACTCATTAGTTCAGGTTTTCTTCTTTTATCCTCATTTGGGTGTGTTTTCATGCTTCTCCCCATTTTAAAATAATATCAGGGGTGCTTTGGTGTTTTTCAATTAAAAGAATGGGGTTTTGCTGTATGTTGGGTTATTAAACGTCGTGTATTTGTTACTAGGAAAATTCCATGAATATTTTAAATGTCTAAAAAGTTAAATTTTTTGTATATTAAAATAATGATGTGTATGGGAAAAAATAATTTTTAATAAAAAGGTAAAAAATTTCTAAAAAAATGGCCTTTATGGATTATGTGACTTGTAATGGGATTACACAACATTTAATTATAGAGGGTTGTTGTTTTTATGATTTTATACAAGTGGTTTGAATTTCATTTGATGGTATATACCCTCTCTATCAACCCTAATCTTTTCCTATGTGATTTTGGAGATCTCTGGCACTTTTGAATTGTTCATTAAGGGATTGATCATCATTATTTTTATGGTTTTTATTTTATAGTAAGTGGACCTCCTATTTTATAGAGTATTCTAATTTCCCTTTCTATCTCCCTTAGTATATTGTAGATCATTACATAATTGAAGAATATAAACTCTATTATTTTACCTTCATTCTAGGTTATGTTCCAAGATCTTCTACTCCATTGTTCCTTATTGGTGTGTTCTGTTGTAGGTGTTAGTTTCTGGATATTTGATTGAAAGGTAGGTGGTTTCATAATTTTTTCACTATTATTGAAGCCTTAAGTTGATTTATTAATTTCAAATTAGTTTTAATTTATTAGAAAAAAATTAATTGTGATGATTTTATTTTTTATTTGACATGGGAATGATAATTGACAAAACCCCCAATTCCAATGGAATTGAAATTGTGTGATAGATTTATGAAACAATGATGTATTAATTTTGAAATAGATTTTATGAAATGATTTGATGATTGATCTTGAGAAAATTGATTAAATTGAATAGTTTTTTGAAATGTCATAAAATGATAAAAACCTATGATTTTGTTTTTAAATGAGAAGTCATGTTGAAAAATAAAATTAGGAAATTATATTTTGAAATATTTTGAAATGATTTATTGCTACTTGGATTGATAGGTTATTTGAAGAACATTTTATCCTATATAGTTTCTAGTAACCATATCAAGAATTATTTGTCCCTAACTCCCTAGAAAATGATTAATGATTAAAATTATTACTAAAATAACTATCACATGATTGCTCATTGTTGGTTCCCCTATTGGGATGTATATTTCCATTGATGGGTTCCCCTATTGTGGTTCATTTGTGTGTGTGCACCTAACAAGATTCTGTATCATTGTATGATGTGTGAGGATCCTATTACTTAAAAAATGACTTACCAAGGGGCTTTGGTACATGGTGTTTTTCTTTGACATGATATTTGACCTGATTATACTTTATGTTGATTATTGAATTGTTTTATTAATTCCAACTAATTTATATAAAGTGTTTTATAAAAAATTTTCATTTAATCATGTTTGGATATTGCTTTTATAGATATTCCATCTTTTTTTGTATAAAGCATGTTTTGGTTTAAAATATGAATAACTGATTCCTTGATTTTTTTTATATAAATTGATAGAATAAATGGTAAATTATTATGGTATTGATTATAGAGAACTTCATGAAACCATAATGGGATTTTTAGCTCACACCCTATCATTTCCATAGAGAATTTATATACTTTCTTGGACTAGGTATGAGCAATGGGAACATCCCACTTGGAGGTGGTGGATATTCTTGATCTATTGGATTGTGAGGCTAGGATGGTGACTGGTGGATATTTTTTTCACTTGTTGCACAAGAGTTTTGAGACTTTTTTCTACATGATATTTCCATCATGGCATGTTTATATTTCTATAGAGTACATTGATGATGGACTTTATTGGGTTTTGTTATACAAGTATTGTTTCTAGTAATTTATCCCTTTAAAGTGTAGAGAATGCTGACTTTTATATTTTACCTTCTGTTGTTTTGTGGAAAATTTGTTCCCTATTTTATTGTGTATGATTCTAGGTTCTATTCACTAACATGTGGAAATCAATAATTCCCTTCAGACCATGTCGATACCATATCAGGTATCAGGGAACTTTGGAACCTGAGATAGTTTATGATAAAATGTATTTCTATAGCATAAAATAACATTCCATTAAATTGATTATTATTTCATAAAACATTATCAATATATTTGTACTAATTGGTTACCTCATATATAGATAAATGATTCATAATTCTGTTAATACTATCCATACCCACCAATTTAACGACTAGGTTATTACAGTCTTATTTAAATAATATTTCATGGTTCATTAAAGCTCAGTTTTTTGTGTTTTATACAGTATCCAATATAGTATTCTTTTTAAATATCAGGGTTTTGTTTACTTCATGATATCAAATATATTAAATTTATATTAAAAGATACATACCATAAAATCATGGGGTGTCACATTCCCCTCTTCAAAAAATTATATCCTTTCAATTTGAACTTCTTTTTGGTAACTAATAATTTTAAAATTTAAAATTTTAATTTTTTAAAACCCCCATCATACAATGGGTTAATAAACATAATCATAAAAATACGAGAAAGGAAATATAAAGGTACTCAAAATATACGTTTTTAAATAGGATAAATTGGTGGGAAGTGAAAATGTGGACATGAATGTGAAAACAATCACCAAAGGATTAATAGAGATGGATACAAAACGTGTTTATGAGATAGTTAACCATAAAAATCAATAATTTTTTATGGGTACAATGGTCATTTATTTCTCAGTAATAAAATTAACCTGATAATGTTTTTATTCTAAGGTCATTTTTCTAAAGTCGAGGGATTATTTTACTGTCTAGGTAAATCACTCAATAAAATAAGCATACCCGATTATTTTCATATAATAATCATAATATTATCCTTCGGTTGTGCTTAGATCTATTTACAATTCATATCTTATTTTATAAAAATAATATTTGTGATGATTTTTTTATTATTGAATCACTTTAATGAATCAAATGATCCATAAGTCATTCCATCATCCTCTCAATACTTACCAATAATAAATAGTTACAATAGGTTATCCAATATGATAAACCATATTTAAACCAAAAATAATAATATATAATTTTCAACTTAATCTATTCTAAAATTTTCGAATAATAAGGCTCCTAAAAAATATGTCCGTACAAATTCAAAAAACCCAAAAATTTGTGAATATGGACAGTAAACTTCTAATATCAAGTTATCATTAATCTCATATAATGTATCTCATAATGTTACATGTAAATACCTTGATCATATATTATCTCAAAACATAGTGACCACCATAAAACCATAATGAAAAGGTTAATACTTCTTGAAATAAAATATCATGTTATTGAAAATATTTCATAAAACAAAAAATGTAGTAAACATAATCATGAATCAAATCACTGGCCATTTGTAAGGTCACCAACACTATCCTATTTACATCCATATCAACATCAAGAACATATTGGGGTTATCTTTACCCTTTTCATGTATTGTTCATAAATACTACCTAAACACTAATCTCATTTCTTCATTATTGATACCATTAAACATATACTTTCAAATCCATAAATAAAAGTACTATAGTATAATCCTTATACATTTCATAATCCTTATAGCCATATATAATTAATAAAATGCTCCTATAACATAATTCATGAATCCAAATACACAATTACTTTAATCATTCAACTTAGACTATAGTAATATCATTATATTATCTGTGATATCTTGTCATCTTACAAGTAATATTCCCTTGAAACTTTGGGAATTTTTTTTCATAGTGCTCTATCCCATTATAGTTGAAGGAGAGAACATTAATAGCATCTTTTATTACCTTGAAATCATGATCCTTGTGGAATTTATCTACACACAATTATTAAACTTCCACTCCCTTTAATCAAGTAAAAACATGCTTTTTTCCAAAATTATCATATGTGGGGAAATCATTATTTCTTTTCTCCCCTTTATCTATTTTTTATACAGTATACACATCTTCTCTAGTTTCCCTTTATAATCATAAGACATGGAGAATTATTTCCATGTATTGATAGAACAAGATATTATATCCTCACATGTTATAGATTTTGGGAGACTAGTACCCTATGAAGTATTGGTTTCACCCCATCAAACAAACAATCAATCTTTCTCTTTTGATTACATATGTAGTCCATAGAATGCATGAAACATAACATTAAGCATAAAAAGGAATATAATATTCTGAGAAATTATGAAGTACTTAATATTTTAAACAAAATCAATCTATTTGATAGCTTTAAATGGAAACGATACTGACTTATCATGCATCACATTCAACTATGTATTTCTTCTATTTCTTAAAATACTTGCAAGATATAGCTTTACCGAATACTATTAATATTATTATTTAAAAGGGAAAATATATCCTATCTATTAAATTATATGTTATTAATGGGATTAAATAACCTATAAAAATATATGCTTTACAAAAATATAAAATAAATTCATCGGTTTCTAATTAATTATTAACTAAAATAAAAACTAATTAAATATAAAGGGAATATTATTATAAAAAAATTATGTACCAAGGGAGTTTTATCTTAATAAATTAAATTAATTAATATTAATGGATGGTATCAACAAAATTTAAATATTATAAATTTAATAAAATGTTTTTAAACTCATCCAATAGCTTTTATATACATAAGATAATTAAAAACTGGATTTTACTCATAAAAACTATATTACTCTAAATGTTGTTTTTTCACCTTTTAATGGTGCCCTTGTTTTGAAACTAAATTTTTAAACATTTAAAAAAATTATTTGAAAAATAATAATTCTTTAAATCTTAATTTTAATATTATCGTAGTGTTATTTATTTATTTTTCTGAGAAGATTAATTTTTTTGATAAATAGTGAAAAATAAAAATTATAATTGAAAACTGACTTTTCATCTAAAAAAATTATAATGATAAATTATATTTAAAATAAGTTTTAAAGTAAAAATATTAAAATTATACATATATTAACAGAATTTTGGTCACGTTAATCATTTTCAAATTTTATTTTGATATAAAAACATTGTTAACTTTTGAACATTTTCACTTTAAAAGTCGTTCCTTCCACCCATCTGTGAGATTAATTTTAAATTGAATTTTCTCACTTATAAGAATTTAATTTGAAAAAATGGATTCATTATTTGTAATAAAAATTATTTATCATTTAAAATGAGGCCAAATTTATTTTTTACCAGAATTATTTGGGAAAATAGTTCAAATTAATTGTAGTGATTAAGGGGGAAAAGAGTTTCATTAGTGGTTTAACATAGAATATAATGTGTAAAAATGAACCAAAACATTTCAAAGCTCCATTTTATGGAATAATTTATACATTAACCCATGAATTATAATGAATGGGGATTTTATTTATTTAAATGAAAAAAAATTGTGGGTGTAATTCTCTCTTTCAGTAGATTACAAGTGTGCCACTCACCCCACTTATAAAAGACCACCCCCTCTTATCTCCACATCACACCTTAAAACTAATTTGGTTTAAACAAAAACTTCCCAAGTCATAAAAAAGAATACCTATAATAATCATAGAATCCTTATATTGGGTATAAATCCAATTTCGAAAGGAATTAGTGAAAACCTAAGGAGGATACCCGAAGAAGAAGTAATGTTCTTCTGCAAGCATTTTTATTTTATTTCCTTATCAACGTCATTAAATTAATATTATACCAAGATAATATAGTAAAATTAGTATATAAAATATAATGAGGTTTTTTTAAATTAATTTTATGACCTACATATTCACACACTTCCATTAAATTTGTTATGAAATCATTGTTTGTGTGTTTGACAGACTTCCACCCCATGAATCGATGTCATTCTTTTTTACATTACCACATTTCTAGGTTGGTAATAATGATTAATTTATAGTGTTTATATGGAATATATGATATTTAGGAAATTATTATTCTTTTATAGTTATTATATCACACATAACTTCATTCTCCCCATTTTCTAGGAATACGATAACATCGCTCGTGTGTATAGGGGACAACCGCCTTGCGAAGTGATGTGATTCATCCGTGCTTTATATGGAATGTTTTAAGGATAGTTTTATTACATATATGTGATATATATTGAATAATAATTATATTTTAATTATAATATACAGATAGAGATAGATAGATAGAAAATTATTTTCTTTCTTTCAATATGATAAGATAATGGAAAAAGTGTTTATACGTATGTACGGCCTACCATCTCCATGAACTATGTATTTCATTTCCTATCACTAAATTTTATGGATTACTATAGATAAATATATACTAAGGTATATATTATATTTAAATAATTATTTAAATTATATATATTATTAAATATTGATCTAAGTAAGAGGAACAAAAAATAAAAAGTCAAAACAAACTCAAAAAAAGGCAATAAACTCCTAAAAAGAAGAAAATAATGAATAATTATTAACCAATGGGTAGTAATTAATTATAAAAGGATCACATATAATATTATAAATATTAATACGGTTCTATAATATGTTACTAACCAATTGAAAACCATTATACCTGATGTTAAACCACATTTAACTAAAAGTAATCATAAGGTAAGGGTTTTCATCTTAATTTCATTTCATTGAGGAATATGATAATGTTATGCACCTAAATAATTTTAGATTTTGTATATACTATATATTAACATGTAATGTCATGAATAATTAAATATTTTTCGAATTTTATGTTTTAATTTAAATTATTTCAGATAAGGGGATTTTAATTAAAAGTTACCAAGTGGTAAATAATTTCATATCACAATTTATTTTCATTAGGTTATATCACATATTTATTATATCATTAACATTATAATATTATGTGTGCAATGATTTTTAGAAATATATTATTTTATTTAAAAAATTATGAAGATTACAGTCGATACAAATACTCTATTCATTTGTTGATTACCACTTGATCATTATGATCATTTTAAGGGGTTATTTCACAATCTAATTCTAATCGATGTTGTTTATTTCTGAATATTAGTTGAAGGAAATTAATTGATAATTTCCTAATAAAATATTTCATTTTATTCTCTTATGTTCATTAATTATTATTTTAATTTAATAGTACCATTTTACCACTCTTTGGTACTAAAAGTATTTTAGTAAATGTTTTTAAGAAAACCTGAACTCATTATCTCTTTGGTCAAAAAATAATTTTTTAAAAATCCATGTTTTATAAAAAAAATTAACCTTTTGAAAATTATTTATTAAAGTAATTTTTACACATTTTTTACTTTTACCAAATGTATTAAAATTAATCTTCTTATCATTTTACAAACGAGGCACCTTTTAATCTTTTTACAATTCCAAGGGAGTATTCCTTTTACCTTGTATGGAATGTAAAAAACCCCACCATCATTTCATTAGATATTCCATTGAAATTATTTAGAATATTTTTAAGGAAAATATTTTTAAATATTATTTTCAAAAAAAATTATGTTTTAATTTTTTTTTCAAACTGAAAGTGATATTTTCATCAAGAATCTTTATAAATATCTTATTTTATTTAATCAACAACAACAACCCTTATTCAAACTCTAATGGGTATACATTATATTTATACCATCCTTATTATTACTCTGGATGGTTCATGATTATTTTTAATAAGGATTGTATTGAAATTGACTTTCTTGAATCATTTTCATAGTCATTTACTTCCCCTTTATTTATTCACCTTCATGTGATAATTAAACATTAAATCTCTTCTAAATATCGATGACATTAATCATAGATATAATTATTTCCTAAATATTATTCCATTATTATATATGATATTTACTCTAAATTTTATTTAAATAATTGGGGAAATATTGATAAATCTGTATCCTTTAAAAAATAAATATATTTGATATGGAACATTATATTTAATTAAATTGATAAATAGATATATAAGGAATGATTTGGATATTAAATTCATGGGTTGGGGACTAATTAATGAAATCCCCTTTATGCATCGATAGTCTCATGGGATGAATCAATTTTATAGCCTCTGTTAAATGTGTTTTCTCCTAGTATGTTTTAAAACTTATTATGAAAGGTCTTGAAGGTAAAGGTACCATGTTCTTAGAACATGTGGTCAAATAATTAATTGTTTTCTAAATTCAGAATTCACTTATTCTTATCCATGATATTTTCACTTTAAAAAAATATATAAATTATTTTCATTCTCAGTTTATGGATTAAATGACATGTTTTTCTATCTTCCTCTATGTCATTTTGATTATTCTGTATCCAGTTATGATAGTTATGTTATAGATCACATGGCATCTGTGATTAGTTATTTACATTTTCTAATCAATGATACCTTATCTAGATATAAAATTTATGTTTTAGATTACATGGCATGTATTTTTAGTTATTTAGCTTCCCATATTTATTATGCTTGTTGATTCATTATTTCTTCCAGGGTATTTTACCCTTACTAATCATTTCAACTCACCCTTATTTTTTTTCCTTTACCAATGATTATATAACGATTATTATCACTGATATGAATGGATATTCTAGATGGGATAAATTTATTCTCAAAAAAATATTTAGTAACATTTTTATTCCAAATGTAATGTAAGACTCATATATGTATCTAGTTTAGCAATACTATTAAATTGATCAGTCCTTCAAGATTTATTTCCTTGTATCTTATTCCAATGTAATGGTGGTTATAACCTGATCCAAGATTCTATAGTTAGGTTGAAATAGTTGTTATCAAAGGATATTTAGTAGAAAACTCTAAAATAATATTTATGAAAACATAGATTAGGGGACGTAACCCTATGATTGAATTTGAGGATACATATAAAATAACATCCTAATGTTTTTCTAAGATAGAGATTACTTGGTTTTTCCTTGAAATACATTACTATATGAATAATAAAGGTGGAAATTGTTATGCAAAAGATGTAACTAGGGGTAAAAACTCTAAAAAGTGTGTCTTGGTCTTCACCCGAGCATAACCTAGTACCCGATAAGGGGACTTACTATGCACCATATTTGAAACTACTAGGGGATATTCTTAGGGAAATTCACATTTTATTTTCAAACCATTTTGAAGGATTTAAATAGATGATTAAAATTAATGAAAAAGGTTAAACCCTAGAGCATGGAAGGATCTTAGTGAAAATAAAATGGATGATGCATTTATGTATTTTGATTCAAGATATAAGTTTTTGAATCATTTAACCAACATTATTTTGGTTATAATAATAATGTAACATCTATAGATTTTATTAAATTTTTAGAGAAATTGTATATTCATAGAAATAAGAGTTATGGATACCATCATGGGTTAATGACTTTAATATTGATCATCATTTAAATTTCATTAACACCACATTTTAGTTCTTATGTTGTAGGAATGTCACTAAATTAAGGATATTTTTGGAGTAATTTTTGGAAAGAATGTTTTTAGTGGAAAATTTGTTTGACGAACAATGCCTTTACATTTTATAGACATCATTTTAATGGTATTGATAATAATTGGGTTTGATATGATCATTAATTACATTTTAATAATAATAAAATAAAATTATTGAACATTATAAAAAAATTAATAAATAAATAAATTGTGTTGAAAACATTAGTAAAAATGTTATTTAATGATTAAATTTATTTCAATGATGTCCATAATATTATGGGGAACATTATATTTATTATAACAATATTTTTTATAAAAAGGAAAAATCATTCTCAAATTTTACACTCATGGCATCTGGCATGGTGGTGGGGATGGAACTCATTACCGAAGGATGATAATGGTTTTGTGCCTACCGCTATCCTACACGATGTACTGATTAATTATAAGGCCCCAGCCTTAAACCTTTATTAATATTGAATTAAATTAATAATTAACATTGAGGATCTTTTCAGGTTTAGAGTTTTAGAAACTTAGGACATAACTATTACATCTCAAAAGATTACAAAGTAGAAACTTCTTCTAAGTTTCCATAAAATAAAAACTCTTAAAAAGAAACATGTCTCGTTCCATGTTTTAGGTAGCATGACTTTCCCTTGATCCCATCCTTGACCCTATTCCACGTTAAGTCCTATGAAAAACATTTTAAAAACATGGGGTGAGTGTAAAAAGCTCAGTAAGGGATACATAATGAATGAAAACTGTTAGTTTTTCAAAACAACAAGTAAACCATGTATACTTTATAAAAGTAATACTTTTCACCTTTATGAAGTAATAAAAACTATTCACTGAATAAAATTTCATTACATACCCTTTTGTAACCAAAATATTACCATAAAACCCATATAAAGATCACATAACATATAATGGTAACTTGGGACATAAATATACTTAAATGGAATAACCATACGGTCGACTTCCACACATATCACTTTATGGAATAACCATACGACCCACTTCCATACCCAATGCATTGGAGGTTATAACGTAACCACCCATCTTGGTATTCATGGCACCACCCGTCATATGGTTTATCACGTAATCACCAGAAAAATGTCCATGTACCATTACAAAATCATAATACATAAAACAATTATAAATGAATGAAAACATTTCCATATTTCAATCACAATATATCACTTAAATATATTGACTTAAAAAATACATTATCAAAACCATTTTTAATAAAAAAATACATTAAAGAGTATATAGTATTTATTTAGTTTTAAAAAATATTACGGCTTGTTGAGGTAGCCAAAGATCAAATAATACTCGTGGTGGCGGAAAGGTCGTTGTCACCGCGTACGTTAAAAGAAACATAATTTTTGTTGTTTAGTAAAATGATTTGTATAAAAAAGATTCCTTTTGAATAAAAGTAAAATTCAAAGGGGTTTATACACTGTATAAAGAAAGTTGTGTATAAACAAAATATGCCTCAATGAAAAGATATTGAGACGAGGTCCCTTACAAAGACAGTATCCTTAGATTAAGGACAAATCAATTACATAATTATGTGTAAAAAATGAATACATAAAATATAAGTGAATATTAAGTGTAAAAAAATCAGAGTTCATTCACACATATTCATAGAATGACATATTCAAGGAGTACAAGTTTACCCCATAGAATCAAAATTGGGTTAAGAAGTTCCCTTGCAAAAATTCAACAGCCTAACGGCGTCACTTCAAAATTAAGAATATGAGTTGATGAGAGATAAAAATTGTATCTCATCACTTGAAAATAAAATTAAAATAAATAAGTATATAGAAGAACATATCCCAACATAATAGTATGTGAATTAAAATACATAACAAAAGAAGTCTTTTAGAAAGAGGAGGGTGAAAGGTTCCCTTACCGACTTGGGTAACTTTCGAAACGTACTCCCCGTGGAAGAAGGGTCATACAATGAAGATGTAAATACCCATAAATGAAATTATACTACAAAAATTGTATAATAATGGGAAGTACATACACCACTCAATGTAAATAGTGGAAAACGTAGCATAAATTGCATGGTAATAAAAGTGAGATGAAAAATCCCTTACGAAAACTCGGCAGCCTAACGGCGCCACTTAAAACTTCAAAAAATGGATTTATGAGATCAAATAGGGTATCTCATAATATGAACATAAAAATTACAGTATGAGGAATATAAAAGAACATCCCCAAACATATTAAAGACTATCTTAAAAGAAATGACATAAAACAGAGTACTTAAAAAGAAAGAGAGAGGTTGGATGCCTTACGAAAATTTTGTAGCCTAACGGCGCCACTCAAAACTTCCAAAATGGATTTATGAGAGAAAATAGGGTCTCTAATCATATGAACATAAAAATTACAGTATGAGTAATATAAAAGAACACCCCAATCATAAGAAAGATTAGATTAAAAGGAATGACATAAAAGAGTGTACTTAAAAAGAAAGAGAGGAGTAGGATCCCTTACCTCATGTCCGACATGACTCGATCGTTCTTTAATATCAAGAATAATAAAATTTGTTCAATTTATAATTTCATAAGGACCTACATTAAATATTATTATTCAGTTCATATCACATATTATAATGTTATCATAATTGGTTAATAAATTGAGTTCATATCAGACGTTTTTTGTCGATGTTCGGTACATGAGTAAAAATTAAACTTGTTGGAAAAGCATTTTCCATGTAGTTATAGGTACATCGTCTCTAGAATAGTATTGATGTTTTAAATATCATATATATCCATTATATAGTCATTTTATACTATTACATAGCATTTGGAGATAAAAAATTAAAAGCACCGTTCACAGAGACGGTAGGCTGTACGTACGCATGAATGCTACTTTCATTTTTTAACATATTAATGGAATTAAAACAAAATGAGAGATATATATATTTTAATTCCAGAATTATATCCTTCATTTATATGTAATATATTACATATATATCCATTATATATATGTACTTATAACAGTACATAACATTTGGAGATAAGAAATGAAATGTACCGTTCATGGAGACGGTAAGCCGTACGTACGCATGAACTCTACATTAATTTTTTTTGTATTCAATGGAATTAAATAATAATTATATAAATTAATATTATAATTCCAGTTGTATATAATATGTAATACCATTAATTCCATCCTTTATACATACCACATATGGCATTAACGAATCAAATCACTTTGAGGGGGCTATAGTCTGCACTTCCAAAAATGAAGATATCGCGTTTACCCATAATGGAAACCATAAAGTTATGACATAAATTAAAAATACAGAATCTTAAGAAAAACATAAACATATTATATATCATATATATATATAGTCACATATTAATGGACACCTTTGAAGGTGTTAAAATAATATTGAACAATCATCGTTTCCTAAGGCTGTAATTCGCCATCAACCGAAACAATATGTTCTTTAACCATTAGACGGAGGTGTGTGAAAGTGTAGCTAGAATAATTCTTATAACAACATACTAGTATATTTAAGATACTGTTTTTGTTACAATAGAAAGTAATAAAAAGAGTTTAGAGGGTTGGAGAAGCAAAATAAAACATAAGAACACAAGAGAGGACACTATCTTTAAATCGGGTAACTCTCTTTGATTTGGCTCAAAGGATTCCTTGGAAAGTATTCTGCCCAAAGTGAGGCTTCAATGATGCATAAGGTGATGTGGAGAGATGAAATGAGCAGGGGTCGGCCGAGCCAAAGGCTTGAGAGGTGTGTGTAAGGTGGTAGAGGTGGGGGCCTTTTATAAGAGGAGAGGAGGGGCACTCTTGGAAAGTTATAAAATATTACTTTATTATAAAATTATTTTCAGATTTAAAAGATCTCAAAAAGATATATTTCGAGTATAAGGTGATAAGGTTTCGAAATCCACCCATCCAATTGGTTTTTGACAAGTGTAAGACTTAGATTTTACATTATCTTTTCATTTTATTTAAATCGTTAAATAATGAGGTAATCGCTGCATCATCATGGTGTCATAAATAATTTAATTTATTTAGTGTCTAAAAATTATAAAACAAATATCATGATGTAGGAAATATTTTTATCTTTCTAATGAATATTTATAGTAAAAAATGTTGCATGTATATCCCCATTGAAAAATTGTTTTATTAAAACAACACATGTTTGTGACATTACAATTTTAACTTTAAATAAAAAGGTATTAATGTCATTTTCCAAGAAAAGTGGCTTCATGAGGTCCCCAAGTTGACCCGTGGATTTTCTTGGTCTTCCATGAATCATCCAATGAGGTTAGGACATGTTTCTAGGTCATTTAATATTATTAAAACATTATTTTTACCTTAAACTACACTAATTACCTCTAATCGCGATTAAAACTTAAATGTTACTATTCACCAAAAAAAATATTTTTATCCCATTGAATCACATTTTACTTCTTAATGAAAACCATGTATGTCAGATTTTTGAAATTTAAAACACAGAGGTGGTAAATTTTCATTTAAACGAAAAATCATTTTTTTAAGTACCACTTAGTGGTTTCACAATTCATCAAAAATTAAAGTTTTCCAGAAAAATACCAAAAATTCAACCTAAGAAATATTTGATATTCCAAATTCAAAAATGTTGTCTATTTTATAAAATTCAAAACATATAAGTTACATTAATTAATTTAATAATTAATTCCCGCTGTCGGAGCAAATAGAGTGTTTTTATGAAACAATAAGTATCAAAAGATTGAAACTAGTTTAAGTCCAATTTCAAGATGAAATTAATTTCAATGACCACTATTGGATTAAATGGTAAAAATATATTCTAATTTCACTTTAAAACCAATTAAAAATATAATCTAATCATATAAACAAATTATATTAAAAAAAGGTTTTGAATTAAAATACAACATTTTTCACTATTCATTACAAAAATGAGCTTTATCGGAAAAATACCAATAATTTACACAAAGTAAATTTTAATGTCCCAATTCTAAAGAATAATTTTATTTTGTCAAATATAACACATAAAATTGTCAAAGAGTGGATTTAAAAGAGGTCCGTCATCAAAAGGTGGTTAATCGACCTTTTAAAAAATATTAGAATGTTTACGCTTAAAATTAGATTCATTAGCATTTTTAATCCTCTAACATTTATTGTAAAAAGTAAAAATATTTTACAAACATATATAATCATTTTGTAGTTAGTTATGTTCATTCCCGCCATTACAACGGCTAGGCGTTAACTACAATTTAAAATAAAATTATTTTATTATTAGAGTGCAACGTAAGATTCCCAAGAAACTCGTTGTTGTGTATTGGGTACGCCATCGAGCAGAGAATCCCCTTTAAAGTTATGTTAATATTTTATTCAAAAATATGGATAAATGTGTAAATTTCATATTCTTTATTTACCTGAGGTGTTACATCCTTTCCCCCTTTTGGGAATTGCGTCCTCGCAATTTTAAAATTGGGCTTGGAAACTTCATTGAAAATCTCACATCGGAACAAGAGTCAGTAAAACAATCACTTTAAAATAATGAAAGAAAAGTACAAAGGTCACCCAAGTTAACCCATACTAGGATTCCATGAAGGAAAACCTGGATATGGAGGAAAAAACAAAGGGTCATGTTCTGAGGGAGAGTGATAGTAAACATGTCTAGGAGAAAGTTAACCATAAGAAAATCACAAACTTGTGATGGGTAAAACGGTATTCGATTCCACAGTAGGAAAATTTAACAGACAACATTTTTGTTTTAAGTTACTCTTCATTGAGGAATTTATTTTTGATCTTATGGAAACATACTTACTTGTCATGTTGACTTTCAACTTTTACTAGATTTCTTACAGGAACTCATATTTTCTCCAAAAGACGAGTATTTAGGATGACTTGTTTACATTAAGAGAGCTATAATTAACTTGTATAGAGTCACCTATTCCCAAAAATAAAACTATATACTTCCCATGTCTTTAGACCTTAACCAAAACTAAAACAAAAAAGTTAAGTATGAGATCAGATAATACCCAAAAAGGATAATTCGTTATAAAAAATCTATTCTTAATCTCCAAAATTTGTCAAAAAATACCCAAAGATCAACAAAGACCAGTCAATAAAATATATCCATAAAATTATTCAAAGTAAACCAAACTAAGATTGAAACCCAAATATTTGAAGGATTTAATCACATAGTCTTCCAAGGTAAAAAATTAACATTTATCTCCAAATAACATTAGTTTCTCTTAAAGTCTCATACTGAAAAGTAATTAACCTAATCAAATATCCTCCATGATAGGTTAATCATTTACATAGATAACAAAAAATAAACTTACTCTTGATTAAAAAAATCAGGTAACTAAAAATAATTAGTCAAACTAACTAGGGACTTCACGTATTCCAGTGGTAGGTGATAAATACCAGTCGCACTTTGGTTGTGGGTTCGATTCCCGCAGCTTTGTCCAACGCGATGGGTTGTCACATGGTCTGTGTGTTGTCCTTTTTCCAAAACTATATAATTCTCAAAACATTCCCCAAAACAAGATAAAATCTTCAAAAATAACCATAACATATTTTAAACTCAATTTTATTTCATTCCTTTCATATTCCATCATATCATAGAGAAACCCATAATTACCTAAAAAGAAAGGATCATATAAACCCTAATGGTTAACCTTATAATTATTACCTGAACTCCCACATCGAGTTGGTCATCTCGTACATGATGCATTAGAGAACTCACCAAGGTTCAAGTTGGTGATCATGACTCCTTGATAGTTGTTTTAGAATAACAATGAGATTCCCCATTGAATCCCCCATTTCATCAAGTCTCTTAATCAGAGAACCACCATAGTTTCCTTCAAACCCATTGTCACTTTGGTGCCTGATAGATCCATCCATTTGCTAAAAACAGAAATGTCAGTGTGATTATATCAACAAAACCATCATGTACTAATGAGGAAGATAAAAACTAAGATATACTTACTCATTCACTTTATCTAAAACTAGGACTCTTTCTGAAATCCTAACCATTATGGTAATGTCACTTATGCTTAGAGGATACCCTAACCTCTAAATTTATCTAAACCGACCTCTGATACCAACTATAAGGCCGCAGCCTTAAACCTTACTTAATATTGAATTAAATTAATAATTAACATTGAGGATCTTTTCAGGATTAGAGATTTAGATAATTAGGACATAACTATTACATCTCAAAAGATTACAAAGTAGAAACTTCTTCTATGTTTCCATAAAATAAAAACTCTTAAAAAGAAACATGTCTCGTTCCATGTTTTAGGTTGCATGACTTCCCTTGATCCCCTCCTTGACTCTATTCCACGTTAAGTCCTGTGAAAAATATTTCAAAAACGTGGGGTGAGCATAAAAAGATCAGTAAAGGATACACAATGAATGAAAACTGTTAGTTTTTCAAAACTACAAGTAAACCATGTATACTTTATAAAAGTAATACTTTTCACCTTTATGAAGTAGTAAAAACTCTTCACTAAATAAAAGGTCATTACTTACCCTTTTGTAACCAAAAGATTACCATAAAACCCATATAAAGATCACATAACATATAAAGGTAACTTGGGACATAAACATACTTAAATGGAATAACCATACGGTTGACTTCCACACATATCACTTAATGGAATAGCCATACGGATGAATTCCATACCCAATGCATTGGAGGTTATAACATAACCACCCGTCTTGGTATTCATGGCACCACACGTCATATGGTTTATCACGTAACCACCCGAACAATGTCCAAGTACCATTACAAAATCATAATACATAAAACAATTATAAATGAAAGAAAACATTTCCATATTTCAATCAAAATATATCACGTTAATATATTTACGTAACAAATCCATTATCAAAACCATTTTTAATACAAAAATACATAAAAGCGTATATGGTATTTATTTACTTTGAAAAAATATTACGGCTTGTTGAGGAAGCCAAAGATCAAATAATACTCGTGGTGGCGGAAAGGTTGTTGTCACCGCCTACGTTAAAAGAAACATAATTTTTGTCGTTTATTAAAATGATTCGTATAAAAAAGATTCATTTTGAATAAAAGTAAAATTCAAAGTGGTTTATACACTGTATAAAGAAATTTGTGTATAAAAAAAATATTCCTCATTGAAAACAGATTGAGATGAGGTCCCTTACAAAGATGGTATCCTTAGATTAAGGATAAATCAACTACATAATTATGTGTGACAAATGAATACACCAAATATAAGTGGATATTAATTGTAAAACAATCAGAGTTAATTCACACATATTCATAGAATGACATATTCAAGGAGTACAAGTTTACGCCAATGAATCAAAATTGCGTTAAGAAGATCCCTTGCAAAAATTCGACAGCCTAACGGCGTCACTTCAAAATTCAAAAAATGAGTTGATGAGAGATAAAAATGGTATCTCATCACTTGGAAATAAAATTTACATAAATAAGGATATATAAGAACATATCCCGACATAATAGTATGTGAATTATAATACAAAACAAAAGAAGTCTTTTAGAAAGAGGAGGGTGAAAGGTTCCCTTACCGACTTGGGTAACTTTTGAAACGTACTCCCCATGGAAGAAGGGTCATACAATGAAGATGTAAATAACCATAAATGAAATTATTCTACACAAAGTGTATAATAATTGGAATTACATACACCAATCAAAGGAAATATTTTCAAACATAGCATAAATGTCACGAGAATAAAAGTGAGAAGAAAAATCCCTTACGAAAACTCGGCAGCCTAACGGCGCCCCATAAAACATCCAAAAATGGATTTATGAGATCAAATAGGGTCTCTCATAATATTAACATAAAAAGTAAAGTATGATGAATATAAAAGAACATCCCCAAACATATTAAATATTCTCTTAAACTAAATGACATAAAAGAGAGTACTTAAAAAGAAAGAGAGAGATTGGATCCCTTACGAATATTCGGCAGCCTAACGGCGCCACTCAAAACTTCCAAAATGGATTGATGAGAGAAAATAGGGCCTCTCATCATATGAACATAAAAAGAACAATAGGAGTAATATAAAATAACATCCCAATCCTAAGAAATATTATCTTAAAAGGAAGGACATTAAAGAGTGTACTTAAAAAGAAAGAGAGGAGTAGGATCCCTTACCTCGTGCCCGACATGACTCGATCGTTCATTACTCTCCAGAATAAAAATATTTGGTCCATTTATAATTTCTTAAGGACCTCATTTAAAAATTATTATTCAATTCATATCACATATTATAATGTTATAATAATTGGTTAATAAAGTGAGTTCATATCATGCGTTTTTTGTCGATGTTCGGTACGTGAGTACAAATTGAACTTGTTGGAAAAGAATTTTCCATGTAGTTATAGGTACATCATCTCCAGAATAGTATTTATGTTTTAAATATCATATATATCCAGTATATAATCATTTTATACTATTCTATATCATTTGGAGATAAAAAATTAAAAGCACCGTTCATGGAGACGGTAGGTCGTACGTATGCATGAACACTACTTTCATTTTGTTTGTCATATTAATGGAATTAAAACACAATGAGAGATATATATATTATAATTCTAGAATGATATTATAAATTTAGATGTAATATATTAAATATATATCCATTCTATATATGTACTTATAACAGTACATAACATTTGGAGATAAGAAATGAAATGTACCGTTCATGGAGACGGTAAGCCATACGTACGCATGAACGCTACTTTCATTTCATTTTTCTTTTTTCTATTCAATGGAATTAAATAATAATGATATAAAGGTATATTATAATTCCAGTAGGATATCATATGTAATAACATTAATTTCATCCTTTATACGTCCCACATATAGCAATAAGGAATCAAATCACTTTGAGGGGGCGGTAGTCCGCACTTCCAAAAATAAAGATATCGCGTTTACCCATAATGGAAACCATAAAGGTATTTCATAAATTAAAAATACAGAAGCTTAAGGAGAACATAAACATATAATATATCATATATAAATATAGTTACATATTAATGTCCACCTTTGAAGGTGTTAAAATAATATTGAACAATCATCGTTTTGTGAGACTGTAATTCACCATCCATTGAAACAGTATGTTCATTAACCATTAGACGGAGGTGTGTAAAAGTGTAGCTCGAATAATTATTATAAAAACATCCTAGTATATTTAATATATTGGTTTTGGTACAAAAGAAATGAATAAAAATAGTTTAGAGGGTTGGAGAAGCAAAATAAAACATAAGAACACAAGAGAGGACACTACCTTTAAATCGGGTAACTCTCTTTGATTTGAGCTCAAAGGCTTCCTAGGAAAGGATTCGGCCAATGTGAGTCTTCAATTATGGAGATAGGGATGTGGATAGATGAAATGGGAAGGGTTTGGCTGAGCTGAAGGCTTGAGAGGTGTGTGTAAGGTGGTAGAGGTGGGGGCCTTTTATAAAAGGAGAGGAGGGGTAATCATGGAAAGTTATAAAATATTACTTTATCATAAATTGATTTTCGGATTTAAAAGGTCTAAAAAGAATATATTGATAGGATAAGGTGATAAGTTTTCTAAATCCACCCATCCAATAGGTTTTTTACAAGTTTAAGACTTATATTTCACCTTATGTTTTCATTTTATTTAAATCGTTAAATAATGAGGTAATCGCTGCATCATCATGGTGTCATAAATAATTTAATTTATTTAGTGTCTTTAAATTATAAAAAAAATCATGATGTAGGAAATATTTTTATCTTTCTAATGAATATTTATAGTAAAAAATATGACTTGTATAACCCCATCTAAAAATTTGTTTATTAAAACAACACATGTTTGTGACATTTTAATTTTAACTTTAAATAAAAAGGTATTAATGTCATTTTCCAAGAAATGTGGCTCCATTGGGTCCCCAAGTTGACCCATGGATTTTCCTGGTCAGTCATGACTCATCCAATGAGGTTAGTACATGTGTCTAGGTCATTTCATATTATTAAAACATTATTTTTAACTTAAACTAAACTAATTACCTCTAATCACGATTAAAACATAAAATTTACTATTCACCAAAAAATTATTTTAATACCATTGAACCAAATTTTACTTATTAATTACAACCATGTATGTCGGATTTTTGAAATTCAAAACACAGAGGTGGTAAAATTTCATTTAAACGAAAAAGCAGTTTTTTAAGTACCACTTGGTGGTTTCACTATTCATCAAAAATTGAAGTTTTCCAGAAAAATACCAAAAATTCACCCTAAGCTATATTTGATATTCCAAATTAAAAAATGATGTCTATTTTAAAAAATTAAAAACATATAAGTTACATTAATTAATTTAATAATTAATTCTCGATGTCGGAGCAAATAGCATGTTTTTATGAAACAGTAAGTATCAAAAGATTGACACTAGTTTAAGTCCAATTTCAAGATGAAATTAATTCCAATGACCACTATTGGATTAAATGGTAAAAAGATATTCTAATTTCACTTTAAAACAAATTCAAAAGATAATATATTCATATAAATAAATTAGATTAAAAAGAGTTTTTGAATTAAAATACAACATTTTTCACTATTCATTAAAAAAATGAACTTTATCGGAAAAATACCAAAAAATTACACAAAGTAAATTTTGATGTCCCGATTCTAATGAAGATTTTTATTTTGTCAAATATAACACATAAAATTGTCAAAAATTTGATTTAAAAGAGGTTCGTCATCAAAAGGTGGTTAATCGACCTTTTAAAGAATATTAGAAAGTTTACGCTTAAAATTGGATTCATTCGCATTTTTAATCCTCTAACATTTATTGTAAAAAGTAAAAATATTTTACAAACATATATAATCATTTTTTATTTAGTTCTGTTCATTCCCTCCATTACAACGGCTAGGCGTTAACTAAAATTTAAAATAATATTATTTTATTATTAGAGTGCAACGTAAGATTCCCAAGAAACTCGGTGTTGCGTATTGGGTATGCCATCGAGCATAGCGTCCCCTTTAAAGTTATGTTAATATTTTATTCACAAATATGGATAAATGTGAAAATGTCATATTATTTATTTATCTGGGGTGTTATATTAATGTATCACTATTTTTAGTTAAAAAAATGATATAAAGATATTAATCTTGAACCATTAGAATTAATTTTGAGGTTTATATATTAACATATTAATCGTTTTTGTTTTGGAAAATATTTAGAGATAATAGAAAAACTTTTCACTCTTTTATGTATTATATGATTTGTTAAAAGTAAATTTCAGTGCTTCGGGAATACAAAATTCATTATTTTATATTTATTACTTAGAATAAGATATGAATTGGGAATTTATATAAGGAAAACAAAAGGATGAAATTTTTCTTATCAAGTATGTATATTTCATTCCTCAACTTTAGAAAATGGATCTTGAAATAAAATGTTGTCATATTGCCATAATTTCTGATGATATCAATAGCCTCTTCACATATATTATATTTAAGTTTATCATCCCCTTAAATTTCCATTGATAATTTAATCATTTGGGATTAATGTGCTTAATAACTCCCTAAAAATATTTAAACTTTTTTTCTATGTCCATATCTTTACTTTCCACTAATGTTATCTAATATAGAATCTAATTAATGTGTTATTCTAGATATACTATGTACTTTCCTATCTCTCTTATTAAGAGGTCATTTTATTAACCCTACTAAGATGTGGGTTTTTAGAAAATGTAATTTTAAAATGAAAAACCTTTAATTAAAAATATCATACATAAATTTTTAGGACCTAATTTATTTAAGGTGGGTATAATGTAACACCCTAAAATTTTAAAATATGGACATCATATTCAATAATGTGTGTGACATGCAACACCAAACATAGAGAGGAATATAGTATCTTAAGACATTATGATATATTTAATATTTTAAATAAATTAAATCAGATGTAGAGAACGAAATTCATGAAATACTAAGTTATATTTCATCACACACAATAGTATCTTTCTTTGATATCTTTTATTACACACAATATTGAGTTTTAACAAATATTATTAATATTATTATTTTAAATGAAAATTATCGAAAAGATATTTAATTCTAGTTTATAAATTGGATTAAAAAAATTATTAAAATATATGTTTTACACAAATATAAAATTAATTCATTTGTTTCCAATTAATTAGAAATGAAAATAAAAACCAATTGAATATAAATGAAATTTTTCTATAAAAAACTATTTTATTTCCCAAAGGTGTTTTATATTAATAAATTAATTTCAAAAATATTATAGGATTATTTTAATGAAATTTAAATATTATATATTCAATAATAAAATTACATTTAACCAATATATTTGGTATCCATAAGATAAGAAAAATAATATTTTACGCATAAAAATCTCTCTTTTTCAAAAGGTAGTTTTGTCACCTTTTAATCGCACACTTGTTTTTAAACTAAATTTTTACACTTATATAAATTTAATTTTAAAAAATAAATTTTAATTTTTAATGATTAATTTCAAAATGATCTTAGAGTTAATTGGTGGTATTTTTCTGAGAAGTTTTAGTTTTTTATGAATAGTGAATAATACTGAATTTTAATTGAAAACTAACTTTTCATATAAATAATTTATAATGATAAATTATATCTGAAATTCGTTTTATAAAATCATAATAGTTTAATTATACATATATTAATCCAATATTTTTCATTGGAATCATTTTCATATTGAATTTTGAAATAAAAACATTGTGAACTTTTGAACATTTTCACTTTAAAACTATATTTTCTCATCCCATTTGAGGAATTAATTATAAATTAAATTTTTACACTTATGGAAATTTAATTTTGGAAAATGGAATCCTTATTTAGAATAAAAATTATTTATAATTTATAATGATTCCAACATTTTTTTTACCAAATTTATTAGTGAAAATAGTTAAAATTCATTATTATGATTAAGGAGAAAATGAGTTTACATAGTTGTTAAAGTTAGAAGATAAGATGTAAAAATTACCAAACTATTTAAAAAAAATATTTTATGTCCATATTATATCATTTTAACTTATATGATAAAAAATATAGTATTATTGGGGCCTAGTGGAATGCAAAAGACATGGGTGGAATTTACTCTTTCAAAAAATTACAAGTGTTTCAATCACCCCACTTATAAAAGGTCACCCCCTCTCCTCTCCAATTTACAACATCAAACCAATTTTTTTTAACCATTAAATTCTCAAATCACAAAAAAAATACCTAACCTCATAAAATAATCCTTATCTATTTATTAAATCTGACTATGGAAGTCATTAGTGAAAACCAAATGAAGATACCCAAAAAATAGGTATTGTTCATCTAAGAAAATTTTTATTTTATTTCCTTCACAACCTCCTTCAATTATGATTATACAATTATTATATAATAAATTAAATATCCTAATATACCAAGATAATTTTATGTTAATTTTAAGGCCTACATGTTCAAATACTTACATCAAATGGCTTACAAAATTATGGTTCTTTTGTATGGTGGACTACCGACTAGCGAACTGATGACATTCATTTTTCCATTACCACCTTTCAATGTTGGTAATAATGATGTATTTATAGTTTATATATGATATTTATGATGTTATTATTTTTATCAAATTATTATATCTCACATAACGTCATGCTTTCCATTTTGAATGAATATAATATTTTTACTCAGGTGTGTGGAGGACAACTGTCTCGCGATGCGATGTGATTCATTCACACTTTTTAGGGAATGTATTAAGGATTTTTTTAATTAAAATATGTGATATATATGAAATTACATTGATAATATAATGATACTATATATATATATATTTCATTTAATTTTCATTCTTTTAATATAACAAGAAAATGTAAAATGTGTTCATGTGTATGTACGGTCTACCATCTCCATGAATGGTGTATTTAATTTCCTATCGCCAAATTCTATGGATTACTATAAATACATATATAATATAATATATTTTATATTTTAATCATTGTTTAAATTATTTATATTATTAAATCATGATCAAATTAAGAGGAAAAAACAAAAAGTCAAAGATAATCAAAAAACAAGACAATTAACACAAGAAATGATAAAAATAATGAATGATTATTAATGAACAAGTAATAATATGTTATAAAAGGATAATATATGGTATAATAAATATTAATATGGTTATTTAATAAGTTAATAACATGTTTTAAACCATTATATTATAATTTAAATCATGCTCAAACAAAATTAAGCATAATGTAAGGGTTTTCATCTCAATTTCATTTCATTGAGAAATATTACAATTTTATACATATAAATAATTTTATATGATATACATACTAAACCTTGAAATGTAATATCATGAATAATTAATTATTCATGATATTTTCATATTCAATTTGAATTATTTCATTTAATGGGGTTTTAATTAAATGTTACCGAGTGGAAAATAATTTCACGACCCAATTCATTTTCATTGGTTTATATTACATTCCTGTTGTTGATATCATTATAAGATTATTTTTGTAATAAATTTAAACTATATATTATTGTATTTAAACTTTTTTATATGTATTTATATTTTATACACTTAATTGATTCATTGTTTGATTCTCACTTTAATGTTATGTTCATTTTAATGAGTTACTTCACAATCTTATTCTAATAGATATTATTTATCATTGAATATCAGTTGAAGGGAGTTTCTTGAACATTTTATAATAAAACCTTTCATTTTATTAAATTTTGTTGTTAATGATTATTTTTGAGTAATAGTATATTTTCCTCCTCTTTGGTACATAAATTGTTATTTAAAATGTTTTTAAGATAACTCAACTTCATTTCCATCTCTGGTCGAAAACCTGTTTTCATCATAAACTATGTTTTTTTAAAATGTTTTCATTTTTCTTAACCTTTTTAAAATAAACTATTAATTAAATTTTTCCCATTTTTTCTTTTACCAAAATTCTTGAAAATAATCTTCTTATAGTTTTTAAAACAAGTCGATTTCCGGTTATTTTTACAAGGCAAAAAAAATGTTGTTTTTACCCTGTATGACATGTACATAATTAGCCTCCATCATTTCTTTAAATATTATTTTGAATGTCATTAGGGGGTTTTTAATGATAATTTTTAAAATATTATTTTCGAAGAATGGATTTTCAATATTTTTTATCTTATAAAAGTGATTTTAAAAATGTAAAATATTTTATACTAAAAAATGATTTTTAAGATCTAATTTTATTTTATCAAATACAAAAGTCGCTACCACAAAATAATATTCTATCAGCATTAAAAGAGGAAATTATCATCGATAAAAAAGAACTATTAATTAGGACACTATTAAAGGGGGTCCCCTTTATCACTACTAATTTTAGCACTAATAAAGTCCCAATTTTTCAGTGCTTCAATTAGCTCTGAAAAATGCTTCCCTATATGGGTGTTCAATTTATATAACAGCACACCCATAAAACTAAAAAAATAGACAAAAAATAACCAAACTATGAAAAATAACCTAGACAAACGAGCAAAAAAAAGCTAAAAAATAACCACTCATAGTATAAACAAAATAATCACATACACAATGAAAATGATGAAAAAAAGCGCACACAACAGTTTAGAGAAAAATGATATATAAATTTAATTTAAATCATGAATAAAAAATATTCACTCATGGTATATACCAAAAAATACTTCTATATACATTTTGAACGATGTTTTATAAAAATTACATTTACAAATATCCAACAAACAGTTAAAAATATTAATGTTTTATCTTTTGATATATGTGGTCCCTCTAAAAAATGTCTTCTAATGGTAATAGTCTCTAAATAAATCATCCCAACTCAAGAAAAATGGTCCACCTATATAATAAAACAAATATTATGTTTGTAATACTATAAATAAATAAATTAAACATTAATATTAAGAATACCTTTAAAATGTCCATTTTTAATAAAAATGACACATTTGGTGGTATACTAGTCACACTATGAGTTGTATTGAGGTGGGTTTGATTCAGACACATCCAAAATGACTTATGGATCATTTTCCTAAAGTATCAAAACAATTGGAATTCATTTTCCCAGTTTTCAATATGTCAGTTGTGTTTTTTTAATAAAATGTTTTTTAAAAACGAAAACATGCAATTTGAGTCACACAGGTTGCATCGTGTATCAGTTTGATGTGATAATACTTCATACACACCATAAAGGACTTATGAAATGTTTTCATTAATCTATAAGACAATAAAAGATTGTTTTATTGGACTTTAGTGAGTGACATGTTTTGTGTAAAAATTCCATTTTTAAATTGATATCAGACACTTTTAGTCATACTAGTCACAAAGTTCTTCAGATTGAGGTGGGGTTGATTCCTACACATCACAAATGACTCATGGATCATTTTCCTAAAATATAAAAAACAATAAAAATTCATTTTCTTGGTTTTCAGTATGTCAGTTGTGTTTTTTTTACTTGAATTAATGTCAATTTTAAATAACAAGACACACTTGGAGTCATACCAGCAACACCGTGCATTGGATTGAGGTGAGTTTTATTCCCACACATCCCAAATGATAAATAGATCATTTTCCTAAAGTATCAAAATAGTTTGAATGCATTTCCTTAGTTTTTATTATTTCAGTTTTCTTTTTTCCTAAAATATCATTTCAAATCAAAGACATGGAATTTGAGTCATATCAGTCGCATTGTGCATCGGTTTGATGTGATACTGCTTCATACATGTCACATAGTACTTATGAATTTCTGTCTTTAATTTAAAAGACAATCAGATGGTATTTTCATGGTTTTCATTGAGTGACACGTTTTGAGTTAAAATGTCACTTTTAAACTAATAGTGGATGCTTTTAGTCATACCGGTCACACTATTTGTCAGATTGAGGTGGTCTTCATTCCTACACATCACAACTAACTCATGGATCATTTTCTTAAATATAAAAACAATCTAAATGTGTTTTCTCGGTTTTAAGTATGTCAGTTGTGTTTTTTACTTGAATTAATGTCAATTTTAAATAACAAGACACATTTGGAGTCATACTAGTGACATTGTGCATCATATTGAGGTTTGGTTGACTCCTACAAGTCATAAATTACTGATATATTGTTTTCCTAAAGTATCAAAACAATCTGAATTCATTTCCTTAGCTTTAAGTATGTCTGATGTGTTTTCTTACTAAAATTTCATTTCAAACCGAAAACATGTAGTTTGAGTCATACTGGTCGCATCGTGTGTTTATTTGACATGATACTTCTAGATACATGTCACTAAGGACTTATGAATTTCTTTCCTTAATTTGGAATAAAATCATAGTGCATTTTCTATGTTTTCAGTGAGTGGGATGTTTTAAACTAAAATGTCATTTTTAAACTCATAATAGACACTTTTAATCATACTGATCACACAATGTGTCAGATTGAGGTGGGGTTGATTAATTCACATCAGAAATGACTCATTTATTTTTTCCTAAAGTATCAAAACAATCCAAATGTGTATCCTCAATTTTCAGTATGTCAATTGTGTTTTTCACTTGAATTAATGTCAATTTTAAATAACAAGACACATTTGGAGTTATACCGGTGACACCATTCATTATATTGCAGTTTTTTTATTCTTACGCATCAAGAATGACAGATATATCATTGTCCAATAGTATCAAATCAATCTGAATGCATTTTCTCAGTTTTTATTATGTTAGTTGTGTTTTTTTACTATAATGTCATTACAGACAGAAAACATGAAATTTGAGTCATACTGGTTGCATCATGCATTGGTTTGATGTGAGACTACTTGATAGACATTAAAATCGACTTATGAATCTCTTTATTTAATTTTGAAGACAATTAGAGCATGTTCTCTTTGTTTTTTGGTGAGGGATATTTTTTGAACTAAAATGACAATTTTAAACTTGTAATGGGCACTTTTAGTCATATTGATCAGATGGTCTGTCAGATTGAGGTGGGGTTTATTTCTACATGTCACAAATGACTCTTGGATCATTTTCCTAATGTATCAAAAAAAATTAATATATTTTCTCTGTTTTTATTATGTCAGTTGTGTTTTTTTAATTGAATTAATGTAAATTTTAATTAATTAGACACATTTGGAGTTATAACGGTCACTATGTGCATCGTATTGAAGTGTAATTGATCCCAACATGTCAAAAATGACTCGTAGATCGTTTTATTAAAGTATCAAAACAATTATAATGCATTTTTTCATTTTTCAATATGTTAGTTGTGTTTTCTACTAAAATGTCATTTCAAACTGAAAACATGCAATTTGAGTAATACCGGTCACATCATGCGTCGGTTTGATGTGAGACTACTTGATACCTGTCAAAAAGAACATAAAAATCACTTTAGTTAATTTGGAATACAATAAAAGTGTGTTTTCTTGGTTTTTAGTTAGTGACACATTTTGAACTAAAATCCCAATTTTATACTTGTAACATATATATTTAGTCATACTAATCACAAGGTGAATCAGATTGAGGTGGGGTTGATTCCAACCCATCATAGAAAACTCATGGATCATTATCCTAAAGTATCAAAATTATTCTAATGTGTTTTATTAGTTCCTAGTATGTCATTTGTGTTTTATTACTTGAATTAATGTCAATTTTAAATAAAAAGACACATTTGGAGTCATAACAGGGACACCGTGCATCAGATTGAGGTGTATTTGATTCCTAAATGTCTCAAATGATAAATACATTGTTTTCCTAAAGTATAAAAACAATAGGAAATCATTTCTTTAGTTTTTAGTATTTTAGTTGTGTTTTTTACCTGATTTAATGTAAATTTTAAAGAAATATACATTTGGAGTTATACCGATAACATTGTGCATCAGATTGAGGTGTCGTTGATTACTACATGTCACAAATGACTCATGTATTTTTTTTCTTAAAGTATCCAAAAAAAATTAAGTACATTTTTTCACCAGAAAATCAATGGAATCTTGCCTCTAAAACTAAAAAAAGAGACCTAACAGTCTCAACATGCTCAATCTACCCAGTTTAGAATGATTATGGAAAATCCTTTGATCCCTGTACAGTTGACATGGAATAACTTCTTCTTTCTGTAAAAGAGCTTTAGTTGGCCCATTGAAGGACCAGCTGTCATATATTTAGGGCCTCCAAATGAATATATGATAGTTGGGTCTTCAATGGATGGACTAAATAGAGGAACTTCCAATATTTCAGATTGAATCAATGTTTTTTTGGAGAAAAACCCTTCTCATTGTTGAAAACGAGAAGAGTGGAGTAAGCTTATAGGCCCATAATGTCTTGAGATGTCACAGAAAACTCAAGGGATGGGGAAACCCATTCTTAATACTCATTATATTTTGTGTTCTATCAACAACACACATACCATGTAAATTAGGACAACCAATTTCATTTAAAAAACCAATCAATATGCAATTCATTTATTTTTCAAACAAGGACCACCAACAACCCTGATTTTTAGCGAGGCATTTTTCCCATAAAAATCACATAATTACCATCAAATAAAGATAAAGATAAGGCATACAATATTATTCAATTAAAATTTATTTGAAAAGTATACCGTCTTCATTCTATATCTTCATATTCTTCCATCAGATATGATACCCATTCGTTTCCTAGCATATCTATATCATCTTATGAATATGAATATTTTCAATACTTGTGGTAGTGCTGAAAAAAATATTAATACACAAATTATTAATGATTATTTTAAATGAAATAGAAATTGTCTTTGAAAATACCTCTTCCAGGATGTGGGTTTGTTTATGGAATGTAATATCATTAATAAATTTACAAACATAATAACCAAAATCTTTATCGTTTTTTTGTTTTGAGAACTGTTGAAACATTGATAAAAATAATTAATTTTTTATATGTGTTTGGAGAGTGAAATATTATTACATATACCCTGATACTTATCCAGTCGTAGTACTTTTTAGGTTTCTTATCCTTTTCCCCTTGTCTCATTCTATGATGTAGATGATATTCACGCACATCCCTATCATAATAGAATCCTCATTAAAAGATAATATAAATTATATAACAAGATGTTTAGTTCTAAAATATTGTATGTAGTGTATTAAAAATTGACAAAATCCATCATTTTTGGTATGTTTGTTGGATATACATGCATTGAATCCAGAAAATATATCATTGGAGTATCAATATTGACCACAATGAGAATATAATGCTTCCTAAGAACACAAAAAAGAATAATTAATTAATAAAATTAAAATATATTTGATATGATTAAATTTTAGAGTTTTACACCTGCATAGTTGGTATTAAGAAGAGTGTGTCATATGTAATTTTTCTGTTAAAATATTTGTCCATTCCTACCAATATTTCACCCTATTTCTTAGAAGTTATGTCTTTTTGTTCTTTATAGGTGATGTGAGGACTAACGAGTCCAAATTTTTGTTCATTGGTAAATACCTTCAATTGGTTTTCATATATACACCGGCGAAAAATATGAAATGTATTTAGTCATAATTATCATAGTATATCATCTTTTGGAAAATCAAATCATGAAAACATACCTCATGTAATCATTTACAACTGGGTCGCATATCTAATCATAGTCGATAATTTTAATTGAAATCTCAACACCAATGATGTCTTGATGTTCCCCTATATATATATTTTCTTCAAAATAAATTATGTGACTACTACCATCTTTCAAATTCATAACCACATGATCTTTTAATGATAATAAATCTGGATATATAATGGGGGGTTAAGGTGATTTGGGTAGATCATTTTGATCGATTGGTTGATTCATGAGATGGTTTGGAACTTGTATTTCATTTCACCCCCTCCCATTTGTCCTTTTGTAATAACATGAATTGGTTCATAACTTTTTTCATTAAATGTTTAAGGTTTAGTTTGAAAATTAAATTAGAAATTAATACCTCATTGTCGACATGTTTTTTTAAAAGATTTGTTAGACATGTGATGAATGTTCCTAAACATGTTTCGACCATATGAATATTTGCATCATCAACTGGAATATGTAGCTTGGCACTCAGATATAGGGATATAGTAATTGACACTCTGAATTGATCTGTCAGAAGTGTTTTGTTGTGTAGCATGTCATTATGGATATTGAACATTTTAGACCTCACTACAAGGCGATATGTGGGTGTTGATAGATATAAATCGTAGTCATTTTCACCTTGTAGAATATCAAATACTGGAAAGGTATCAGTGTCTTATGTCTATCTAATTCACATTTCATAGAAAAATTATTATAAAATTGACTGCCTCAATTAAGAATTTTTTTGAGGGGAATGACTCACCTCGAAACTAGTGGGGGTGGGGCATGATTATCAAGTGTGGGTTGTTCTTGAGTTGTTTCTTCTCTATACCTATCCCCATCAAACTTTCTATCATCTCTCTCTTGTTTTTTAATTCTTCTTAAAATATAGCTAATTTTTCTCTTATATTTTTCATTTTCTCAGTTTGATCCTCCACTTGTTTTTTCTCAGTATATGTTTGGGGTGTCACCCCAAAACCTGCACCACTTATGCGACTATACTTTTCTAGATTTTTCAAGGCCACTAAAAGTATGCATGCATCCAGTGTGGGTTTTATTAATTCCTATGACTATGTTAGATAGAAAACATAGGAAAATATGAAATCATTATTATGTAATATTGATTTAAAGAAAAACAATTCTTTATTATGTCATACTTACACTTGTTTCCCACACTTTTTGTGTGTTTTCATCTATTAGTTTTCCATAGTTAGTTATAGGTTCCTCCTTCCATAGCACATGTTGTGGGATAGAAGTGGATATGGATTTGGAATCTTCATGAGGAATATAAATAAAATAACATAGTTATTGTTTTTTTTATGTCACATAAATTTATTATGGTAGATTTAAAATACATACTAATTGTTTTTCAAGTAGTGGTGCGCTAGTTTTGATGCTCGTTGTTTATTTTCATCACATTGTTGTTGTTTCATAAATAAGACATTATAAATCAAAGTGATGAATACACATACCATCTAACAAAATATTACCAGACACAATGTACCTAAAAATACTGCATCACACGACGGCCAGTAAACGCATCCCATGATACATGGGTTATCAGGTGTGCATAAATAAGAGGTGTGTGTGGTTTTATGTTCCCTTTAACATGATTAATATGAGATTTTGTTAAAATTGAACAAAAAATGCTATGAGTTATTCTAGAAACCCATAAGATATAGGCTTTGTGCATGTCATCTACTATAAATGAACTCTCAGAGAGATGATGAAGTGTAAGTCAATATTTCATTATTTTATATTATGTAAATTAAAAAATTGATATCATATTATTAAAATAATATCTTCTCACATCAGTGTCTTAATATCATCCTCAAAAAGGTTCTATAAAGTTACATCAATCATTACACGTTTTTTATGGAAGATTCCAATGTAACTACTGAACATCTCCTTGTTGGGGTTAACATGTTGGCCCCGCTTATTCCATCCAATCTACTATTTCATTCCTTTATATTTAGTTATAATGATTTTTTCTAATAATGTAAAACTATGGAACTCATTTTTTTCTGTGTTGTTGGTGTTTCACCACCTTTCATTTCCTTGGATCCACCATCATCAATATGTTCCTCCGGCTCTGGGGGGCTAGCATCGATATGTGTAGATAGTGGTTATACCACAAAACTGGGAGCAACAATAAGTTGAGAAACCTATTGTTCGTTTGCACTGTGAGTAGCAAGAGGTTGAGAAACCTGTTGTTCTTGGGGATTGGTAGCATCATCACATGAAAAGGCCATTATCAACAAAAGTGGTTTAATTTTAAATTTAGATAACATAAAGTATCCATTAGGGTAGGTGTGTATTCTTTCTTGTATTGAGAATCACCACACTTTGGGCATTCTCTAAGTGATTTGTGGTCCTTGAAAAATAGTATAAAGTCATTCAGGTAGGCGTGTATTCTTTCATAGATCATACCCATCAATCATATCATTCATTTGGCGTCATATGTTCAGCTCAGAAGCTTATAATATTTTGGGAGCATGTCATTCAATAGAGAAAGTAATTTTATAAAACTTACATCACTCCATCTTTTTTCTGCTTTCAAATTATACATCTTCAGTACAACATACAATGATATATATTTAGTGCAATAATCATAGAATGCAATCATTTCACAACTCTTTAAATGCTCAATTTTTTTGGAAATCATAATGTTCATTATAAACTATCATTTTCATTTCCTTAGTACGATCTTCATCATCATTCACATTTGTAATCACGTCCTCAACATGGTCTTCTTCATTTTCCACACTTGTAATCATATCAAATGTTCCATAAAACATAGTGTTATCCCAGTAAATAGATATATTCAATTTTTCCCTATGTTTATTCCAACATTTATAATGTTGATCTATTTCATGACAGATCAAGTGTTCTTCCAACCCCTCTGGACTAACATGTCTTGAATAACAACAATGTAAACATGGAAAAAGGATTTGAGAAGGATCATATGCATGATATTTTTCAAACTTGATAAACTCTTTCACACCATCATCATACTCTTTTGTCAGATGATTGGCATCTACCCATTCTTTATTCATATCCATCCTATTTGTTTTGGTGATATTAATATTTAAAAAATTATACACACAAAAGATTGATATAGTAATTAACCAAGGATAAAAAAGTTATATACTTTAAATCTCTTTTGAATTTTTTTTATAAAATCAGAGTTGAAATCCCACTAAAAACCCAACTTTTTACACAAATTCCTCTTTAGAATAAAAACCCCTTTTAAAATAAACTAATTAGTTCCAAACATCCTTTTTCAAAACCCAAATTCATTTTTTAATCCATTTTAATGCAATTTAAAACAAAAAAAAGTATGTTTAACACATATAATTTTTTAAGAAAAACTTAAAAACACTTGAATCATTTTAAAAGTGAACCACTAACAAAATCACTAGATGTCATTGTCACTTCTCTTTATCTAGAAAATGAAAACAATTGATGGCTGTAAG
Source organism: Viscum album (assembly GCA_963277665.1). Classification (NCBI taxonomy): domain Eukaryota; kingdom Viridiplantae; phylum Streptophyta; class Magnoliopsida; order Santalales; family Viscaceae; genus Viscum; species Viscum album. Next base: position 490,228,257 of record OY728127.1, read on the forward strand.
AACCTGGATCTTCTTCTCAGGTATGTTTTCCTTTTTCTAGTGTTTTTTAGGGAAAATTAGTTTTTCTAAAAATTTCATAAGTACATGTCGTGTAATTTATGAGTACACGTCGTGTACATGGTTACCGTAGGTAGCCGAGTGTTGGATGTGTGGCGGCCAAACACACGGCACTATATGGAGAACTGAAGACTACTTAATGCGAGTGCCAGTGAAGGGAAGTACACGTCATGTACTTATAAACTACATACCGTGTACTTTATTTTTTTTTCATTAAACTCACCAGGGTCGCATCTGATGGACAGAACCATCTACTTCTCGACCTAGTTCTCCGAGAGAACCCGTACGGCTATAATCTTTCCTTGATCCCCCGATCGAGCATCTATTCTCCAAATCGAACTTTGTCAGTTGCATTGGAATCTCATCGGTGAGTTCTCTCTTCTTCTTGATCACTTTTTTTCTGATTTTTCCTCTTTCCCAAGTTATCGTCAGTTGAGAATTTTTAACATTTTTATAGATCATATGGTGTTCTTGGGAGATTCAAGGCTTGAGGATCATGCATAATGATCCTACAATAACGAGGTAGGTGGTTTGTTCCTTTCTGTTGAAACTCTTTGAGTTATATGTGCAAAATTTACCAATACCCTTGAACGGGGTATTGCATGTTTACTATTTTAGCCCTGTTAATTTCCTACCATGATTGTATTCTTGAGTAGAGGTTAATTGAATGTGAATAGGGATAATTGTTTTTCCTTGGATGTGTTTTCCCATGCTTGTTTTCTTATTTTGACCCTTTGGTCTAGTTTTCCTGTTAGGATGCTGTTTAATTTCCATGCCTAGTATTGTAGGATGGAGTTCTTTATATGCCATGTTGTTATGTTTTAGACTGTTATCCAGGTAGATCATGAGGTTTACATTGGTAAATATGCACAGCTATGCTTGTTTTACTTACACTGGGCCATGAGAACCTGGTGTAGTGGACCATATGGAGAATAGACGTAAGGGCTTCTCCTGAGTGTCCATTATTATTGTTACGATGCAAGACCATAGGGGAAATTGACGCAAGTGATTCCTTAGAGAGTCTGTAGTCCCTCGACGTGGGCCATAGGGAGAATGTGACATAAGTGCTTCCCTAGAGTGATTTTTAGTGACCAATATGAGACTATAGAGAAATAGATGGCGAGTGCTTCCCCAGACAGTCTATTCTAAAGCTGAACCAAAGGGTTTAGACTATGAGTACTTCCCACAGGGTTGCTTGTTGTTTCTAGGTAGGACTAGAGGGGATAGGCTGTGAGTACATCCCAGAGGGTTACCTGTTTGTGATTATTTTCTTACTTTACATGTGTTGTTTTAATTCATTGAAATAGTGTAATTTTTTACTGATGAGTACTTCCATGTTTACTGCTTCTTTTTTACTTATTTATTTTCATATATATTCACTTAATATTAGTAACAGATCTTTTTGTGGTTGCCTATTGGGATTAGTCTCACACCCTATTTGGGCCATTCTTTTGGGAATAAACAGATTATATTGTTGTAGGTATAGATAAGGTAAAGATACCTTCTACTTCAGGTACTTGACTGCTTTGGAGCTAGAGAGCATAGAACGAAGATGAGGCTTGCAATTCTAAGGAGTTGTTTTCTTGTTTTTCTTTTGTAATTTAGTTTAGTACTGTATTCCATCATTGGGATGTGTTTGGTTTCTTTCCTAGACATATGTATCATGCATCATTATATATGTGATCCAGTTGCTTATTACTTTCAATCTTCTGTTGTTTATTGTTGTATGATATTATACTACTTCCTCTAATGATATCTGTTTCTCTTCCACTTTTTTACTCTGCAAATGAGGACATTGTTTCCCCACTATCACACCAAAGTCCCTCACTACTAGTCAGTAGCCTCTAGCGTTAGGGGAAATTCACTTGAGGACATGTGACCAACCGGGTACGGGGCACCTCAGGGTTTCTTCCGTAACTGGTACATTACAATGGAAACAAACTTTATATGTCTCATGACACCCCCTATCTAGCTCTGATCATGATTTTTTAGTGTTCCTCGCATCAACCTTATGGACTAGACAACCCATAACTGGTGGGTGAAATCCTTTTCTGGTGTTACAACCCCTCCCACTAGCTACTCAAATCCATATTCACATTTATATTTATGATTAGATATTGAAACTTTCACACTCACCCAAGAACATAGAAACTTGCTAACTTAATCACAAGTATTATTATGATTAGAGATTAACACAGACACACTCACCCTTTTAGAACCTATAGAATTACAAACCTATTCACATAACATTTATATATCATGAAATATAATCTTTTACCCAATTAATTGGTGGGAAATATTGGTAATACCCATATCATAATACATAAATTTGTTTTCCATTTGACAATTAAACATTCATTATCTCATAAAGAACCCATATCAAATGGGGAAAATAAATTCATAATGAAGAAGGGAACCATGTGATCAGGGAATAGTATAATAGTAAAGAAAACCAATATTAATATTTTAACTAACAAAACAAGTATAAGGGGGATGTAATCAATATAATAATTTAATCCACTATATAGAACCACCATTCACAGAACAAAATTTCATGGGATATACCCTAGGTACTAGTGTGTGACAATCCAAAATGGAACTATAAGTACATGGACCAACATCTGATATATGTTTTATACAACAATAACACAATCCACCCAATTAAACCATAGTTGACTCATCATAATGGAACCTTCTCAATAGACTTGTCTTAAACATAATTAGGGGGACCATATAAGTTTTTATACCAACTAGGGTAGCATGAATCAAGACCCCCTACCTAGACACCAAAGTTTCCATAAACAAACAACCATAGAGGTGAGAAATAAATCATAATAATTTCCATAAAAATGTCTCACACCACACCTCTAACAGCATCACATATAACATCCCCTTTTCACATCATACATCCATCATATAAATAATAAATAACCCATAACTGGTGAAAAAATTATAGAGGAAATCATTGAGTCTCACTTGATAAATAAACCATTTACTTTTTAAAGTGAAAAATGGGTCTTCACATGAAAACCTACTTACTTTGTCAAGTATCACTCCCGTACATTAAAGTCTCATCATTTCAATAATTTTTGAATCACATAGAAAATCCATTTTTCATTCCAAAACAATCTCCAAGCACATAGAAAATTCTTTTGGAAAATTATAAAAGTAATAAGACCTAAATTTACAATAAAAACATTTAAATAACCCTATAGATATTTTCAAATATTCTTTTCATGAGAATCAATCTAATTTTAAAATGGTACATGAAATTATTATGAAAATACCCTTATGAAAAGCATAGAATTTAAGAAATAAATTTAGAATATAACCCAAGAACCCATACATTACTATACTCTAATTGAAAATAAGTTTAAAATTTATACACATTCAATTAATTATAAAATATATTAAGATAAAAGAAACACCAATTTTAAACCGAATGGTAACAAATACACAACATGTCACCTTCCATCAAAAACACTCAATAAAACTAATGCCATAAATCCTCATGAAAAAGGAATTTTATTTCTTAGGAGAATGAGAAACTTATGGGAAATATTGAAAAGAATATGGATGGGGGAGATAAAGTAGAAAGAGTGGGAAGAATGCTTGAAATGTAAAAATAATTTTTTTCTTAAATAAATCAAAAACATCACATAACACAAACTTAAGAAGTCATAGAATATTATAATTATCATTTTCCAAAATATATCATATCATAATAACATATAAATTGTGACTAAAATATCACTACATCGAAAAAAAATCTTATGATAGTAAATATAAGTGAAAATACAAACCTTTTAACAATAATTTTTTCAAACATTGAAGTGAAAATTATATTTAATTTTTTTTATGGGAAATTTATTACTATTGAAAACAATGTTAAAAATAGTTCTTAATAAAAAGATATTAAATATACACAATGTTTTTTAAAATGAGAAGTAAATATACTTCAAATTGTTTTACTTTTTATAGAGTCCTTAATTATTAAAACTTGAAAAGGAACTAATGTTTTCATGAGGAAATGATTCTGTAATGTTGTAAATAAAATACCCATCAATAATGGTGTTTTAGGTGTGTGAGAAAATCAGTTCATTTGGGGAATGACCTATGACCTATCAAGGGATGAATAGTGTGGTGATGGAATCCTTGTTTGGAAATTCGTTTTGGGTGTTAGATCATCATGATAGTTTATAATTTTAGTAATGATTAGTTGTGGTTCATGAAAATAATATAAATTTTTTGGTCACTAACAAGCCCATGTAAGGATGTAGAGAGTCAAACTATAAGAGTCATGTTTGGATAAGTGGATGAGTCCTTTATTTATTCCATTGGGTTTAGTGATTTGAGCATTTGTGGGAGTTGTTGGAAATGATTATGAGTGTCAATATTCAGCTGATAATGAAATATGTTCATGATTATGTTTTGGTAGTGATGGAATTTTTTATTGCATATTGGGAGTGGTGTGTAGGTGAACCTAATCCAAATGTAGAGGTGCTTGGTCTTGTGTGCGCACATATGTAGTTGTGTTTCACTGGTAGATGATAGATTCTCATGTAAGGGTATCGATTAGAGGAGATCAAGAATCAATCAATGATGTAAACTTATATATCAGAGCATGGGTTGTTATGGAAACTTGTTGATGGAAGATAGTATAGTTTTTTACTTAGTTCAAGGGTTGAATCATGTGAAAAATCATAATGATGTTCTATTTAGACATCTACACTTGGGAAAGTATGAAAACTTGGTATTATTTAGAAATCATTTATGAAACACATACTATGAATAATGGATTGGATTGAAAAGGTATTGAGAAGGAAAATGGTGCATAATATTTTAGTTTTTTGAATTGTGGGAGTATTTGATAAGAATATTGGAATCAGAAGCCTGATATGCAGGCTCAGTGGCCCAAGATGGTCAAGCAAGACCTCTGAAGACCCTTCTCAGAGATGATATGTCCTTATAGGGGGAGATTGTAATGGAATCGGACTTTCTAGGTGTGTTATTCCTTATTTTAATTATTTCTTTTAAGTGATTTTAGTTATTATATTTTATGGTGAAATAAATCCCTTAGTTATGTATGTAGATACCCATTTGTTTATCGCCAGCCCATGGTGATCTGGAATGGGCTTGAGGCCTTGTACTGAGCCATCATAGGTGACATGTCATGTCGACCAGTGTTAGGTTGTTACATATGTTCACTTGAATACTTCTGGGAATGAACATGTTCATCACCATATGCATCTCGTTCACTTCTAAAACCATAGGCTCAGGCTTAATCTACTACATGGTGTGGTACTCTTTATTATAGATTGTAATTTTTATCCTCAAAATTTCATAGCTCGCATAGAAAAAACATGTTATGTAGAATATATCATAATTATCATTTTACTAGAACATGACAACGAGAATTTATCCACAATAGTGTGTTCACATGGAATCCAATTATACTTAATCATTCATACCAAGATGTCCTATATGTCATGGAAATCACAATGTAGGTTGAACCACCAAGGTCTTCCTAAGACACTTCACGAAATGTATAAAATCTCCATGACATGAATAACTCTTACACATTCCCCTCATAGTGTGTCCATTATTACAATTACATGAAAAAATATTATATGTAAATGGAATTATCTATATTCCCATTAAAAAGTTCACTAATATTGATATTCCATATCCTATAGTGTGATCAACTAGTCTCCTTCAAAACATCTTGGATATTAATTCTCATAAGTACCAGTACATGGTGTGAATTATTCCTCCTGAAACCAAACATATAATTATGTGGATTTATCAAAGTGAATTAGGTTGTTAGGGAGTCACTTATATCCTACATATATTGTTTCTATAATTGCATCCCAAGACCATCCAAAACTCCATCATCCTTCTCTATGACATCATATTCTATTTTGGAAGTACCTTACACATTGGTACATGTGACCTTCATGTATCACTATAAGGTTCTCCATACTTTTCCATTTTATTTAAAATGTGGCCTCCATAATTTTATATATACAAGGATTATTATTCATTTTTCATTTTACTAGGAACTCTACTCATGGTGTAACACTTATACTCATTCCATGATATTTTTTGAAACATCTGAAATTTATCAAATGAACTCCATCCAAATCAACTAAATTTTCAAAATTCCAGAATTATTCTTTTGAAAAACATCATCTCCTCTTATAGAATAACTTCCAAAAAATATCAAATACTTATTTTATAATAACTTTAAGATCAACCATATATCATTCAATACATCTACTTCCAGAACATGATCCAATAACCAATCATGTGTTGATAATAAATCCAACACCAATAATCAACATATGCTGAAAACAAATTTATCAGTATCCATGATTATAAAACACAGTTTAATTAGATTTTTTCAAATAAATACATCCCTAGGATGTTACCAATAAATCCAATACTAACCTATATCTAATAAATCCAATATTAACACATTTCTGATAAATTCAATACCAATACAAATTATCAGTTAAATCCTAAAAATCTACCCCTATTAATTATTTAGTACCACTATCATGAATCCAAAACATCATCACATCTTGCTTCCTACTCCACATTTAAGAGACCAATAGATTCATGAATTCATCATTATTCTTACTACCTATTTCAAAAAAAGCCAACGAAAATACTCATCATCAAGGAAAATTATAGAGTCTTTGATAAATCCTCTAACATAAGAAATATGGGTGTCACTTTCCAGTACATTATCACTCTCCCAAAATTGTAATTATGTAAAAAAATATAAACTTCACTTCCTTAGATAACTCTTGTAATAATATTTGGTGAATCAAATGATGACAATTATTATCTTAATTTCTCTTTTCAATTTTTCCCAAAGTGGACAAAAAGGTTTAGTACTACTATTTTTTTGGAAATATTCACTACACTATTTTATAAGTATGGGGAATCATCAATAAATCTTCTCATAAATTTTTTGAATATTCCTTTCATCACATTTATAGTGGATAGGATCCACCCTTTACAATACAATTCATGAATATTGTAACTTCCACTTCATTCTCCACTTAACAAAATTCTAAATTTGAGTTTCAATCTTATGAAAATTATTCAAATATTACTAAATCCTAAAATTATTTTATGGATTAATCTTACTATATAGAATTATACCATAAAACATATTTTCTACTTTTTCATAATTCGATATATGAAACAAAATATTAGGCTAATAAAAACACCACAATACATTGTACCCACTTAAATTTATAATTTTCAAGAAATAAAAATATTTATATTCTAAAATGATGAAAACGCGCTTTCATTAAATATTTTTAAATCAACCAATTCAATATATGGTATACGAAAGTTGAATTTTACTAAATAAAAATAGTGTGAAAAAAGGACCACTAATGACCATGATTTTCAGTACGGCGTTTAGCCCGTAAAATTCACAACATCACCATAAATATAAAACTGTAATAAGTTAACCCACTAAGAAAGAGAAAAAAACTAACCATAGTGGTGTAGTTCAGCACGCAACGAAGGTACGCTCCTGGTGTAAGAGAGGAACAAGGGAGGAGAGGGATGGTGGAGGATAGGCAAGGGTGGAGGAGAGACGCGACCAAGGAGAGGTGCAACGGAGGAAAGAAACTGGTGGAGGAGGGGATCATGGAGGAGAGACACACGGTGAAGCTCAGTTCACAGTGGCGGAGGAGTCGGCAGATGAGGAGGGGGGAGGTAAGAGAGGAGGGAGGATATGAGGAGGAAATAGTGGCGGCAATGGCAGTGGTAGGGATCATCTTCTGCGAGAGTTTGAGGGGTGTGAGGAAGGAGGACAAAGTTGGGGTTTATTTATAAAACCCAACAACACTTTTATTAGTGTTATAAAAAACCCTGATAAACACATGTTTTATCAGTGCTAAAATTGAAACCACAGATAAAACATGCCTTTATCAGATCTTTTTTACCATTGATAAAGGATCATCTTTATCAATGCAAAAAAATCGCGGATAAAAGGATGTTTTATCAGCACTATAATTGAAATCACTAATAAAATATTCCTTCATCAGCACTTTTTTAGCACTGATAAAGGCCGATATTTATTAGCACTAAAAAAGTGTGGATAAATGTATGTTTTATTAGTGCTTTTTAATTAGCACTGATAAAACGTACCATTTAATCATAATTATAAAATTATAGCCAATATATTTATTAAATTTATGATTTTATAAATATATATAATTAATATATTTATTAATATTTAATAATTTAAATTATAATTATATATATATATATGTGTTTGTGTTTGTGTATAAATAATAATTAAATATATATATAATTTTATAATTTAAAATTATAATTAAATATATATATATATATAGATATATTATTTTTCAATTTTAATTTCATAAGTATTTAAATATATATGTGTGTGTGTGTGTGTCTTTGTCTGTGTATATATTCATTAAAGACATATATTTATAAATAAATATTTTCAAAAGGTATTCATAAATATCGATTTATCATTTAAAGAAATATTATTTTAATTTTGTAATTTTTTATAAATATTTATATTTAATTAGTTATATATAATTACAATTATATATAATATATTTAAAAATTAAATAATTATATATAATGAAATATTTATATTTTTAAATATAATAAATATATTTATTGTTTATTTAAATATATTTATCATGATCTTAAGTATTTATGAGAAGATAAAGCTTCATGAACATATATTCTTGAGAATATGAATGTACACATCAATTGAGACATTCATTTCAAATCATAAATTTATATTTATTTATATTTATTTAATAAGTATTTTTATATATGTATTAAAAAGTTTTTATAAATATTATTATAAACATATATTATAATAAATATATAATAAAGATATAACTACAACTAATAAACATAAATAAAACATAAACATAATAAACATGAATTTTTTATTTAATTTATATATATATACATTATTTTTTAATATAATTACAATATTTTTATATAAATTAGTAATATTTTCTATTAAAAACTTTTACTAGCGTTATTATTATTGCTGATAAAGGGTAGATTTATCAGCACTTTTTCCAAGTGATGATAAAATTCTCACTTTTATCAGTGCTATCTAATTAGCCTTGATAAAACCCGAGCGCTTCCCTTGCCCACATTTGTGCTAGTGATCCCTTATTCTTACTCTAATGGGTTTATTTTTTGTTTATACCATCCTTATTCTTACTCTATATGTCTTATGAAAATTTTGACCAAGGATAGTTTTGAAATTCAATTCTGTGAATCAATTTGGTAGTTATTAAATTCCCGTTGGGTTATTCAATTTCTTATGATCACTGAACACTGAATTTCACATAAATATCCATATAATTTATCATGGATAATATTATTTCCTAAACTATATACCATTTTTGAATATAATTATTTCTTTGAAAATTATTTGATTAATTGGGAATATACTAACAAATTTGTATCCTTTACTCAATATGGATATTTGAAAAGGAATATTGTTTATGAACTGATTTGATTATTTTATATGTGAGCATTGATTTGGACATGAAAGACATGGGTTGGGGATTGTTTAATTCAAGTCCCTCAATGAATCTATAGTATATTGATTAGAATTAGTTGGTTAGCCTCAAGTAAATAGGTTTTCACCCAGTATGTTTTAAAACGTATGGTGAATGGTCTTGATGGTAATGGTTCTATGTTCCTGGGAAACACTGTGTCCAATAATTAAGCATTAGATGCATTCAAAATTAATTTATTATTATCCATGAAATTTACACTATGAAAAAATCAATAGATTCATTTCATTATCATTTTATTGATTAAATAGAATTTTTTTAGTTATTTACTTTTCTATCTAGATTATGCATTGTCCAGTTATGATATTTTTTGTAATTGATTACATGGAATGTGTGTTTGTTTATTTACCATTTCATATTGATTATTCCTTATCCTATAATGTTATTGATTATATGGCATGTTTTTCCAGTTATTTACCTTTCCATATTGATTATGATCATTGATACATTATTTCTTCTTTTAAATTTAACCCTAACTGAGCATTGGAGCTCACCTTTATTTTGTTTCCTTTTTCTAGGATTCCATGAAGTTTACTTTGACCAATATATAGGGATATTACATATGAAATAAAGTTATTCTCACAAAAATATGTTGTAATTTTTGTATTCAAAATGAAATATAATACACATGTATGTATCTAGTTTAACATGAATACTAAACTATTTGGTACTTTGGGATGCGTTTCCTTGTAGCTTATGCCAATGTAATGATAGTAGGAACCAACTCGAGGATTCTAGGGTCAGGTATCAATAGTTGGCATCAATGGAAAAGTACTATAATCCTTGGAATATATATTTAGTAAAACATATATTAGGAAACATAAACCCATGATAGAATTTGAGGATTATTATAGAAGAACATCCTAATGTTTTGGTAAGATATGTGGTTTTTCATTAGAATGGATCACATTCTAGATACTAAAAGTGGATGTGGTTATGGAATATATTTACCAGGGGGTAATAACTCTAAAAAGTGAGAATTGGGAATTACCCGAGCATAACCAGGTAAAAGATAGTGAGTCTTACTGCACACTTGGTTTGACACTCCCAGGGGATATGCTTAGGATAATTTAAATTTTCTTTACAGACCATTCTAACAGATTTAAATAAATGATGAAAATTAATGGACTAGGTTAAACCCTATACCATGGATGGATATAAGTAGAAATAAAATGGATGAAGTATTTATCTATTTTGATTAAAGAGATAAATTGTTTAGGCAATTTACCAATATTATTTAGGTTACAAGAATCATGAAACATATAAGGATTCCGTTGAATTTTTTAAGACAATTGTGTATTCATTAACACAATAGTTATGGATACCGTCATGGGTTTATGAGTTTAAGATTGATCAAAAGTTAAAATTCATTAAAACCAATTTTTAGTTCTTATGTTGTTTGAATGTCGCAAGATTAAGGATATTTTGGAATAAATTTATAGAAATAATATGTATCACAATAAAATTTATTTTAGTAATGATGTATTTAAATTTTATAGACATCGTTTAAAAGGTATTTATAACCATTATGGTCTCTTTGATCATTAATTACATAATTATAATAATGAAAATATATTATTAGACATTGTAAAAAATTATGATTAAAACATTAGTAAAAATGTTATTTAATGATTAACGTTATTTCCATGATGTTCATCATATTATTTTGAACTTTACAAGAATTATATAAGTATAGTATATAAAAATGAAAACCCACATGCAAGGTGGTAAACCATCACATCCATACAAAAGGAGGGTCTTGAACCCATGACTAACGGACAAGAAATATGCTTCACCTACCACTAGCATATGTGATTTCCTAGTCAATGTGTCATTTTTTTGTGAAACAATTTGATGAATAGAATTAATGATGAACCAGTACTATTAATTTTTAGGTCTATAGATTAATATATTAAACATATTGGTTTTTGAAAATATTTAGAGATAGACTGAAAAACTTTTCACTTTTTATGGATCTTATGATCTATTAAAAGTAAATTTTAGTGCTTCGGGCATAAAAAATTCATTTTTGGATATTTATTTAGTGGAATAAGTGATTAATTAGAAATTGATTGAAGCGAAACCAATAGATGGAATTTTTATTATAAAGTAATTGTGTTTCCTTATCTTCTTATATAGTTAAATGATCCCTCAACATTACAAAATAGATATTGAAATAAAATGATTTACTATTACCATCATTTCTGATGATATCAATGACCATTTCACATGTCACAACCTATTTCAATGGGGCTTGTTCTATGACTCTCCAAGCCTGCCTCTAATAGGCTTGGGGCTGGGGACTATAAGTGAGTATGCATATCACTAACATGGGAGGAATTGTCTATGTACATGTACACATGCACACATCTCCAAGACCACAAAATACTAAAATGTAAAACCACTACGAAACAAATACATCTATATCACTATCCCAACCAACAGAATACATAAGAAGTAATTTGTATTAATTTAAACTAGTCTAGAATATAATACTACCAAAAGAAAGAGTTTGTAATGTACAAAGTCCAACCAATAAACAAAATAGGTATTGGTAATACTACTCGAAGTCGTAGTAACACCTCGTACTACCTGAACTCACAAAGCTTTGTCTGATCCTAGTCCACCCAAGAATCCATGAAAAGGTCGCTCGGATGCACAAGAAATGACACATGTAAGAAAATACCATAATGGGGTGAGTATAACAATACTCGGTAGGTCACCCTTAAAACATAAATATGTACACAAAAAAAGTGGTACAATCAGCTCTACATAGTATATGTCTATAATTCTTATAACAAGAATATCTAGATATACTCAAGCCAAGATGTGTAGTCCAGAGGTAAGTCACACCCACCATATACCCGCACTAGGGATTCAATATGAAGATTCCATGAAGCACTCATCAGGGAGAACACTCTCCTAAGTCAAATAGCACTGCTATAGTCCATCAATGAAGTTCTATTCATTAGGAACTGTCATGAGAGAGATACACAAATAGATCTAAAGAGAGATATGATACACATACGAGGATCACTTCTAGGGTCATGGGGTGATATGAACAACTGAATAGGGATTAACTTGCTAAGTAGAGGATATACACCCCAAAATGTTGGTCACGTCAATACCAAGGACTGTACCTAGGGAATAAATAATGAATAAAGGATCATGCTTCATGACTCTCAAAGTGGATTCAAAAAACTATATCCAGAAATTCCTAATGAAGGGATCTAACTCCTATGAGTAGGAAATGATACAAACTATCCTTCAAGGAAAGCATACATGAATTCACCCTTAATGAATCTTGTCCAAGATATGGTGTACAAGTGTCTCAATCCATGTATAAGATAGTGTAAAGTGTGTAGTATGGTCACATGTTTTGTCCCTTGACCCTCGATACCGCCCTTGTTCAATAGAACATGTCAAAATTACATGTTGTGAATAATATGGGTACGCTCCGTGTACAATGGTGACATGTCATGTCTGTCCATCTGGGGTCCACCTATGTTATCTAGTAATGTTTCAGTAAACGATGTTAACCCATATAGCTCTACTCGTGTACCAGTGCATAGGTTAGTCTGCGTACTTCATCCAGACTAAGTAATGTGGTGGGGTACATATGGTGTAAAAAACTCTTATACACCACCTTGTGTCTGTGTATATCCTGAGATACATACAGATTCTTCAGGAAGGGCCTACTATCTATGTGATAGGGTCACATGTCGTGTGGAGTTTGCTAACTCCCAAAACCCTATTGGCCACTCAGTGGGGTCCACATGCTATGTAAACCTGGGTTACACATTGTGTTCATCATGATTTTCTAAAATATTTCATTCTTTTTCAATGTGCCTCGATTGATGAACTGATCCAATTTCAGGGATCTATTTGCCTCGAAACTACAAATCTAGGGTTGCCTCATCATCAAAATAATGAATCGCTGGGTTTTTGGATTTCAATAATCTCTGAAATTCGATTTCAATCACCTATGCATAATTCACCCGAAGAAAGATATATACTGAATCACTTTGATTCATCTGTCATCGTTGCACCTCTTCTAGGTATTCCCAATAAAGGACATTCAATTTCAAATCATTAATCAATTAAATGGAGGCACAATGATCAATCATTCATAACCCATGAATAACTAAGAATGTGAAGAAAAATATAGGGGGAGAAAGATCACAATGAACAACCCATGGAATAAACCTCTGTTGTTGTTTCTTCTGGCCTTGATCCATTCCTATAATAAAGATCAAGAAAGAAAATCAATTCTATATAAACGACCCCAATAAAATAATTTAATTAAATTACATCCCGAAAGAATTATTGAATAGTAGATCAACATGTTCATGGGTTGGTCTATGTTCATTGTTTAATCCAATAATAGTGGAAGAGAGATCAAAACAAACTTCCCTACCTTTTATTTGGGTCACTCGCTAAAGAAGATCGGTTGCCTCATCATCTCCATTGGGGAGATCCATCATGAAATGAATATGTTGATCTTCAATCCAGGGGTTTTTCATTGTTAACCACTAAAATAATTCTCTAGGGTTTCTCTATAGAGAGTCCAAGGAATTCTAGGGTTATGATTCTTACCATGCATCCCTTCCTCTAGGTTTATTTAAAAAACCATCATTGTTTCTCTATGAAAAATTTCAAAATAAAAAAATATTAAATTTATTTTACTCTTTAAATTGTTTAAAAACTATCTTTTACAGCCGACTCATGTTGGCCGATATTAGGCCTCGCCTAGGGTAAATCCACTACTCTGAATGCTATAGAACCCTAAGATTTCTAATCTGGACACCATTGTAGATGTTATTACAGTTTTTCATGAAAAAATTGTGTACATGATATTTAATATTTTAATATATTTGAAACATTTATTCCATGCACACTGGGCCTTGAAATCACACATTGTCTCAGTTGCTGGTCCAAAATTAATTCCATATAATATTTAAAAATAATATATGGAAATATTCAAGACATTACATTCTCCCCACCTTGGGGATTTATGTCCCCAAAATTTCAATAACAAAGGCTATATAAAAAGATGTGGGTACTATGCACAAATTTTGGCCTTCCGCTCCCAAGTTCTCTCATGGGGATTCCCATGATGCCACCAGATATGAACTAAAGGAATATATCACCCATGAAGGATCATCTCCTGTCGATCCTCGATCTTTACTGGGTACTCAACAAAATTCTCTCCATCCTCGATGTACAACTCACCTTAGTCAATGACGTGTGATGGGTCATGCACGTACCTCCTCAACTGCAACACGTGGAAGAATTCATGTACCTATTTCAATTGTGGGTGTGGATCCAAGGGGTACACCACCTCATCAACATTACACAGTATCTAAAAAGGGACAATAAAATTTGGAGATAACTTGCCACCCTGGACAAATCTCTATAATCCTCATCAAGGTGAAACTCGACGGAACACATAGTCTCTTTACATGAACTCCAATGGACTCTTTCACATGTCATCATAATATTTATGATGGATCTCTAAAGTCTTCATCTTCTCCTAGATTATCTGCACCTCCTTGATAGTAGGTCACTCCAACTTTGGCCCCATGAGTGTTAACTCTCCTGGGTAAGTCAGATAAAGGGATGACTAGAAGGTTCACCCATAAAAGGCCTCAAATATTTGCATACCAATGGTGGAATGGTATTTTTTGTGTTATGTGAACTCCAAAATAATTTGATCCTCCCAACTATAGTCGAAGTACAACATGAAAGATCACAGCATATCCTCCAGGACCTGAATGGTATGCTCTGTTTGTCCATCTTTCTAGGGGTGAATCGTCATGATCAAGCATAATTGGGTCCCAAATGCCTCCTGCTATCCCATTCATAACTGGGATTTAAAATTAATATCATGATCATAAAATATTATTAATGATACTCTAGGGAGTCGAACTATCTCCTACACATAGAGGTGTCCCAAGATCTCTATTGAACTATGCTTCCAAATTTCTAGGAATTGGTCAAACATGATGACTCAGTCAACGATCACCCATATGGAATCATCTCCCCTATAAATACATGGTAAAACCAGCATGAATTCCATCAATATCCAATCCCACTTCCGGGGTTGAGCTAAACTAGCAGGAACATGGTGCTCAACCATCACCTTCTGGCATATAAGGCATTGAGAAATGTACTATGCCTCTTCCTTCTACGTCCTTATTTAAGGAAACTAATGTCGGAGGTCTTGGTACATATTTTACAATCCAGTATATACTTCCAAATGAGATGTATGGAACTCCCATAGAACCTCCACATGCAAATCCACTGGTACAATATTGTGTCCTCTAGAAAGTAAGATGTGATCCCCACCTTGTCAATAACCTTCAGGCACATTTATGAGTACATATGAGAACATAGGGTCATAAAGTCTTTATCCCCAAGCTACGAATCACTATATCACTATAAGAGTGGAGGTTTACATCAATTAAATGAAGGTATGATGCCCTATCTCCATCCATAAAGGATAACTATATCAAGGAAAATATCTCTGATGCCTCGTTCTGAAACTACGAACTTGATATCCTGTTGATATAATCTGCCATCAAGTTCCATTCTATGGAGTATATAAAATCTCAAAGTAATAGTCATAGTGTAACTCTTATTGTTTCCTTTATCTCATGTTCAGATCCTTAAAATAGAAGATATACCTGAGACTCGTGTGATCAGAGTAGAAGATAAATCACTCGCCCATCGGGTAGTGTCGCCAAATCATCAGTACAAAGACGACCGCTGCTAACTCAAGATCATGGATCATGTAGTTCTGCTCATGTGGTCTCAACTGGAGTAAACCATAGGCAATCACTGCTTGACTTTGTATCAAGACCCAACCAAGCTTGGTCCCTGATGAATCATATAACACTATGTACACGACACCCTCATCTGCAAATCTTATTCTTAGAGCGCTATCAAACTCTACCTCAATTACTAAAAATCCTATTGGAACTTCTCTTTCCACATGAAACTTTACCCCTTTTGAGAAAAATATTTCATCGGTACTGATGCTATGGAGAAATTATGTATAAATATGTGATAATAGCCTTCTATCCAAAGGAATATCCACACCTCTGTCACCCTCCGAGGTGGATCACATGCTAACACTGCCTCCACCTTTTTCGGGTCCACTGCAACTCCATCTACTAAGACAACAAATCCTAGAAAGTGGAATTCCTAAATCCAAAGCTAAAACATTGAGAGTTTCCCATAAAGTTAGTTCTCTCAGAGTAAATCTATAACCATCCTTAGGTGTCTTAAGTGCTCCTCCTTGTATTCCATGTTTACAAGGATATCATCATTGAAGATTACGACAAAACAGTCTAAGTATGGATGAAAGGTCCAGTTCATGAGTCCCCTTAACACTATAGGGGACTTTGTCATGCCAAATGGAATCACCAAGTACTCATAGTGACCGTAGTGGCTTCTAAATTTCATCTTAGGTATATCCACATCTCGTACTCTCAACTCATGATAGCCAAATCAGAGTCCAAACTTTCTTGAACCATCATTCCCATCTCAACTGATTGAAGGGTTCATTTATCCTCAGTAGTGGATACTTGTTCTTAATGGTCATTTGTTTCTGAAGTCGATAGTCCACACACAACCTCAAGATCCCATCTTCCTTTTTTAAAAAAAACTAGTGCTTCCCAGGGTGAAACGCAGGATCTCAAAAGGCCCTTATTCTATAATTCCTCCTAATACACCCTCAGCTCGTGAAGATCTATGGAATCCATATAATATTCTGGTGCTGATATAGATTTCATCCTGGGGTGTAAGTCGACGCAGAAGTCCATCTCCCAATGGGGAGTTAATCCTAGAAGATCTTCAGGGAAGACGTCTTCATACCCCTCCAATACTACTGGGAACTCAAAACTCAAAATTTCTTCTATAACAAGGATCAAAAAATCCAACTGATTTGTAAGTGATTGCTCCCTCCTATTCATGATTCCACCCTTTTATTCTTGGGTTTCCTTTTCACCGACAAAGAAAATGCTCATTCCATCATTGCGAACACACTGCACCCTTCATTGAAAATATTCAATATGGGCATATACTATTGATAACCAATCCATACTAAGAATGACGTCATAAGACCTGAAAGCTGCCACCAAGAGGTTCCAACTGAAGCTCTCACCTCTAAAGGGTCAGTTCACACTATCAGCATAGAAGTGTGATCACTGAATTTTCTTCAGTAGGTGTTTCTAAATGTAAGGGTCAAGTCAATGATTCAACCAAATCTCTATGTCTCGAGGAAGATATGTGGTGAGAAAACAATTAATAGAAACTATGTCTATTAATACAAAAACTAAAGTAGAAAATACACAGATCATAAATTGATTCAATCTTGGAACCTCTATGTCATATGCCTCGACTGCATGCAATTGTCCCAGCCCCTGTCCTCCAGCTCCATGAGCCTGTCGTGGACCTAATGGAGGTGTTGGTGGTAAAAAAACAAAATGCCGTCCACTACCTACTATTTCCTAGATCATATACCACATCCTCCACCCAATGGATCTATCGTATCCTATCATTGCCTCTGCCTCGGTGGTCCATCCACCATCACCCTGTCTGTAGCTCGATGGGTTGGGAAATCCTGAGAGGGATGTCCCCTGGTGTCATATGTGTAGCATCACCTCTCCCTAGGCTGACTGGATCTATCCTGAGATACCAAAGTCATAGATCCCATGTCCTAGGACATCCTAAAATATCTCCCACTTCTAGATCCTTGATTCGAATGTCATCTCCCAACTGTGGTGGTCTCTTCACCTACATGCTTGGTGCAGACTATCACTGGCTGCATCTGCTCATCCCAGAATATTTCAACCACAAAAGATCACTCATGCACTCTAGTATAAGTCATAATTTATAGAGGTATAATGCTGTTATGGATTTCTCTACATTTAACCCACACAAAGGTTTGAGCCCTAAAGTACTGATCAATTAACATATCCCTTGAGTAACTGGAAAGGTTAGTGAACCTCGACGAATAGTCATCCACCGTCAAACTACCATGCTGTAGATGAAGAAACTCATGTATATGAAGTTCTATCAGCATAACTGGTGAGAAAATCTCTGTAAAGAGATGATCGAACTCCATCAATGAAATAGTCACATCATCATGAGTCTCCAAGCCCAAACTCCACCATCGCCATCCTAAACCCTAAAAAAGGATCACCACCAGGATCACCATCCGGTCCAATGGTTTCTTGACTAGATTGAAGAATCTAGTCATCACCTCAATCCAATCCTAAAATTCTTAAGGGTCAGAACTGCCTCAGAACCTAGGATTGTCTATCTATAAAACTCAAGGACTGTTCCCATCCTACACTCCGCATCTTCTAGTACCGTAAGTGCCACATGTTACTCCAATGGTGATCGTATAGCTAGTGCACCACCTAGAGGAAACATCTATGGAACTAGACCCTATATAAAATCCTCTTCATTGATGGGGTCATCCTCAAGATGAAGCTGTTGAATTCTAGATGGTATGAATCTTGGAGACATCTTATAAGAAAACAAGATGCACCGCAATCAAGGAGTATATCTAGAGAGATAAATCAATAAAGAAATTGAAACCACAACCCATTATTATATGATTCATGTACCATTATTTTTACTATTAAACTAGTTTTCTCATGTATCGAGTCAAAAATAAAGTTATCAGGGTCTTTGTGTATGGATACGTCATCCACACGAACCAAGACTAGATTCCCTAGCCTAAAAGAAAACTTGAAACAATTCACATTTTTCCCCACCAATCTCACAGACTCGTGGCCCTAAGGTAGAACCAACCACCTGTGATAGAACTCTGTCATGACACATTCCAATTGGTCCCATGCCATCACTCCCCAATCCCACCTTCAATAGGCCAGGGGATAGTGAATAGCACTGAGTAGGCATGTCACTAACATGGGAGGCATTGCCTATATACATGTATGATCGTACACATCTCCAATCCCACAAAATTCTGAAATGGAAAACCACTAAAAAATGCATGAATACCACTATCCCAACCAATAGATTACGATGGTATGTAATGTTAAATAAAGTAAAGTAGGATAGAATACAAGCCCAAAAAAATAAAGAGTTTTAAACTAAAAATTCCATCCTATAGAAAAAATAGTTAATGGGAATTATGCTCGAAGCTATAGGAACACCTTGGCCAACCTGAACTCAAAAATCTCTTTTGAGTCCTTTTCCACCCTATAATCCTTTAAGGGGTCGCTCATCTACACAATACAAGACATGTTCCGGAAAAGAACGTACAAGAGTGGGTATAAAATACTCAATAGGACACCCCAAAACCGTAATTCAATACATATAGAAATCGGTATAGTCATCTCTACACAGTATAAGTCTACATCACATATAATAAAAATATCCATATATTCTCAAACCAAGATGCATATTTAGAGATAAGTCATAGCCATCGCATACCCACACTAGGGATTTAGTCTTAAGATTCCATGAAGCACTCATCCAGGAGAACACACCCCTTAGTCTAGTAGCACTATTGACGTTTATTTGAGAAGTATTTTATATCAAGAACCTTAATAAGATAGTTACACTGATATATCTGAAGAGAGATATGATATATAGATGAGGATCACCGCCAGGGCCATGGGGTGATACCAACAACTCTATTTGGATTAACCTGTTAAGTATTCGATCGACGCCCAGTGAAGTTGGTCATGTCGTTACCACTAACTATACCTAAGGAATGAATATTGAACTGAGAATCCTACTTAAGTCCTCTCATAGGGGATTTTAACAACTCTATATATAAAGTCATGTTGAAGGGGTCATACTCCTATGAGTAGGAAATGATACCAGCTAACCTTTAGAGAAAGGATATGGTAACAAAACTATAATGAAACTTATCTAATATACAGTGTAAAAGTGTCTCAATACATGTATAAGAGAGTATGTGGCATGTATTAGGGTCACGCATCATGTCCCTTGACCTCAATATCTTCATATGTATAACCACCCATGTCAAATGTGTATGTCGTATAGAAGATGGGTATATTTTTGGTAGAAGGGTCACACATCATGTCCTTCCATCTAAGGTCCACCCTTGTACAATTTTCCTGTTCTAGTACATATTGTCAATATTTGTAGCTTTTTCTATGTACTATTGCATGGGGTAGTCTATGTATATGGTCTAGGCCAAGTTGTGTGGTGGGGTGCACACTGTTTAAGCAACCCGTGTACTCCACCCCATGTCTGTGTATCTACCAATATATGCACCGAGTCTCCAAGAAGGGCCTATATGTTTTGTGATAGGGTCACACGTCGGGTAGCATTTATCTGAATCCCAAAACACTAGCTGACACTCAGTGGGGGCCACATGCTGTGTAAACCTAGGTTACATGCAGTGTTCATCGAGATTTCCCATAATATTTCATTCTTCCTCCGTGCATCTCGTCTGAGAATATGATCTTGTTTTGGTGATCTTTTCTCCTCTAAACTACAAATCCAGGGTCTCCTCATCATCAATAGCATGAATCAGTGGGTTTTAGGCCTTCAATTGGCTCTGAAGTCTTATTCTGATAATCTACACATAAATTTCCCAAAAACAATATCATATTAATCACTTCAATTAGTTCGTCACTGTCATCATCATTCCTCCTCTAGGTTGTCCTGATTTTGGATATTGAATTTTGGATTTTTTTAACCATTAAAATAAGGTGAAATGACCAATCTTTCATAACCCACAAAGAATGGAGAATCTAATGAAAAATTTTGGATGAGAAAGAGAACAATGAAAAACCAAAGGAATGAACTTCGGTCATTGTTCGTTCTAACCTTGATATGTTCCTATAAGAACAATCAATAAATCAAAATCAAATCTCAATCAAAAACATTAATAAAATCAATCAATTAAATCACATCCGGCCAGAACGATCAAACCACGGGTCAACCTGTTCGTTGGTTAGTCCATATTCATTATTGAACCCAATAACGGGGAAAGAGAAATCAAAAAAACTTCCCTATCTTTTATTTGGATTGATTACTGAAGAATATTGGTCACTGCATCATCACCTTTGGTGAGATCAATCAATAACAGTGTCCATCCACTATATGAAAATGACCATTTTGTTGTAGTTATTTTTGGATATGAGGGTAGTTTAAACCGCTACCGTATGCTTCTATGGTGGTTTCAAAAAACCACCGCTAAATTTTTTGTTATCATGAAATACACATTGGTTTCCTTAATTTAGCGGTGGTTTATGGTAATTGTCGTAGTGAATGAATTTAACGGCGGTTATCCTAGAGAAAATAATTTTTTTGTGGTGGTTCAAACCACCCTAAAAAATAATTTTCTCCAGAAAAACCACTGCTAGAACCAAGATAACTGCCAAAAAATAATAAAGTAATATGAAAACTGTGTAGCGGAGGTTTTAACCTCCACTAAATTATTGTCTATAGTGGTGGTTTTAACCTCCATAGATATCAAAATACCAAAATTGTAGCAGTGGTTAAAACTGATACTAAATATAATAAATTTATTTCACAGTAGTTAAAACTGCTACAAAATCCATATTTACATAGAAAAAAATCTAATTCTGTATAACCAGTACCAGTTCCCTGAAAAAAAAACCATTACAATTTCACATGCGCATACATCCCACATCCAAAATAATACTAAGAGACTAAAATTTTCATTAGAATCACCTGGTAGATACTTGAATAATAGGTTTAGTGTGATTTGGTTACATGAAATTTATTCTAAGTACATGAAGTGTCACTTTTGTGTATAGTGGTTTTACAATCAAGAATATCAATTGCTCTCAATATTGTTGATGTATTTGTGTATTTGTCGTAACTGAGGAATGTAATCGATAGTTTATGTGTTATTTGATTGTATGGGAAATAAAAGATATTTATTTTGGAGATATCTAACTTAGAATTTCTAATGACCATAGTTACCAATAATGGATTCACATTTGATAGTACATACTATTGTGAGTAATTTTCAATAATGTTGAATAAGTGGTTGTTGTAAGCTCTGATCTTATGCATTCCTGAGCCTGAGATTAGATATATAGTGAAATGTGATGCATCTGGTTCTGGATTAGGATATTTTATGATATAGAGTGATAAATTAGTCACTTTGGGTTTCATCATATTTTAACCCACAAGATTAAATACTCTAATCCAATATTTTAGTTTGTAGTTGTGGTCTATACATTGAAATGATCATGACAGAACCTATTGGGAGAGATATTTTTTGGGTACTTTGGCACCTAGAGTGCATATAATATTTTCTCACTATATGGACATTATCTTTATCATATGAATTTAATAGATTACATGTATATGTTTGAAATTTATAAATAGTATTCAACTAGAAATGGAAATGTAGTGGTAAATGAATTGGGCTAGAAAATGTAGGAGATGAGTGAATAGATTTCATTAACAAAAAAGAAGATCTTATCTTCACTGTAAGACTAGTTGGTGGGTGGTTTGATGATTTAGGGGAAGGAATGTGGTTATCCTTAGAGATAATTTATTCATTGGTTAAACATGTAAAGACAAGTTAGAATATTGTTTTGGAATGTATTATGTTGTGTGATAGGTTGGAAGAATGTGAAACTATTCCACGAGAGATGAGTTTATGAGATGCTATAATGCTTTATATTTTGATGTTTACTCAGGGGAGACCATGATATCTAATAATGAAAAGTGGAAGTTCTAGTGGACCTCTAAAGTAAGATAAATTGAAGGATTTGTTTCCCATTGATTGACTTGTCCAAAAATTATCACCGAGTGTCCGAGTTTATAGTTAAAGTGAGATGTTCACCCAGGGCCGACCTGTTTTACCTCATAGTTTTGGAAATTATAATTGAAGTCTGTGAATTGATATTTGAAGTTGTTTATAAACTTTTATCCTCAGAATGATGATCAGTTTGGAAGGATGATCCATACCATATAGGACATGCTTCAAGATTGTATAATAGATTTTAGCCACCATATGCATATTTTGGGGAGATACAAATTCTGGTAGCGTAAGACACTCAAGTGTTCAACAAATATTTATAAATTCTACTACTAATGAAGTGGATAGTCCCTCTACCATAACAGGATCAAGACAATCAAGTCTTCAAAAAATATTTGTAAATTCTTATCAAAGCTGTTTTGAATAAGAGGAAAGAATAAGTGGTCAGGATCACATGCCAACTATAAAACATGAGAAGAGAATAATATAAAATTTGAAGAAAAAAATGGATATCTACTAAAAAAGTTGAAGGGATTTACAAAACTAGATATTCCCAAAAAATCAATAAAAAGGTTGATCGTTCATCCTTGGGTAACAAACCTAATAAATTTAGAAAAAATGAATCATAAAAAAATGATTCATGATAATAAATAATCAAAATATATGGTGTATACCACACTTGAGAAAACAAGACATAAAAGGAAACATTAGAAATAAATAAAATACATAAAAGGAAACATGAGAAATCATGAAAATGTTAGGTCATCAAAATTTTTGGTAGAAACTATTTGCCACACATGATACATATACAAACCAACTATTACCATATTTGTCTAACAAATCAACAATACAACTAATCATAGTCTAATGTTGAACACAACTCTTCACCCTCTCCACCTCCATATGTACTTCCTGCTACCACCTATAAGAACATTATATTGAAAATTAAATATTGTTGTAATTTTATATTTAAAACATAAAAACAATAAAAGTTTTCAAACTAAATGATTTTTAATTTTTTTATTTACCCTCTCACCAACTTTGATGTTATACAATTGGGGTTAGATCCGGTTATCTTCTGATATAAATCAATCAACGCTTTCTACAAAGTGAATATCTGAGCCCCCTAGTCTTGAACAATGTTTCGTAGAGAAAAAATCTCTCTCTAAGTATCTCTGGGTATTGACTGACTACAACTAGAAGTACATGCAGTTGAAATCCCTAGTGTACTACCAAATACCTCAGATGGTATGGATCCCAAACCCATCCCCCACACTCTACCAGGATGCTCCTTAGAAACTGGGTCATCTAGGGAGACAGAGTATGACTACACAGGATTAGAATCCCACAGTTCTTTAATTTTTACCTATAAATAAAATAACAATCATATTAGAATAAATATATAATAACATATTAACAGGTGATAATAAGTTATTATAATGAAAAATGAGTTCATACCCCAACTTCTTAAGTAGGTTCATTATCAAAACATCCATCATATTTTTGGAGAACATTCAACCACACTTCTGTTCGAGATTCATTGTGCACTAAAATATGTGACTGCAATAATAAACATAAATCAAAAATTTAATATATTAAACAAATAATATTGTCTTATAGGTATTTAAACTGATGAAAATATTACCAAAGTAGATCGGCTTCTAGAAAAACACTTTGACCCCGCAGTGTGAGGGATGACTTGCTTAGCCCATCTTGATGCATTCTGTCTTGAAAGATCCTAAAATAAATAAAATGAAATTTAATCGTAATTCATTCAATGTAATATAATCTTCATATACATTTATAAATGTAAAATGAAATTAATATAGTAATATATATTTAAATACCATCTGTTTCTCATCATGATGTTTGTCAAAAAAACATTTTATTGCTCTTTGGGTACCCCATCGGGTAGCTTGTCATACATCTATTAGGTGGTCAATGAAGTATCGTTGACATATCACCTCAATATCCATTTAAATTCTTCCCATTTTTTCCAATATTTTTTCATGTCCACTTTCGTGCTATCACATCCGCAACTGTATGGTGGAAAAACATCTGTACACAGAAATTCATATTGAAAATATTAATAACATGACATTCAATTACACTATAATGTATTCAAATTGCCTTTATTTGGGAATCAAAAACATTATTTTTCCAAATTTTACGCATATTCCTCTAATCATCATACAAAATATGAAGGTAAGCGGGCTCCGCGGCTAGCTGGCCTAAAATCTAGCCAACTAATTCAGTGATGTCATCTGTAGGGACTCCATATTAATCAAATGGGACAACTATCTTCTCTCCTGCCAGATTCCATACATTTGAAAATGTTATATTTTTCTCCAAACATTAATTGATTCCATATTTAATGAAAAAATAGTATGTATAAAAAAAGTGAAATAAATTTATTCATATTAAAATGTGTACCTATAACAGTTACCCTTCAGTATCCCCACGATGAACAAGAAGTGTCGCGCCGCTCCTCCACTACTGAGTATCCTAAAGTGGGAGGTAATTAATGACCTACTGAAGGGAAGATCATAAAAGGTGTGAGAGATGGTTCAGGGGGAGATTTTGTAGGGGGTAAGCAGATGGTGGCTCAAATACCATAGGGAGGGAGACATATGGATCGTCATCTGTCGCATTGATCGATGAAACAGTATATCGCTCCCTCCTTGGCATTCCTATCATTTAATCAAATAAAATTAAGTTTAGAACTTATATTTCAAAAAAATATGAATAAAAAAAATTAAAAATGATAGCATATTCATAGTACTAACAAGAAAAATATACATAACAATGATAATGAATGATTGCGTAAATGAAATAAGTGGTTGCTAAATGAATGCAAAACTGTACATACAATCATTTTCTCCATCAATAATGTTGGTATTCTAATATATTGCTTCATCCATATCATTCATCATTGTTAGAATAATATTTTCAATATCATGATGGAAAAATAATTTTGCTTCTTTTTGTTGATGAAATTCAATTTCAGAGGTCAAATCCTCCACTTCATCACCCATATCATACAAATCTCTTTGTTTTACATGATCAACTACACTCCAACCTTTATCCACAACATAATTCACATAATATACCATTTTTTCTTTTGATTATTGGATATATGGATCATGTAGTTCATGATCATCAACATACATCAAGTGAGAGAATTTCACATAAGAAAATTGAAATGAATCTATTTTAACACCTCCTATAATATCGACCCAATTGAATTTGAATAAAAAACTAAAAAATTCATATGGTAGTTTAATTAAATAATATAATTCATATTTCTATAGTATCCCACTTTAAATGGTATAAATATACCACTATTCTATGTTTTCAAACCCTCTTCTCAATCGACTATATGAAATGTAAATCCATTCACGTTGTAAGCGTCGAACTTTCTAACTTGTTTTAGAGGACCTCGAGCAAGAAACATAAAATATTCTGAAAACACTACACTAGTATTAGTATTCATGATCTAAAAAAAGAAATATACTTTATTATAATTACAAAATTTATGTGCCAACCTAATATTATTATTTATTTTAATATTTATGAACTTACACCTCATACAAACCATTCTATAAGATCATTATTAACAGCTTTTGTTATATCTTTCTCATTTCATGTTCATCCTCTCATTCGTATCTTTGTTTTTATCCTAAACTCTTCAATTAATGGATCTAAAATTTCACTATTTAGTAGAACATATCTATGTGACTGTAATAATTCCATTTCTGTCAGTGTAACATTTTAGGTCCTCTCAACTAATCCACCAATATCAAGAAATATTTTTGATTTCCCATGTATTTGAGATTGATTCGATGTGTCTTCAACATGTCCAACTTGATTAAATCTTGTATCAATATCATCCAAGTATCTAAAAAAAGTATGACACTCCTCTGCCAAATAGCGTTCAGCAATAGAGCCTTCTGGTTGAGCTTTATTTCTGACGTATGATTTTAAATGCCTAAGATATCTGTGAAATAAAATAAACAAACACAATTATGCATTTAATTAAGTGTTAAAAATTGTTTACTTAATTAAAAAACATATAAATAAAGTACCTCTCAGTTGGATACATTCATCGATAATGAATGGGGATTTTAATTTAGCTTCATCAACTAAATGCATAGTTAAAGATATCATGACAGTAAAAAATGAAGGAGGAAAGATGATCTCTATTTCACAAAGTGTCAATACAAACCTCTCCTGAACGTTTTCATGATCAAATTGATGTAGAGATATCTCAAAAATTTGTCTAAAAAATGTACAGAATTAGAGTACAACAAAATTAACCTTTTTAGGTAATAATGTATGCAATGCCAGTGGTAGTAATTTCTGTAAAAAAATATGTGAATCGTGACTTTTTAATCCATGTAACTTACAATTCATCAAGTCAACACATCTCAAGATTTTACTTGAATACCCATCAGATACTTTAAAATGCTTTAAAATTATAAGGAATGTATCTTTATCCCTATTTTTCATTGAAAAATTTTTTGGAGCATACTTTTCATTCTCATCTAGACAGAGATCACTTTTTATGTACATTACATGTAATTATTTCTGAAAATTGAGATGATCCTTCAAATTTTCATTCTCATTAAGCAATGTGAAGATAGAATTTTTACATTAATTCTTCTCAATATGCATCACATAAAGATTATGCCACAATAAATTAAATTCCCAATACAGAATTTTGAATAACATATATTTTTTCTTCTATTGTTGCGTTCTGATTTCACATGACGATGCACTTTGAAACCATTTCCTGCAATCATTCAAATGATGAACCATCCCAAATTTTGTTCTAACATTTCCAGTTTCTGTCAATATTTTAGAACTAGTTAACAACTTTGGAGGTGTTCTAAGATCAATGAAACCATTAAATTTTGATCTATTCAGTCGAAATATATGAGACGCATTGAGAAATTTTTGATGGTACAAGAATCACCGTTTTCTACTGTGAGGTACCCATTTGGGATAAAAATAAAAGTTAAAAATAGGACAATACAAACCCATGTAAGTGTTCCAACCAGATAAATTCTATAGCCTAGAGCAGTCACTAATGGTCCACATTAAAGTAGCATGCATTTTGAACATTTTTTTAGAAGAAGCATCAAATGTCTCAACACTGATGCTCCATAACTCCTATAATTATTTAATTAAAGGATGCAAGTATACATCAACATAATTTATAGAATTTGTTTTCTAGGATTAATAATCAAAATGATAAAAGAAGTTTTTTTCATACACATCCATGAAGGAATATTGTAAGGGATAAAAACAACTGGCCAAATGCTATAACTAGTACTCAAAGTCCCAAATGGGTTGAATCCATCGGTAGCCAATCCCAATCGAACATTCCTACGATCATATGAGAAATATGGATGTAATAAATCAAATGTATTCTATGATTTTGATTCTCATGGATGTCGTAATAACCCATCATTTTTATTATATACAGAATGCCACTTCATGTGTTCGTTGGTTTTTGATGACATGATTAATCTTTGAAATAAAGGATTTAAAGGAATGTAATGAAAACCCTTTGTAGGTGTGTTCCTTTTCTTCTTCTTCATGGTAGTATGCTGATTCAAACATCCAATATCACCCACTAAATTCCATCTAGAAGAATAAATTTTTTTCAATCCTATCTACTTGATTCCTCTCATCAATAAAGCATACAGTCATTGGGACACACATGTTTTTTCATAATTCCAACCAAGCCTATTAAAAAGGTTTTTAATATCATAATGAGATTCGAGGATGTTCGCTTCAGGAAATGTATCATGAAATAATTTCTATATCATGGACATTGCTATATTTGTAATCCCACATAGACATTTGATATGGTACAAATTTAGTATAAAATAATGTTTTGAATATTTCAAACATCCACTATACAACTCTTGATTTCCATCATCAACTAAATCATAAAATGTATTTTTCTTAGTGAAATTTTCTATTATATTATTCTATACATAATCTATAGGAGGATCCACTGATATGTTACAATCTTGCTCTGGTTGTCCTGCAGTCTCAAAAACATCACTTTTCACGTTGCAATTTGTATCACTCTCATTTGGTTGTTCTGATATGTTTTGATGTTAATGGTGGTGTCTTTCAGTTCTAAATGCATTATTTATAAGGTTTTTTATTTCATTTTCCATTTTCTATGAATTTGGGAACTAATTTTGTGGATTTACATCAATTTCGAACCATTTTGTAACATTCAATTATCCATATCAAATCCAACACAAATATTGACCAGGGAATTACTTTAATATTAAATGTTCATAAACTTTGTCTCTCTTCAACCATCTTCTAAATTTACATTTAGGACATGGAAATAATATTCTCCCTTTAATAAATTGATTGGAAATTTCAAAATCTAAAAACTCCTCCAAATCCTTAACATACTAAGGTGTGTTCCTCAGTAATGTGATCCATCTTTTATCCTTGTATATCACAATGTGCCTACAGAATATTAAAAAAAATTAAAACACATAATTATTACTAAATATGGAAAGAGATTCATATATAATAGTTTAAAATATATATAAATATTTTAAATAATATTTTCCTATATAAATACATATGTTAAATAATGAAAACACCCACTAGAAAACCAAATTATGAAAATTAAAATGATCCATAAAATAAGAGGAAAACAAGGAACACATCCCTAGAGTTTTTTGTATGTCGTGCTACACCAAAACCGATAGACAGACCGATGATGTCATAACATTGATATAACTTAGTTAAGGGATTGATAAATCATATAATAATTGAATAGAAGTTAGGAATATGAAATGTAAACAAACTCTTACCTTAAACATGACTCACTACTTCAGAAAATTCATGGGGAACGAAGATGTAGTACATACCAGGAATCATCATGTGAAATATTTCATTTCTAGGGTAGATTAATCCAAGTCTTATTTAATGTGGGAGATCTTATTAAATATAAATTTTCAATTTGCATTTAATTTTTTTTTAAATATAGAAAATGGGAGAACCTATTAAATCCATATTCTTATGGATTTCATATAAAATATTCAATCCCCAAAAAAATATACAATAGGGGTAGTATTAATTATTGTGTATTTTAATAATTTTTTTGCTAATTTTTATGTTATTTGTGGCCTTGAATTAGGATTCAAAGATTTGTGTATGGTATGGGGAAGATAATTTTAGAACATGTGGGGTATCATAGTGAAGTTTTATGGCTGGAAACATGTTTTGACCCTGTGGGTGATTAAACTTTTCAGATCTGGGCTGTATCCTAAAACATCAATGGGGTTGAAACATAATGTGGACCTCTTTCAGAAAGAAATTATCATTATCCCTATGATGTTTTCTTTTAGTATCTAAGTAGATAGGTAATTATAACCTAAACTCGAGACAATTACATGTTTGGGATGATCATCATAGAAGATTCATGTAAATATATTTTCCCATCACCATGATTAAAAAAATAAAAAATTTCATTTATCCTATCTAACAGACATCTCGAGAGACTCTCTAAATCTTTTGAGATATGTTAAAAAAATATGGGTACCATTTATCCTCATCAAATTGTTTAAGAGAACCATTTCATTGTGTTTTATAAAAATACCTACTAGAAAATGATAGAAAACTTATAGATGCCTCATAAGTAGGATCAATGATAGGAAAATCACACATAAATTCCAAAGGGTTTATTGAAAATATTAATCAAAACTAATTACAATTTGGTATCATAGGTAATATCATAAGATGAATTCATAAGGTAATAACTTTTGATTAATCATATCTACTTGAAACTAAACTTGGGGAGTTAAACATTTTAGTGATATAGATGGATCTAAATAATGTCCTTGAACAAAAAAGACATGAGGTATACATATTATGATCATATTCTAGCCATTTCACTAACCAGTGTCTTGATGTTTAGGGAATGTAAAGTCATACAGTAACCTTTTATCCAAGGCAATTCTAAAAAAACTAGGAATCGAGAGAACCTAACCATATCTATAATAGATTTTGAAATCATCATATCTTAGATATACCCACCCTATAAAAATAATTACTCACACATACCCCCATTCCAATAACAAAACCAATATTTCCAACACACACCACCCTTCTAAAAACATCATAAATATCATTACAATCAATCCAACCAAAAACCCTCTCTCCTAAAAAATAAAACATATGACCATTAATACACTAGTGTAAAAAATATGATTCGACCACACAAAAATACATATATGGAAGATTATAGGATTGAATTGAAATAGATAATAAAAATATTGAAAGAAATGTAAAGAAACCAATGAAAAATTCTAACAAAAACAATGCCTACACCTTGTGAGGTGTGACGAGGGATGGCGAGAAGTGTCAAGTAGTGGCATGGGTGAGGACCTGTATTGGAGAGGTGAGATGGGGATTTGGGGCGTCGGTAGTGATGGAAGGCGAGCCACATTGAGGGGCGGGGAGGCGGCGAGGCACACTAAAGGGAGGCAACCTAGGGCTTCAAGGGGATCTAGGGGGTCTTGTGGGGGTTGGGGGGAGAAGTGATGGGACTATAAAAAAACAGTTTAGCAGCAGTTTTTAATAAACCTCTAATAAATCATTTATAAAAAAATTAGTATTAGTTTAGTGAACCGCCACTAAAAACTTCCACAAAAGGCTATTTATGTTGTAGTGAATGATCTTCAATCCATGATTCTGTCATCGTTCACCACCGAGATAATTATTCATGGTTACTCACCTGAGCTTCCAAGAAATTATAGGGTTATGAGTCTAACCATGGATCCTTGCCTCTAGTTTTATTTAAAAAAACCATCATTTTCTCACTATGAAACATGAAAATAAAATAAATCTTAAAAAAGTATTCTTTAAAATGTTAAAAAACTATTTGTTACATTTGACCTACTATGAACGATGTTAGAGCTCAGTTATAGTAAAGTCGTTGCTCTGAACACAATCACACCCTTGGATTTATGATCCGGGAACCTATTTAGATGTTCTTCCACTTTTTCCGGAAAACTATGAACCCTTGTTATTTAATATTTTAATATATTTTGAACATTTATACTAGTCACCCTCGGCTTTAGAATCGCATGTCATCTCAGCTCCTAGTATTGAATTAACTTCATATAATATTTAAAAATAATACACAAAATAATCTAGGAAATTACAACACACCTATTAGATTTAAGGTTTTGAGCCCCTAAAATTCCCATTGATCAAACTATTTATTATGATAAATGACCTCAATCACTCACTATAAATATTTGTTTTTTTTCTCCACATCCATACCATCACTTTCCAATAATTTTATCCTACATATAATTCATGCCAATTATTATTCTAGATGACCTTCGTACTTATTTATCTCTCTTATTAATAGGATGTTTTTAATACTTTTATTATGTGGGTTGTTTGACAATGGTGTTTGAAAATATCAACCCATTGACTACTTAGATCATTTTTAAATTACAAGGATGAAATTTATTTAATGTGGGGAGAATTTAACATCCTGAAACTTCAAAATATGAACATCATATTCAATAGTGTGTATTACACGCAACACCAAGAATAAAAATTAATATAACATCATAAGACTTTATGAGATATTTAATATTTTAAATAATTTCAATATATGTTATAACATTCAATGAACACAATACTGAGTTAGTTTTCATCTCACACAATAACATTCTTTAACAGATTGCATTACATGTGAGATGGGGTTATACTAAATAATATTAATATTATTATTTAAATGTACAATAATATCCTAACTATTAAATTGGTTATTATGAATAGGATTTAATTACTTATAAAGATATATGGAATAAAAAAATAAAATTAATTCATTTCATACCAATTAATTTCAAAAAAATATAAAAACCAATTGAATACAAATAAAATATTGTCATTAAAAAAATTTTGTGCCACATGTATTTTATCTTAATAAATTAAATTAATAAATATTATTGGATGATCATAATGATATTTATATATTAAATATTTAGAAAAAAATTGAAATTCATCCAATATAATTTATTGTCATATAATAAGAACAAATATTATTTTACGTATAAAAAACTGTTTTTTAAGGCAGTTTTGTCACCTTTTAATGGAACACTTGTTTTAAAAATAAAATTTGAAACTTTAATAAATTTTATTTTAAAAAAAAATTTCATTTCTAAAATAATAATTTAAAAATTATATGATAGTTAATGTTTAGTATTTTATTGAGAAGTTTCATATTTTGATGTATATTGTAAAAAATGAATTTTAATTGATAACTGGATTTTTATATAAATAATTTAAAATGTTAAATTATATTTTAAATTATGTATAATGTAAAAATAGTTCAATTATACTTATATTAATCAAATTTTAGTCATTAAAATCATTTTTATATTTAATTTTGATATAAAAACAGTGTGAACTTTTGAACATTTTCACTTTATGACCCTGCTTTCTCAACCCATCTAAGTGAATAATTTAAAATTGAATTTTTTAACTTATGTGAATTTAATTTGGAAAAATAGATTAAATATTTTGAATTAGGAAAATTAATATTTTCAAATTAGTTCAAATTAATTTTTAACCAAAATTAATAGTGGAAACAATTAAAATTATTTAAAGTGATTATGGTGAAAACGAGTTTACTTAGTGGCTAAAATTAGAATATAAGATGTAAAAATGACAACAGACTTATCCAAAACCCATTTTATAGAAACATTTAGACATTATACATTATATAATGGATAATTTATCATTATTGGGGGCTTGTGACGTGAAAAAAACATGTGTAGAATTCACTCTTTCAAACAATTAAAATTGTGTCACTCACCCCACTTATAAAAGGCCACCCACTCTCCTATCCAATTCACACCATTGAATCTATTTGTTATGAAAAATACATTTAAAAATAATTAACAAAAATCCGTCCAATAATCTTATAATCCTTATCTCGGTTATAAATCTAGCTTAATAATGCATTAGTGTAAACCTAAGGAGGATACCCAAAGAAGTGGTAATGTTCTTATAAAAGAGTTTTTTATTTTATTTCCTTCTCCAACTCATTAAATTATTATTATACCATTATTATATAATAACCTAGGTATCTTAAATATATTGAGATTTTTTTTATGTTAAGTGCAAGACCTAAAAATTCACACAATTCTGAAAAATGTGTTGTGAAATCATTATTTGTTTGTGTGGTAGACTACCTCTTCGTGAACCGATGTCATTTGTTTTTCCATTACCATATTTAATGATTTAGAATAAATATAGATTTATATTTTATAAAAGATATATATGATATTAAGTTTTTTATTATTCTTATAAAATTATTCTACCTCACATACCTTTATGCTTTACATTTTGTGGGAATATGATATCATCACTCGTGTATACGGGGAACTATCACCACGTGAAGCGATGTAAATCATTTACGATCTATATTAAATATAATCAAGATGGTATTAATAAATAAAATAGATATATATGAAATAATAATGAAAATTTAATGATAATATATATATATATATATATATAATTTACTTTTAATTTTTTTTAATATGATGATAAAATGGAAACAACATTCATGCGTACGGACGGCTTATTATCTCCATGAATAGTGTATTTCATTTCCTCTCAACAAATATTATGGATTACTCTAAATATATATATATGATATTTACATCATGATTTAAATTTTTTAGATGAGTAAATCATGATCAAAGTAAGAGGAACAAAAACAACTAGTCAAAACATACTTAAAAAACAAACCAATTAACACCCAAAAAGATGAAAATAATGAAATATTATTAAGGAAAATATAATAATATGTTATAAAATGATCATATATGATATCATAAATATTATTATGGTTCCTTATTAAGTTAATAACATGTTTAAAACCCTTATATAGAAGGTTTAATCACATTAAACTAAAAGGAATCATAAGGTAAGGGTTTATATCTCAATATCATTTCATTGAGGAATATTATAATGGTATGAACATAAATAATTTTAAATAGTGTATATAATTCCAATTAAAATTTAATTTTAGAAATAATTAATTCTTCATGGTATTTTGAGTTTAAATTTAAATTATTTCATTTAAGTTTATTTGAATTAAATGTTACCAAGTGGTAAATAATTCTATAACCCAATTCATTTTCATTGGATTATATTACTTCCTCATTGTCATAAAAATTATAAAATTATGTGTGTAATGAATTTGGACAATCTATTTTCTTATTTCCAGTTTCTTATATGGATTTACAACTCATACACATAATCAAATCAATGGTTGATTCTCAATTCATCGTTATGCTCATTTTAGGGGGTTATTTTACAATCTAATTCTAATCAAGATTGTGTATTATTAAATTTAAATTGATGGAAATATCCTAAAAATATATTATTAAAACCTATGACTTTATTCTCATCTAGTTATCAATTATTATTTTCATGTAATAGTACCATTTATTCAACTATTTTGTACTTAAAATGATTTTGGAAATGATTTTAAGAAAAGATGACTTCATTTTTCTATTTGATCAGAATCATGTTTTCTTATAAAACCATGTTACATAAAAATGTTTTCAATTTTTTTAACCTTTTCAAAATGAATTATTTAATTAAATTTTACCCATTTTTACTTTTACCAAATTTATTGAAATAAATCCTTTATTCATTATCTGAACAAGGACCTTTTATAACCTTTTTTAAATTATAAAAGGAATATTATTTTTACCTTTAATGGAATGTACATTGTCCCCTAATCAATTATTTAAATATTACTTTGAATGTTTATAAGGAGTTGTTTATAAAAATTTCTTAAATGTGATTTTCAATGAAAATAAATTCCAAAATAATTTCTATTTTAAAAAGTGATTTTTAAAATGAAAATTATATTTTCCTCAAGAATGTTTTTAAGTTTATTGTTTTATTTCATCAATGAAAACAACTATTATTTATACTCCAATGGGTATACATTTTATTGACACAATCCTTATTCTTACTTTGGATGGCATATGATTATTTTGACTAAGGATAGT
The DNA here is from genome assembly GCA_963277665.1 of Viscum album. Lineage (NCBI taxonomy): Eukaryota > Viridiplantae > Streptophyta > Magnoliopsida > Santalales > Viscaceae > Viscum > Viscum album. Next base: position 490,264,775 of record OY728127.1, read on the forward strand.
ACCAACATTCACTTTCATGAATCATTTTCATAGTCATAAACTTCCCCTAAATCTATTCACTTTCTAGTGATCATTGGAAATTGAATTTTCCCTAAATATTCATATCATTTATCTTGGATAAGATTATTCCTTAAACCATATTCCATTTTTATGTATGATGTTTACTTTTAAAATTAAATGATTAATTGGGGAAATATTGATAAATTTGTATCCTTTACTCAATATGGATATTTTCATAGGAACATTATTTAGTAATTAAAATGATTATTCGATATATTAGAAATTATTTTTACATTAAATACATGGGTTGGGGAAAAGTTAATGCAATCTCTTCGATGCATAAGATGTCTCAAGTGAAAAATCATTTGGCTAGCCTCAGCTAAATTGGTTTTAATCTATTATGTTTTAAACCATCTTGTGACGGGTGTTGATGGTAATGGGTACATGATCTTAGGAAACATGGCGTCCAATAATTAAGAATTGTCTATATTAAAAATTCAGTTGTTATATTCCAAGAGATTTTCAATATGACAAAAAATCTATGGGTTTGATTCATTATTATTTTATTGATTAAATGACATGATATTCAATTATTTACCATGAAATATTTATTATTACTTATTTTGATATGATATATGTTATTGATTACATGGAATTTTATTATAGTTATTTACTATCCCATTACGATTATTTCTTATCTATTTATTATAATTATGTTATTGATTACATGGAATGTTTGTTCAGTTATTTACCTTTTCATATTGATTATTATAATTGATTCATTATTAATTCAATTATATTTAATGCATACTGATAATTTTAGATCACCCTTATTTTGTTTCTTTTCCATAGGATTCAATGAAGTTTACTATGGATGATATGTAGGGATACACTTGATGGAATAAAGTTATTCTCAAAAAAAAATTATATTGTAATTAGTGTACTTAAAATATAATGAATGAACAATGAATATATCAAGTTTACCAATAATACTAAATCAATCACTCCAGTGGGATATGTTTCCTTATATTTTATGCCAAATTAAAGTTAATAGGCATTGGAGTTGGGATTTTGGAGTCAGGTCACTACAACCATTGATCTTTATCCCTCGAGAGATGAGAAACATCCTGAAAAGGCTTCTCCCTTTAATTAATTCCCAAAGAAAGAAATATCTTCTCTTAGTGACTTATCCATTGATCAACTAAAAATGGACTCATAATTTCATTAAATGGTGAAGGTTTTTTATGAACTAACTAGTCAAAAATTATTACACTATGTTGTGAATTAGAAGGTTGTTTGATATAGGAAAGTTCATTCCTCATTACCTTAGTTCGCTATCCCAATACAGTTATATATTTTTTAGCTCCATATACAGATATATCTCAAGTTGTAGACCCAACTCCAGCTTCATTATCTTACATAGGAGGGAAATCTTTATATGGATTACATGCATTGATATGGTTTATATTCCTACTTCTAGGATCCATCTCTAAAAGATTTCATACACTAGATTAGATAATAACATTAAGAAACATAATGTAAAATCTCAAATTTAGTGAAAAAATAATATAAATTGAATTTTTAGGATTAACTAATCTATAAATCTTAAGCTTGGTTTATATTGTAATATTCCAAAATTCTGTCAGAGGATATCATTCTCTAATCTATGTTTGTTTAAATATATTTTCCAAAGTTTCTTCTAAACTTTCTCTAACACCAAATGTAAAGACCACAATTCCAGTTCCCCAAAATTAGTTGTTACATTATCACATTGTCACTAGATATAAGAAATCACATCTTATAGGACTTAATAATTAAGTTGTCTTGGTAAACTAGTTACATACTTTAATTTCACAATAAAATTGAAAACATAAAATAAAACATTTTATTTTTTGAGTACAAAATTATTTTGTTTATAATAACACTTTATATAAATCATAACACACTTTATGAAATCCAAGAGAATAAAAAAAATGGGCATCCTATAATGAAAAGTAAGGGTGTACCTATAGTAGACGATATAATGAAAAAATAATCATAAAAAATATGGAAAGTTAACTAACTAAATCACATGAAATCTAATAAATCACAAGAATACAATATAGTCGTAATAAATAATGATCAAATTATTCTATATAAATGATCTCATAATTTTCAAAACATTCAATGTATATTCTAACTAATTGAATAATTACATGGATATCAATGACTAATCTCATAGTGAGGGAACACATAATGTCAGGCCTAATAACCATACCATCAAGGCTCCATTCCTAGACATCTTAAATAAATGAGTAAGGCCTTAGCCAATACCTAATATAGTTTTTCTCATGAGACCTACTGATGCATCCTGGGGATATAGTAGTCCTCACCCATCACTTAGTAAGTATAATTCATTGCATATATGAATAATTAATACAACTAAATCAGGATTCCATAACAGAACCAATAATTTTCTATATTGGAATAACTTGTCGTATGGAATATAAATACTTTCCCTGTTAAAAATGATCACAAATCATACAAATAAATATGATTAATGGTATTATTAGAGTACATAATAAAAAAAATATTTGAAAAAGGATGTTGAAATATATGAAAATACATTAAATATACCAATGGAATGCTTCATGAGAATAAATACCCTTTTATTTTGAAAATTAATGTTAAAATATAAAAACTACATTCATAATAATTAACTCATTTTATTTGTTAATAAATTTTTAAAAATTTTATGAAAGTTAAAAATCATTTTTGTTTCATTATGGTAGGAAATTACATTCATGTCACCTAATTTAAAAAAACATTATTTTCCCTTATTTGTAATAAAACCAAAAAGTCCATTATTTCGAAAATGATGGGAAGATTCATTTTAAGACATTTTATTAACATTTAAACAAGAATAAAAATTTATTTAAAATATAATTGGATAATATTTAAAACAATTCTGAAAATATATTTTAGAAAATATGGACATGGAAGAGAAATATCATCAACTGTGACTTAAAAAATAAACAATCTTGAATAATTATGAGATTGTGATATAAACCCTTACCACTTGGGTATATTTTGATTCATAATACATGTGAAATAAATGAAATAAAATGAAACATTAAATACCATGAATAAAAATTTATTCAAGATATAATATAACAAAGGTCTAGTATACACACCTCAAAAAAAAATGGTTGGTTAATATGGAATATATCTCACATAAGTAAAACAGAGATGAGAAACCCATACATTGGTTTTGAATTCCTAAAAATGGGTTTGATCCTCTTATATTAGGGTTTTAAAAAAATTTCATTTATAATAGAACCATAATATAATATATTATCCTCTTATATTATTTTACCATATTTTTGTTAATAATATTTCATTATTACCCTTTTCGAGTGTGAACTGCTTCAATTTACAATGCATGTTTTTACATGTAAGGTATAGATCTTGTGCATAGAATATAGTTCCTTAATCTGAAGAATATTATTCATGGTATAAATATAATATATATTCAATATATATAATAATTTTATTCCATAAAATATAGAGATAGAAAAATGAATTATAGCATTCATAGAGATGGTAGGTCGTACGTACGCATGAACATTGTTTTCAGTTTTCGATGGAAGGAACAAAATAAAGATAAAGAATAATTTACCTTTCTAATAAAATTATTATTTCATATATATAATATATAATCATTAGTTCCATATTTATATCCTTCCATGTAATTTATTAAGGAAAAATGAATTACACTGCTATGTGGAGACGGTAAAATGTATGTACAAATGGGTGATGTTGTATCCTTTTATAGGATTAAAAAGAGGTGTAATATGGTTTTTCTATAATAATAATAAAATATATTTATATTTATTATTATTTTTTTATTATTTTTTTATGGAAGAAATACATTTATATGATGTATATGAAAAAAATAAACTTGAAAGGGTCGGCAAAGGCCATTACCTTTTCTTCGATGGTCTCCCTTAATATCTCTTATTAAGGGACATGTATTTTCTATTTCGGAAGTTAAATAACCAAAATAAATTGTATAAGAATGTTTTGAAGAGTAATTTTTAGATTTTGGACAATAAAAATTTCCCAAATTTATGTATATAAGTGAGAAAGTAAGTTCCCTTTTATAATTGAAGTGGGGGGTATCATTGGAACGTCTTAAAATATTAAATAATAGTAAATTAATATTCAATTAAAAATGGATCAAAAAAAATTTATAAAAAATATATAATTAATATGTGTTGAAACACTATTGTACAATAATTTTTCTACATGTTTAGGTCTTGGTTTTACACTTATCGTTTAGTTTTAACCACTCATTAACACTTTTTACAATTACTGTACTCTTAGGATTTTACACTCTCTATGAGTCAATAATGTTACAATAAAATTAAAAAAGATCCATAATTGTAAAATGGAAGATTTAATTAACCATATACCATTAATTTTAATGAATATAATATATTAATTAATTTTAAATCATTTTATGAAATATTATTTATTATACTATATCTATATTTTCAATTTTAGAACTATTCATTTCATTAGCATTAACAATATCATTAAAATAACTATAATTCAAAAATTATATTATAAAATATTCCTAAAATTTCATGGTAATTTATAAAATTCTTGGATCACATTATTTATCACAAATTATATTACTTTTAATATTTTAAATATCATTTATTTGACTTTTCCATTAATTTAATAATTATAATGTGAGATTTGTGTACTCATTTAAGGTAACTATTTATTCACTAAAATTAAAAATAAATTACCAATACGAAGATATATATTTTATATTTAAAAATAACATTTATAATATAATATATCATCTAAAAACTACCATAATGATAACATTATAGTTATTAAAAACAAGAGAGTGACATGTTTATCTTTTATTGAAATAAAATACTAATAAGGTCATAATATCATCCAAATGGAAATAAAATTACATATAACTGAATATTGGATGATTATGTATGAATGTTAAATAATCTAATAATATTAAGGTAATATTTACAATCATTTTATAGTCCATATCATTTTTTAACTTTCATTACTTGATTTTCCCACTAGTGTCGTAACAAAAATTAGTAAGGTTACTAGTTATATAGACAAAAAATAAAAAGAACATATTTACCAAATTTGGGCCTCCAAAATCCAAATATAGAAACAAATTTTAAAAATTTAAAACAAAAAAGTGGCCGAATTTAATTTAAAATCAATTATAAAAAATTATGTGAAAAATAATCATAACAATTCCCTTTTATGTATTAAAATTTTTTATACCAAATTGAAAAATGAAATGGATTCAAATAAAATAATTGTATTATTAAAAATATTATATAAAAAATTTAATTTACAGACATTTTAAAATTAAATTGAACTGTGTAGATAGTTTTAATAGAAATTATATTTTCAAAAAAAAAATTGGTATTTTCACTATTCCCTAGAAAATAAATATTTTCATAAAAAATATGAAAATCTTAACCTAATATAATTTTAATGTATTGATTTAAAAAATAATATTATTTTTATAAAATAAAATTTGTATACATTCCCTAATTTAATTATAATATTTTCTAAATAAAATCATTTTTAAAGAAAATGTATCTCTAAAGTGTAAAATAAATTTGTTAAAAATTCAGTACTTATTTCATATGAATTAATAAATGAATTTATACTAAGTTGGTCCTTTATGTATATATATATATATTACAATTTACTTAATAATATTCAAACCATACAATTTAATGATTATCTTATAATGTTCATATTTAAATAATATTTTGTTGTTCATTGATGTTTTGTGTTTCATATTGTATATTCTATCAAAAAAAGTATCCTTTTAAAATCTCAGGGCTATGTGCACCACATGTTGATGAAGATATAAAATTTATTTAAAATAATGAAAACCATATAATCTTATTGTGGTTACGTAACAAATCTATATTCATAGGTAATGGTTATAATCAAGAAGAAGGAATTGATTTCATTAAGATCCTTTCACCATTACCTCTACAAGAATCTAGTTGAATCTTATTATCATTCACCACCCACCTAAATTTTTTTCTTTCTCAAATTAATTTCAAATATTATTTTTTCTAATTTTTTCCTCAATTTTTTAGAATACCTCTAGGTTTTCAAGATTAAAATCATATATAAAAAATTTCATTGTTAACTAATGTTTTATATGGTTTAAAATATTCTACTGAATCTCAGTAATAAATATTAACTTAATTTATTTTAGAATATTATTTTAAATTTGTAAAATATAATAAAATTTTATTTTTTTTAAAAAAAATATTTCAAATGATTTATTAAATGTTCATGTTTTTGTAAATGATGTTATTTTTAGTTTTATGAAATAATCTGTTTTTAATGAAGTTTTATAATTAATGTGGAATTAATATGGAATTTTATTTTTGTTAAGGTAATATTTATTTTGTTTTATAATTTCTCAAAATAATGAAGTTATTTTTACAAGCCAATGAAAATATACTAATTAATGATTAATTTTTTAGTGGATCATGATAATTCATTAATATACCTATGATTACTTTTATAACCTAATTCTAGAAGAATATGGTAAATCAATTTATAATAAGCTTTATAGAGGTTTGATTTGGAGTCTTCTGTACCTTACTACAACCCTACCAGAAATAATGTTTACTGTTTTTTTTGTGATCCTTCTCCAAAGAATATAAAATAATTACATTTAAAATATAATAATATAATTTTTCAAATATTTAAAATGATCTAAAAATATTGGATTTTTTATCGAAAAGATACAAGTTTGGAACTTATAAGTTTTGATGATGATGATTTTAGTGGATGTCAATTATATAAGAAAAGAAAAGGGGGAAATTGTACTCAATATTGAAAATAACTTGTCTCTTTTAATAGTAATATTAAAAAATCCTTTTCTATTTTTATGGATAAATAATAATATATAGCTGCAAAGAGTTGGTATAGGAAAATTAATTAGATGAAACATAATCTCTTATATTACGAGCTTATATACAATAAATTTTAAATTAATTTTGATAAAATTAGTTTCCTTAGTGTTTCTTTAATTTCAAATCAACACTCTCCCACTAATAACATAGAACATGGGTACCATGTTTTTTAGTGAAAACATTATATATATATATTGATTTTATGTTAGAAGTTATTAACATAAATCTTTAATTAGCCAATTTTTACACAAAACACCCCATAGTAGATCATTTTGATATTATTTAGGGGGAGTTTGGAGTCATGCACTTTTGACTCTCCCACTTAACATAATCAATAATAAAGAATTTTTATCTTTCTATTTTTCTAAAATAAGATGGATTATATTTTCAAAAGTATGTTTTATAATTATTATTCAAATTAAATATTAATCATATTCATTATTTTTTTCTTATAAAACATTTTTATGTTAGTTATTTTTATCTCTAGTTCATAAAATCATTATCATCTTAATTCCTTTTTTCTATAATTTTTTTTGTTTAAGCTAATGAGGATCTCACGGTCTAGTTTATAGAGCCTCACTATGAAACCGATGGGCTTCAAAGAACCATTGGTTCTGGAAAATCCCATCGAGAGGCTAGTGGTACTCAGTGGATGATTAGTGGTGTGATGACATTACCCTTTATACTGCTCATTGGAGGGAATTTTACAAGAAAAATGTCCACTTATTCCACTCAATTTGTACTTGATTTTTCTTCCTCTATAATTCTATTATATTATCTCAATCCCTAATACTTATTCCACTAAAAATAATTAATAATTGGTAAATATTCTGATTTTATAAATCATTTAAAATAATTTCCCATTGATTTCTCTTTCAGTTCGGCTTCTTCGTCACTTCCAAAAACCAAAGAACAACCCCATTTTCAATTTAATAATGGACCCAATATAGTGACTCCAACATTTCATACATAAATATTACAAAATTTTACATTAATATTCATTACATTTCACAAATATACATGCCTGAAGACCATAGAGTTTTAGTGTCATTAGAAACATGGATAGATTAATAGAAAGTAGACAGGATCTCTACATCATTTTTTATGAATTTAATCACAACTAGAACCCTTCTTTTACATATCATACCTATAACCATTATCCATAACCTTTGGAAGGGAAACATAATAAATGGTGATCATAGATGCTCTGTAAGGGTAAACATAAGATATATCAATAAATGATCATAAGTGAACATATGATAATCATAAGTGTATAAAACATGATATAAAATTTATAAAATCATACCCATTAATTAATATATCATAATCATAAAAAATGGAATAAATTTTCATCAATTTATAGACATAATAAAAAATACATATGAATGTTGAATTATCAATACTGAATCATGATCCATAAAATCTAATTAAAATAATATGAGATAATTCTATGGCTTTTACATAATCATAAAAAATAATTTCCTTAGTGAAGGATCGCTATCAATACTATTATAATTGATTGGATTTAGTCCTTATTCCACTATATCCTTAGTTGATGATCACTCCAATGACTATCTTATTGGAAAAAAGTCCCTTATTAAATTGGGTTCACCCTCAATTCCAGAACTCATTATCGCATTATATATGTAACTTTTACCAATGAATTTGAGGGTGATATAATTTTGGTCCCACCAATCACATAATGAAAAGCATAAATATTTATTCCACAAGATGAAAAAATATTAATAATATCATCAAATCATAATCCATGCAAGGGATACAGGTTTCATGAGCATTTCTTCATCATAATCAAAAATTATCCAGATAAAGAATAAATATTATAACATTGATTATATCCCTATTAAATCATAAGAAACATCAAAGTATATTGGTATAGGTAAATATATCTTCAAAATATCACTAGAAAATCTATTGATAAAAATTCTCTAAAATTTGGAAATCACATATTTATAATATAAAATTTTTCAAAAAATATTAAATAAATAATTTTCTTTTAAATTAAAAAAAATTAAACCTATATAGGAATCATTAAATAAAATATTATTTATGATGGTGTGGAAATTAGTTTATGTGGTGTATGTTAAACTAAAAATTGAATTCACAATTTAAGTAAAAAATGTACTAAATTAAGAAAATGAAAATAAAATAATTTGTATAAAACGGTAAATATAGATACATATATTCATAAATTAATTTAAATATTTTTTTCAGAATTTGAAAATCATTAATTGAAACATTTGGATGTAAAATAAGTAAATGGAATAAAATATTTCTGATTGAAGGGGAAAAGAAGGTCAGATTTCCCTAAAACCATTCTTTCAGCCTCAAAAGTACCTAAAAGGGAAAATGAATTGAAAACGTGAAATATCATAAAATAATTAGAGGATAAGAGTATAAATTTTATTTTTCATAGATAGAAAATATAAATTCATAATCACAAAATTTAAGTGTAAACTATCCAAGTACAAATGAGATTGTGACACAAAACTCTTAACTTAGGTATTCCTTACTTCGTATGCTCTCTATCCTCCTGTATAATAAATTTAAATTTACTATATTTTATAATTGAACCATAATAATACCTATAATACCATTCTTAGTTAACTTAACATATATTATCACTCATTCATGAAAAATTATTCATTATCATCATCATTTTGGTTATTAACTCCTTCATTTTTCATGTATATTGTGTTTTGGTTGTTATGATCCTTCCACACTGGTCAAAGATCCCCCATATATATAATTTTAATACTAATTTAAATATAATATATATTCATTATAGACATATTTATAACCATTCTATCATGACCCCCTCCCTCCAAAGATAATGTAATGAGGAGTGAGAGATAATGACCCTTGAGTACCACATCCAATATGCCCTAGGGAGACGATTAGGACCAAGTGTATGAAAATATCAAAAATGGGAGGCATTAGCCTATATGATAAAACAAGATCAGAAGATATGATATATCAACCAAAAGTAACTCTCTGTTGTATATAAATAGAATCCCAAAATCACTACTACAAAATAAGATTTTAACAGTATTCAGCTTTATCATCACTAGAAAAAGCGTTGATAAAGGTGCTCTTTATCATCCCTAAATTAGGCACTGATAAAGGGTAACCTTTCTTAGTGATTTTCATTATTGTTGGAAAACAATAGACTTTATCGAAAGTTTATTTTTTGAACTAAAAAAATGTTACCCTTTATTAGAACTGTATTCATAGTGCTGATAATGGTCCCAAACAAAACGAAATAATTAAATAAATTAAAAATGAAAATGATTATATGAAAATTTTTATTAGAAATTTTTTTAATTAACTAGTTATTGATACATATGAATAATATTAATATACTATATTCAAATAACAGGTACTAATAAATATTATATATTGAATATCGAGATATGAAATAATTATCAAAATAAAAAATAAAAATATGTAAATTAAGAAAAATATAAAACATTTTATTAATTTAATTATTATTGAAAAAAATGAATATATTTAATATATATATATATCACAATTATTAATAAATTATATATATTAAATATTGATATATATGAATGTATACAATATTTTCTAAATATGATTTATATAATATAAAAAATTGATATTTTTCATTAAATAAGTTATATATTTAGTGAAGAATCATTTATAATTATAAAAAGTAATATAAATTAAAAATAAAGACTAATTTCATCGAGTAATGGACATAATTTATGGTTGTTTTATTTTCAATTCAACATATATCAAATTTGTGTTATATTGATCTCACATACATATATGTAGTTAATGCATTTATATATATATATATAATGAACACACAAAAATATTTAAGTAATTAATGAAATATTATATAAAAAAACATATACACTTAATATTTATGTAATTTATTAAAAATTTATTATTCATTTTAGAATTTAATTATAACATGATACATTTAAAATATTGTGTATTTAATCATTAAATTTTATTTTATTTTTTAATTTTTTTTATATTAGGTATTAAATCATTTATTATATTTTATATTTATTATTTGTTATTATATTTCGTGATTTAATCATTTCATATAATTTATTGATATTTATTTATTTACTATGTTGTAATATTTTCTATATGTATTCATCTTTATTTCAATATATATCAATATTTTTTAATAATTTATATTTCATTAAAGAAATATCTATTTTTTCAATATTGTTAAAGTGTACTCATTTTTAATTATTCAATTTCACTCATTATTCATTACAAAGGACACATGGTGATTTTTTTTCAATTAACAAGGTATGTATTTTCTCCTCGAACTTGTGATTTGTGCTTGTTGGAAGATTTATTAGGCATAAACCATATTTTATCTTTCTAAGGAAATATCCTAAAGCTATTAGGTTTTTTGGTTTTCACATTGGATTTATAAAATCTTACAAAATCATTTTTCAGTTCCCATTTTAAAATAACTATTATAGACTCTATGGGAGGAGATCATGGTTATTGGTGGTTTCACAAAGAATGTTCTAAAATGTACCTCTGATTTTGATACAGACAGTGAATCACCCATTGTCCCTACTCTTTCTTGGTTTCCTTGGATTATGATATCATATTTTTAAGAAATATTGCTTGTTTTTATTTTCCTGTATTATTAGTTATCCATTGAAATTGGACTTCGCAATAAGAAAACTCTCAAGACCTTATGTTTCTAGGGTTTTCATTGAGATTGATGTCTCTAAATATCTTCCAAATAAGATATAGATTAAAAATGGAAACTCTATATTATTTCGGGAGGTTCTTTAAGAAAAATTTCCTACTTATTGCAGTGAATGTCTTAAAATTGGGAACTCATCAAGTGAATGTGGAAGGACAGTATGCCCACCTATTGGTAATATGGTATGGGTTGAGAAGTTAAAACATAAGTCATGCATAGATGACTGCACTTGAGAGTTAAGGAAATTAAATGGCACTCGTTGGACATTCTGGAATTAAGGATTCCTTTAGAGAGATAAAATAATCTATTGAAAAGTATATTGTCTATTAGACTTAGGTCATTTCCAATTATGAATGTGGTTCTCAAACTGAGATGGATAATGTCTTATCAGGTTCTTTTGATGTTGAAAAAGTGTTTTTCAGTGACTCCATTACTTTTTCACCCACTTTATATGTGGATTCAGATGATCCCAATGACTCTTCTAAATCATTGAAGTATGAACATGATAATGCACATCAAGTCGAAGCATCGTTTTTCCAATCATGTTCTACAAAATTCAATAATGTTGTGGTGGATTCTGATGGGTTTATTACCTCTCATACTAAGAAAACAAATAATCCTAAGATTATTCCAAGATGGAGAAAACCATTTACTAAATCCTTGGAATTATGTGCTCACATGAACCTAGTCCCCTCACAAATTTGTTTTTTCAAGGAATCATACCCATTTATTACTAAAGAGAATTCGGATGAGATAAGTATGCATAAAAATTATGTTAATTTTATTAAGGAGGGTCTTAATGAATATATTTATTCTTAGATTAAATAAAATCATTCCCCAATGTTTCAAATATTTCAAAAAGGTGATATTGCTTTTCATGGATATTCACAAATAATGGAACAAATGATCTATAAAATTGAATTAATTTTGAATGAAATCCAAAATTTGATGACGGGACACATATGTTTTTATTGTATTCCATGCATTGGGAATGAATATTGATGTTTAGATTTTTTTATGACACCATGGTTATGTTTTTTTTTTGAGTTTCATGGATTTACTCACCTAGAATCTCTATTGTTGGATCTGGACAAGCATATTTCAGCAATGAAGGGTTAAATGACGTGGGTGAGGCATGTGGTTCTCCTGATGGATTAACTCAAGGAGGATTTTTCAGTAAGATGATGCTCACTTTTTCTATAGAAGGTTTTATATTAAGATTCAATGGTGTCTTAGATTAATAATGTATGATGTTTTTTAGATTTAGTTTTGAGATGAACTATCTGTGGATGCATTGCGGCTCTTTTTGGTTACCAAGTTGCTATAACTGATCCTGAAATATGCTCATGGATTTCATGTTTCACATTTGATTACTTATGTGACCAAATGATTGGTGTGGGTGTTAGAAAAAAACTACTATACAGTCTCTATATCTAACATTCTGATGATAATCAAACATATTAATAGGAAGGCTAGAAGGTTTATTACCCTTATTTTTTAACTATATAACTACTAGTTCTCTATAATATTTTCTATGGATTTTTTCTTTTATGATCTTTTTTAACGAACATAGGAGGGAACACTTTGTTCTTGTAATGAAATTCCTCCTTGATTAGCATGTTATTGGGTCATGTAGTAGAAACATTTGGGTGTGACATAAATTGAAAGAATGATCCCATTTGTGGAATCCAGCCAAGGATCCACATCAACAAGAATGATAGGCACGGGATGAGATCCCAGTGATATGCCTCTATCTTTCACAATCCCAGATGATGAAGCTGATGAATTTCATTTTCTACCTCTCATTTTGTAATATCTAGATTTCAAAATTGTGGAAATACATTTCACCTTGTGTCATCATTTTTTTCTAGCTTTGTTTTTTAATAAATTTTTAGGGAATGATTTGATTAACCAACTCGTGCTCAAATAATTTTGGTATATTATATATATATATATATATAATTATAAAAATATATTTACAAAAAAATATAATTATAATTATAAATCCTTTATCAGTTTTAAATCTTTAGCACTGATAAAGATGCATTTTATTGATAAATATTTAGTACTGATAAAGATATAGCATTATCAGTGACAAAAAACACTGATAAAATCCATCTTTATCAGTACTAAAACTTTTTCATGGATAAATATCAATCCTTATTAGCGATTATTAATTTATAATTGAAAAAACGGGTCTTTATCTTCACTTTTTTTTGAAGTACTGATAAAACCATTCCTGTTATTTTAAAGAACCCTAAAATGTTCTGAACCAGACTTGATATCTACAGTTTTCCACAGAATCTATCTATTATTGGTTCTCCTTATTTTCAAATCAAATCACGAATCGAGGCTCAAATCGATGCTTGAAAAATTCCTAGGATATAATACATTTCTCAAATGAATCGAGGGTTGAAAAAAACACAAAGAATGAAGGAATACATGGTTTAGCGATATCTCCACTTTCTCTTTGCTGATTCAAAGAATCAATCCAAGGTATGTTATTTTATCCTCCTCTGCAATTTTTGATTACTTGTTTGGAAATATCTATTTTCATTTTTTTTCATTAAATTTATCTATTCATTATCCATTGTTGATTTCCCGTCTAGAATGAATTTATAATTGGTTATTTCTATGATGTTGGGTAAATATTTACCCTTTAAGGGATTTTCTTATTACCTTATAGTATATTAAGAAGTCCACACACTAGTTTCATCATTGTAGCATATTCAGTTCAAATGTTTTGAACTTCCTTCCATGGAAATATTTCACACAAAGTGTTTTTTAAAATTCAACCAACATTTTTTATTTAATAAATCAAAATGTATTTCATATAATGATTTCTTAAATTTGAGTTTCTATTTCAGTGTATTTTATATTTTGAAGCTTCAGTGGTATTACATCGAGATTTTTATTTTCTTATAAGGGTCTTGAATTTTATCTTTTCACCCGAATGGCCTGAAGGCCTTCATTGTTTGTTGATTTTTGATAACCCCCATTTTAAGGGATGAGGAGGAACCCTTACAAGGTCCGTAGGCTCAGATATTACATTGCTCATATTCTTAGGAGATTACATGACCCGATGGTCTTAGGGAATTAAACTAGACTATCTACAAGGAATTTCCCCTCCCCGACATCTGCATCATAATAGTATCTCTCCACATTCGCATGGCTGTCTAGATAGGCTTCCTGTGCAAGCACAGGCTGGTCCCAACAACATATCCATACCCTCTCATTCTGAAAAATCCATTTGGCTCTGCTCTGGTGAGTGCACCAGCTCTGAATCGTCTTCTGAAGCTGCTCCTTTTTTTAGTGTGTCTAGGGAAACTTCATGTGGCCCTGAAGGCCTTGAGGTGGCCCGAAGGCCTTAAAGGTGGCCCGAAAGCCCTACTGACCCGAATGTCTGGCTGGCCCGAAAGCCTCAAGGACTCCAAGACCAAACCGGTGGCCCAAGGTGAATAGTTCTAGCTGCTACAGTACTGAACAGTACCTGGTACAATAACTACTACATTGCCTGCTATAGTGCCTGCACAGAGTACAGTTCTACTATAGTACCTGTACAGTGTACAGTTTTGCTACATCACTTGTACAGTGTACAGTCTGCTACAGTACCACAAAGTGTACATTCCTCTATAATGCCTGTTATAGTACCTACTATAGTTCCTGCTACAGTCTGCTATAGTACCCCCTAGAAATATGCCTCTACCTGGTTTTGAACTTGTGTCTTATGTGTGTGTGTTTGAACATCTATATATATATATATATATTCATTTTGAAATCTATATATATGTGTGTGTGTTTGTGTGTGTTTGAACATGTTATTTCATGTATATGTGTAAGTATGTTGTCATTAGAAATATAGGCTGGATTCATTCATTAAATTTGATCAGAATTTTTTTCTTGGTTTCAAAACTGCATTCCAAGAGTTACAATTTATGTGTGTTTTTTAAAATTATGACATTGAGTCATGTCTATAAATTTTTAAAATTACATTTATATTCATTTTCATATTTTGAAAAGTATTTAAGGAAAGAATTTTTTGTTTAAAATTAATAGTAGTATCATGTTTTATGGCCTTATTGGTACCATGAAATGGTTTTTATAAAAATTTGTCACCATATATGGAAGCTATCAATATTAGTTTTTATTAGGTGAAATTTTTTATTTTAAATATAGAGACCATATTTATGGGTGATGGATGAAGTTTTGTATAGACATGTTAGGTTTATGTTGATTGTTAATTTATATTTTTTATAAAAATAAAATCATACCTCTAATTACTATCATAATAGGGATCGTATGTATCTTAGTGAGGGATGAGAGATAGTTACAATGTAGTCCTGATTCAATTGTATGGGTCCCCACTTGTATCAAATCCTATATGGGCTTCCAATAAGGTAAGATAGTTTTGGGTTGCTAGTAGGTTATAAACATAGGAACTCTTCATCATACTTATAGATGTTTCCAACCGAAGTATGTACAGAGTTACCTCATGCGATGTTTTGTAATTTCACAATATTACAGATGATTCATTTACTATTTTTTATATGTATATTATTCATGAATTACTATATAATTAATATTAATCTATTATAATGTGACCAATTTTTTATATTTTTAATTTGTTTGTATTGATTTATTTATTTTTCTTACAAATGATCCATTTTATTAATATATATTATTCTTCGTGATTATGGTTATAATGTAATGTCCAAGACCTCTCTGGTCCATTACATTATGAAAATATGGTGTCTAAGGTGTTCAAGGAGGTCAAGGTGACTTATCCCCAACACTTTTCTAAATTTACAGATCTATGAATAGTGTTTCTAGTTATGTGAACAGTGCAGTGGTAGCCTTATGTGAGCATTGTCATCGGTAGCCTTAGGTGAACAGTGCAATGGTAACCTTATGTGAACAGTATCATTGGGAGCCTTATGTGAACAGTGCAATGGTAACCTTATATGAACAGTGTAATTAGTAGCCTTATGTGAATAGTGCAACGGTAACCTTATGTGAATAGTGTCATCGGTAGCCTTATGTGAACAGTGCAATGGTAACCTTATTTGAACAGTGTCATCGGTAGCCTTATGTGAACAGTGCAACAGTAACCTTATCTGAACAGTGTTATCAAAAGCCTTATATGAACAGTGCAATGGTAACCTTATGTGAACAGTGTCATCGGTAGCCTTATATGAATAGTGAAAAAGTAACCTTATGTGAACAGTGTCATCAATAGGCTTATGTGAACAGTGCAAAGGTAGCCTTATACGAACAGTGTTTCCAGAATGGTGCAGTTCAACAGTAGCCTCTATTTCCTTTGCCAAATTTTCAGTTCATGAACAGTGTTTCTAGAACAGTTTGATCCAATAGTAGCCTCTATTTCTGTTTCCAAATTTTGAGTTTGTGAAAAATGTTTCCAGAATGGTGAGGTCCAACGGTAGCCTCTTCCCCAAATTTTGAGTACATGAATAGTGTTTCAAGAACGGTGTGGTTCTAATGGTAGCCTCTTTCCTTTTACAAATTTTGAGTTCATGAATAATGTTTCAAGAATGGTGAGGTTCCAACGGTATCCTCTTTCCTTTCCCAAATTTTGATTTCATGAACAGTGTTTCCAGAATGGTGAGGTTCCAACAGTAGCCTCTTTCCTTTTCCAAATTTTTAGTTCATGAACAGCGTTTTTAGAATGGTGAGATTCCAACGGTAGCATCTTTCCATTGCCAAATTTTGAGTTCATGAATAGTGTTTCCAGAATGGTGATGTTCGAACGGTATTCTCTTTCCTTTTTCAAATATTGAGTTCATGAATAGTGTTTTCATAACAGTGAGATTCCAACAGTAGCCTCTTTCCTTTTCCAAATTTGAGATCATGAAAAGTGTTTCCAGAATGGTCAGGTTCCAATGGTAGCCTCTTTGCTTTGCCAAATTTTGAGTTCATGAATAGTGTTTCTAGAACATTGAGGTTCCAACGGTATCCTTTTTCCTTTTTAAAATTTTAGGTTCATGAACAGTGTTTCCAGAATGATGAGGTTCCAACGGTAGCCTCTTTCCTTTGCCAAATTTTGAGATCCTGAATAGTGTTTCCAGAATGGTGAGGTTCCAATGGTAGCCTCTTTCCTTTGCCAAATTTTGGGTTAATGAATAGTGTTTCCAGAATGGTGAGGTTCCAACGGTAGCCTCTTTCCTTTTCCAAATTTCGTGTTCATGAATAGTGTTTTCATCTTCCTACAGTTTCCCCCCTTTTACGTTTCCATTGACAAGAAATTAATTTGAAGCCTTGTTTTAAGGACTCTAAGGACGATTCAAAATCCATAACTCCTATATTAATTTCATTAAGGCTCAGGATGCTTTTACTTGGTCAAAGTGTTTGGTTTAATGCAATCCTCTTTTAATGGAAAATCCAATGTATCTTAAACTACTGCTCTGTTAAATCTTATATAGGGATGAAATATCATCCTCCCTAGTTCTTCCTCCTTGTTCTCCGTTGTGAGACGCTCAAACATTTCATTCCATCCCATAGGATTTATGCAATCAAACATTCCTCCTTGGATTGGTTCCCCTCTATTTTTTTTGCAACCAAGCAGTATCGATCAATCATCGATATAAGGTATGATTTATTTTCATTCTTTTGGGTTCATCTCCTTCTGTTTCTCCATCCCATTTATGGAATATTATCTCCATGTTCCTAATAGACTTTTCTTGCATGTTGATCGGTGCAATGGTGTCTGTTCATCCTTGGGTGGATACATTTGTCACGTGGGAGGAGGTTGTAACACATTTTCTATCTCTTTTTCGTATAAATAATGTCAATAACCATTTGAGGTATGGTATTTGTTGCATATCTTTTCTTTTACATGAAATTGTATGTTTTTCATGTTTTATCCCAATAGATAACAATGGAATTGACATAATAAATATTTAATGTGGGTAAATAAATTAATATTGATCGTATGTTATTGCCTCTTGTTTTTCTATATAGCGTGATATCTATGTTTTATTTTATTAGCTTTTCATTCATGATGGAAATTGGTAAAGAACGTAAATCCATAATTAATTGATAATTTTTTGGCTAAAGATAAAGAGGAATGTGAATGAATCGATTGTTGTTGTTGTAATTTTATGCTAATCAAATTGATATAGTAAGCATGTTTAATAAATTTCCGACAGCTTACTATTTAGGTATCCTATAGTTTCAACCTACAAATAATAAATCAGTTAATTCAATATGTATTAAAGAAATCATTGTTTGATAAAAGATAATTCGTTGTAGGGTTCTGAGTTACCCTCTTTCTTGTTTAAGGTCCAAGAGCCCAATTGATATGATGTTTTTTTTTGTTCCTTGTGTTGTGATGTGATACTGGATAGCTGTTGTGATATGTGGGGGCATGGATCCTTATTGTTTTTGGAAGTATTTGAATCCTAGAGTGGCGAGATTCATCGGTTTATGCATGTGGGTGTCGGGGAGGACACTGGGGATGATGAAATGGGTTGGATGTCAATGTTTGGATGCTTGTGGGTTTATATTGGTTATTTATCTTATTTACTTTCCCCACTGCTCAGGGAATCTTGTTTTCTTACCCTCCTTCCAAAAAGGGGCGAAGACATGAGGGGTATTCCATGTTCTCTCCATGTGTAGATTCTTAGGGGAGGATAGGTCTATACTCTTTCTATTGGTGGAAAACACTTGACGGGTAGTTTATCTACTCACCGAGTTGATCCCCCTTGTGTTTAGTAGATTAGAATGTTTTTCTAGAATTTCTAGGAATATGGGAATGTAATAATATTTTTTAAAAATCATTGAATAAATGATGTTAACACAAGGGGTTGAAGCTTGCTGGGAAGGAATGTTGGGGTTACAATTTAAAGGGACAGGGGACTTTGGGTGTGATGGTAATGATATTTATTGTGGAATTTTTAATTGTTAATTAATGTTTAAAGAATTAACTAACATAAATTGAAAATGATAAAAAGGGGATGAATTAATGTAATGAAGCTCTTTAAATGGTTGTGTGCTTATAGGATACCTAGTCATAGAAGTGGCAGTTGGGAGTTTGAGAGACGTTAGCGACAATTGTGTATAAGACTAGGTCATACCCATAGTATGGTTGTGAGCTATAGTATATTATGTAATTTTTGTGTTTATATATGCTACTACACCCCTTCAGCCAGAGAAACTAACTCCCCATGGATTCTAAGCCCTGGGGGTGTTTTCCCAAACATTCCAGTGGGAGGATAGATGGGTGACTACCCCTTTGGCCCAGCTCTCTTCTCATGGTAGTTACTTTTGTTGGTTAGCACAGTGGTTAGTTTTCCCCATATATGTGTGTAGAGGGATATAATGGATTTTAGTTATTCGCACACATATATTTTTGATATATTTTCCTATGGAATACTATAGGTGTAACGTGTATAGGCTATGATGGCTTGAGGATCCTTACTTGGTGTATGGGCTATAATGTCTTGAGGTTTAATACCTGATGTATGATACACATTATGTGATATGTGGTGGCTCATAGAAACTATCGGGTTACTTTGCTTATGTTTATGTGGTGGTTTTCTTGCAAGAGGTTCATATTGGGGTGCTTCGCCTAGGTGTCTGCGGGCCAGCCTTTTGGAGAGAGATGCTTAGGATGTGCAACATTGGGGAAAAGTGGTAAACTAGTGGGGAAGTAGTAGCAGGGTACCCACGATATTCATTATTATATTATATACCCTTTTATGAATTACTTGGTGAGAGTATTCATGGTAAGGCTGGGAACATAGTATACCTATTTAGGTGATGAGTTAGTTTCACTTGTTGTACACTGTGCTTTAGCATGCTTTCTTCACTTTTGCATTAGAGGATCCGATGAGGATCCTACTGAGTATAGTGTTATAATCACCCTATATCTATATAAACTATTTTCTGGTCACTTATAGTAGGTTAGAGATATTTCTGGTTTCTACAAGCTTGGGGTTGGAGGAGCTGTTTGGGCTTTGTGGTTGCATCTATTTTGACTTTCTTTTGGGTATTTGTAGTTTTTTCCCTTTCAGTTGAAGTATTTTTTTTCTTGACATCACATATGTGTGCTTGATATTTCATTTATATTGTTTTATGAATTTTAGTTGGTTGTTGTCTTTCAAATCTCTCTCTTTCGCATGTATTATCTTAGAGGGTAATGTCTCCCATCTATGTGTTTATTATACCCTCAGTGATAGTCACCAACTAGGGGCCTACTGGAGGAGGGACTAGGAGTCATTATATCCCTTCTAACATTGTCGGTCTATGAGGGGTACACTTTGTGGGGAGGGGGTTGTGACAGAGTGGTATCAAAGGTCTGGTGGCGGGATATGATGGAGTTTGGAGTTAGACATAGGTGAGATTGCATGGGTTTGTTGGGAAATAGTGTCATTCATGTTTATCAAGTGATGTAAACACTAGAGACTAGATGAGACATAGGTGTTCAGGGCCCCCTATGATCGGATGTACAGACCTTTATGTTTATAATGGATACTAAATGAGGTGATACTAGTTGTAGGGTTGAGTCCTAGGAAAGAATCATGCATCAATAATCCTTGTGCTTGTGTATGAATGGGTAGACCTTGGGATAGGGTAACCTAAAATTAATAAAAGAAAACTATTAATTAATTAATGATGATTTTTCATTATTCCAGGTTTACGAGATCAAAGTTCTTTTTATTTTATAGGTATGGCTCCAGGTTGATGTCCTCATCAGGATCACAAAGAAGATATCCAGCAGGTTGTGCCAGTAGATCGCCATAGGGTAGAGGTTGAAGATGATGACACTTGGAGGAGGACACTTTGAAAGTTTGAGTGCCAGAGTCTACAGAAGTATGAGGGATCCGTTTCAGATGTAGTCATAGAAGACCAGTTGGAGGAGGTCGAGATAGGCTTCAGTTCAATATGTGCTTGGAAGGAGAACAGGGAGTCCTTGGTTGTGATAAGGCTGCATTGAGTAGCGCGGCAGTGGTTGTTCTTGTTCCTCGGATATGACAAGGAGTCAGTGATCTCATGGGAGGAGTTCTGAGATAAGTTTAGAGTAGAGTTTCTTTCTTCGACCACAAATACATACAGTCGCCAAGAGCTTCTTACCCTTCAATAGGGGATCTCCAGTGTTTGAGAGTATGGAATCCATTCCCAGAACCTTTTACGATATTCTTTAGACGTGTTTCTAGATGAGGAGGTTAGGGAAAGGCATTTTAAGGAGGCTTTGCATCCATAGATCCAGCGCCAGGTCACCCCATTTATGCTGAAGACATATATTGAGGTACTGGAAAGGGAAGAGGTCGTTGAGAGGACATTGGCCAGAACCAGATCATCGTGAGAGGGGAGTATTCATGATTCCTCACAATATAAAGAGGTGGTTCGGGGTTTTTGGTTTTCTGGGCAGAAGAGTTTTCGTTCAACTCAGGGAAGGTCCCAACCCTTAGTTTCTCATTTCTCTAGGGGAATCATCTCTCAGGCCTATGCTAAGGGATCAGGCACTTGGTTTTTCTTATGATGGTCAAGGTCATCAGTAGCGAGAGTGACCAAACGTTTAGATAAATCTTCGTGCATCATGAGCTCTACTCCAGGTTCATCCATTTAGGTAGTTCTAGCTGAGGCAGCAGTAGCAAGTTGCACCAGATTTGAAACAACAAAGGGTAGATGGGGTAGGCAGAGGGAAACCCAATGACACTCCCCATCCTCATAGAGAAGAGTGAATCCATGGTGGTGGTCGTCATCAGGGTTAGAGAGGTCGTGGAGGAGGTCATGGTCAGCTTCATGATTTATCATTACCAGTGACTAGCAAGCCAGACATCATTTGAGGTACCCTTTTATTTTTTTCTACCTTGGTGTATTCCTTGTTTTATTCAGGATAGACAGACTCCTTAATATCACCTACCATTTTCCATTCTTGGGGACTTGAGGTAGAGAGGGTTCCAGTGCCCTTGGTGTTGACTACGCCAGTTGGAGGACGATCTAACTTGTTTGAAGTATGTAGAGACTGTGAGCTAGTGTTGGGGTAGCGTCTCTCTTGGGGAGATTTTCTATGTTTAAGAATATAACCATACTATGTCATCTTCAGAATGGATTGGTTTTATTTAGTACAGTCTATCATGGATTTCTTTAAGAAGTAGGTTTTGTTCTTCGATAAAGATAAAGATATGGTGTTGTTCATTGTGGAGCAAGACCCTCAGATGGGTCAGAGGCACGTTCCATCCTTATCATCCATGATGGTTGAGCTAATGATGAGTTCTTCAGAGGATCAGAATTTGGCGTTTCCTAGGGTCGTATAAGAGTACCCGGATGTATTTTCAGAAGAGGTTGTAGCATTACCCCCTCGACGAGAGATCGAGTTTTGGATCGAGCTACAACAAGGAGCGTCTCATATCTCTATGTATCCATATAGGATGGCCCCTTCTGAGTTACGAGAGTTATGTATACAACTTTATGGTCTATTACAATGTGTTTTTGTTCATCCAGTTTTGTTATTCTAGGGTGCACAAATTTTGTTCGTGAAGAAGGTTGAAAACATTTTGCGGTTGTTTGTTGATTATCATCGCCTAAACAAAGTGACAGTGAAGAATCGCTATCCTCTTCTGCATATTGATGATTTATATGATCAACTAAAGGCTGAAAGTTGGTTCTCAAAGATCAACTTGCAGTCAGGATATCTTCATATGCATGTGAAGGATGAGGATATCTCGAAGACTACTTTCTATTGTCATCATGGGAATTATGAGTTCGTTGTAATTTCATTCATCATGACAGATTATCTAGCTATGTTAATGGAATTTATAAACTTTGTGTTATGTGAGTTCATGGAAAAGTTCAAGGTGGTTTTCATCTATAACATCCTTGTGTACTCCACGTCTAAGGAGGAGCATTCAGAGCATCTACATGCCATTTTGGGAGTTCTTCAACAACCTCAGCTAGTTGAGATGTTGTCGAATTGTGAGTTTTGGGCTTGAGAGGTCTATTTCATGGGGCATTTTGTGTCCCAATATGGGGTATTTGTGGATCTATCTAAGATAGAAAGTAGTTGTGTCTTGGGAATCCCCCAAGATAGTGTCAGTGGTTTGAAGATTCCTTGGTCTCACAGGCTACTACATGATGTTTTTAGCTGATTTCTCTCATGTTTCGACTCCTATAACAACTTTGACTAGGAAGGATCATGAATTCATATGGACTGATCAGCTCTATACATCTTTCTATTATCTAAAGGTTATGTTAGTAAGTTCTCAAGTTCTTTGTCTTCCAGCAGAGGGAGTTCAGTTTGATGTTTTCTGTGATTCTTTGCATCTGGGGTTAGGTTGTGTTCTGATGTAGTAGAGATCAGTTGTTTCTTATGGGTCTCAGTAGTTTCATTCCCATGAATGTAACTATGCCACCCATGATCTTGAGTTTGTATCTATGGTGTTTTATCTGAAGTTATGGAGACATTACATCATTGGAAAGCACTTTGTGGTTTTCACCGATCATAAGAGTTTGAGGTATGTTTTATTCCAGTGTTACTTGAACTTACAATAGCATTGGTGGATTGAGTTATTATAGGAATATGACTTCGAAATATTGTATACAGCTAGAAAGGGTAATTTTTTAGCTGATGCTCTGATTAGGAAGTCACATAGTGATGCAGTGCGTGAATATGCTGACTCGTAGAGAGTAATGAAATAACTATCAGCATTACATCTTGATATGGAAGATGTTGGGGGAAGAGTTTTCCTTTTTTAGATGATGGTGTAGTCATCTCTGGTGTATTAGGTGGAAGAGTCATAGTTGTGGGATTTAGAGGTGGAGGTCTGGAGAGACCAAGTTGTTTGTGGAGAGGCCCCTGATGGTTGGTTTGAAGATGAAAAATATTGAGTGTTGTATCATGGAAGGATATTTGTTCCTTTGGCGATGTGCAATAAGTTTTTCAGGGAGTTCTATATTTATCCTTTAGTGGTGAATCATGGCATTAAAATTATGTACCAAGCCTTGAAGAGCTAGTTTTGGTGGTCGTGGATGAAGCATGTGGTTTTGGATTTTTTGTCTCGATGTTTGGTCTGCCAGAAGGTGAAGGCCGAACATCGTGTTCTTGGTGGTCTACTCTAGCCATTAGAAGTTCCTCAGTGGAAGTGGGAGGACATCTAAATGTAATTTGTTACTAGTTTACCTCGAGCTCAAGGAGTACATGATGCTATTTGGTTGTTAGTGGATCATTTAACAAAATCATCCAACTTCAGAGTAATCAAGGAGTCAAGCATAGTGGAAGTTTTGTCGAGGTAGTATATGGAGGAGGTGGGGAGACTTCATGGAGTCTCAAGGATGATCATTTCTGATTGAGATCCTCATTTTACTTATAGGGTGTGGAGTGGTCTCCAGAATGATTTTCGTTCTCATTTATGCCTTAGCACTGCTTTTCATCCTTAGATGGACTGTCAGACAGAGTGGATCATCCAGACTCTTGAAGACATGTTACACTATTGGGTCCTAGATTTTGCTGGTTCATGGATGAGGCACTTACCCTTAGTGGAGTTCAATTACAACAATATTTTTCACTCAACCATCGGTATAGAGATGTTTGAAGTTTTTTATGGCCATCCTTACTGTTCTCCGTTGCTCTGTATTAGGGTCGGAGAGTTAGCAATTTTTGGACCAGAACTAGAGAATAATACAATAGAGATTGTTCAGGTGATTCGTGAGAGGATAAAGATAGTACAGGATCATCATAAATCGTATGTTGATCAAAGGAGGAGACCCTCAGATATTGATATTGGGGATTATGTGTTTCTGATGGTGACTCCCTGTTGTGGGCAACGAAGGTTTGGTCATGGGATTAAGCTTTCTCCCTAGTTTATTGGGCCTTTATAGGTGTTAGCTCATGTTAGAGATGTGGCGTATCGAGTAGCATGACCCTCGTAGATGAGATGGATACATGAAATTTTTTATATGTCATAGCTTTGTCGTTATCTTCATGATGACTGTCACATCATTGATTCGGGACAGATCGATGTTGATGATGACGCGAACTTTGTGGAGTGACCTATGGATATATAAGACTGCAAAGAGAAGGTGTTGCATGGGCATTCTATCCCCTTGGTTCGTGTCTTGTGGAGACACCGAAAAATAGAGGAGAGTACCTTGGAATGTGAGTAACAGATACATGATCAGTACCCAGAGTTGTTTTATTTTTAACTCTTTTTATCTAATTATGTCCCCTTTGTGGTTATAGACCTTCTGTTTTTATGAGATGGCTTTCTTTAGTTGCCTCTTGTGGCTTGCTCTCTTTTGAGAGGTATCTCAATGGGTGGTTGTTCAGACTTCTTTTCTTTTCCCTTTTAGGTTGGTTTTGAAGTCTCGAGGATGAGAATGTCTTGAGAGGTATCTGAAATAATGGCACGGACCTCTCTGGTCTATTCCTTTGTGAAAATTTGGTGTCTGAGGTGTTCTGGGAGGTCAAAGTGACTTATCCCAAAAACCTTGCCAAATTTCCAATTCTGTGAACATTGTTTCTAGTTCTATGAATAGTGAAATGGAAGCCTTATGTGAATAATGTCATAAATATCCTTAGTTGAATAGTGTAATGGTAATCTTATGTGAATAGTGTCATCATCAGCCTTATGTGAACAGTGAAATGGTAACCTTATGTGAACAATGCCATTGGTAGCCTTGTGTGAAGAGTAAAACAGTAACCTTATTTGAATAGTGGCATCGGTAGCCTTACTTGAATAGTTCAACGGTAACCATATGTGAACAGTGTCATCGGCAGCCCTATGTGAACAGTGCAACAGTAACCTTATGTGAACAGTGCCATCAGTATCCTTATAAGAACAGTGCAACGTAAAACTTATGTGAACTGTTTCATTGGTAGCCTTATGTGAATAGTGCAATGATAAATTTATGTGAACAATGTAATTGGTAGGCTTATGTGAATAGTTCAATGATAACCTTTTGTGAACATTGTTTCCAGAATTGTAAGGTTCTATGGTAGCATCTATTTCTTATTCCAAATTTTGAGTTCATGAACAGTGTTTCCAGAATGGTGAGGTCCAACAGTATCCTTTATTTACTTTACCAAATTTTGAGTTCGTGAACAGTGTTTTTAGAGTGGGGAGGTCCAATGGTAGCCTCTTTCTTTTTCCAAGTTTTGACTTCCTGAACAGTGTTTCTAGAATGGTGAGGTTCTAATGGTAGCCTCTTTCCTTTGCCAAATTTTGAGTTCATGAACAGTGTTTCCAGAATGGTGAGGTTCTAATGGTAGCCTCTTTCCTTTTCCAAATTTTGAGTTCATGAATAGTGTTTCCTGAACGGTGAGGTTCCAACCATATCCTCTTTCCTTTTCCAAATTTTGAGTTCATGAACAGTGTTTCCCGAATGGTGAGGTTCCAACGGTAGCCTCTTTCCTTTTCCAAATTTTGAGTTCATTAACAGTGTTTCCAAAATGGTGAGGTTCCAACGATAGCCTCATTCCTTTGCCAAATTTTGAGTTCATGAATAGTTTTAATAATGGTGAGGTTCCAATGGTAGCCTCTTTCGCTGGACAAATTTTGAATTCATGAATAGTGTTTCCAAAACGGTCAACTTCCAATGGTAGCCTCTATCCGTTGCCAAATTTTTATTTCATGAAACGTGTTTCCTGAACAGTGAGGTTCCAATGGTAACCTCTTTCCTTTGCCAAATTTCAGGATCATGAACATTATTTCCCGAACAGTGAGGTTCTAATGGTAGCCTCATTCCTTTGTCAAATTTCAGGTTCATGAACAGTGTTTCTAGAACGGTGAGGTTCCAACAGTAGCCTCATTCCTTTTCCAAATTTCATGTTCATGAATAGAGTTTCTAGCTTCCTATAGTTTCACCCCTTTGACGTTTCCTTTGACATAAAATGCCTTTAAAGCCTTTTTTAAGGACTCTAATGCCGATTCAAAATCCATAACTCCTATATTAATTTTTTCTAAGGCTCGGGATTTTTTTACTTGGTCAAATAGAATGGTTTAATGCAATCCACATTTAATGGAAAATCCAACGTATCTTAAACTGATGCTTCATTATATTTTCCAAAGGGATGAGATATAATCTTCCATAGTTCTTCCTCCTCATTCTCAATTGTGAGATGCTCAAACCTTTCATTCCATCCCATAGGAGTTACGCAATCAAACTTTCCTCCTTAG
Organism: Viscum album; assembly: GCA_963277665.1. Lineage (NCBI taxonomy): Eukaryota > Viridiplantae > Streptophyta > Magnoliopsida > Santalales > Viscaceae > Viscum > Viscum album. The sequence goes on from OY728127.1 coordinate 490,292,614, forward strand.
ATTGGTTCCCCTCTATTTTTGATGCAACCCAGTAGTATCGATCAATATTTGATATAAGCTATGATCTATCATCATTATTTTGGGTTCATCTCTTTCTATTTCTCCTTCCCTTTTATAGAATGGTATCTCCATGTTCCTAATAGAATCTGTTTGGGTGTTGACCTGCGTGGTGGTGTCTCTACACACTTGGGTGGATACATTTGTGATGGGGGAGGAGACCGTAAGTCGTTGTGTGGCTCATTCTTGTATAAAGAACATCAAGAAACGTTGTAGGTAGGGGATTTGTTGATTCTATTTTCATTTACGTGAAACTATATAGTTATCTTGTTTTATTCCACTGGATCACAATGGTATTGAGATAATAAATATTTGAACTGGATAAATAACTTGATATCGATCATATGTTATTCCCTCTTGTTATTCTAGATAGTGTGATATTTATGCTTTCTTTCTTTATCTTTTCATTCTTGATTGAAATTGGTAAATAATGTAAAGCCAGAATTTATTGATAATTGTTTGGATAAAGATGAAGAGGCATTTCAATGAATCTGATTATTGTTGTTGTAATTTGATGCTAATCAAATTGATGCAGCAAGAATGTTTAATCAATTTGAGGTAACTTACTTTTTATGTTTCCTATAGTTGGAACCTGTGAATAATAAATTGGATAATTCAATATGGAATAAATAACTGGTTTTTTTATAAAATATAATTCCTTGTAGGGTTCTGAGTTACCCTCTTTCTCGTTTAAGGGCCAAGAGCCCAATTGATATGATGTTTGTTTTGTTGTTGCTTGTATTGTGATGTGATCCTAGATGGTTGTTGTGATATGTGGGGGGCATGGAGGCCTATTGTTTGTGGTAGAAATTGATTCCTAGATTGGCGAGATGCATTGGTTTATGCATGTAGGTGTCGGGGAGGACACTGTGAATGATGAAATGGGTTGGATGTCAATGTTTGGATGCTTGCGTATTCTTGTTGGTTTTTTATCCTATTTACTTCCCCCACTACTCAAGGAAGCTAGTTTTCTTACCCTCCTTCAAAAAAGTGGTAATGACAAATGGGGTATGCCACGTGCTTTCCATATTTAGCTTCTCGATGGAGTATGGGTCTATGCTCTTTCTATAGGTGGAAAATACTTGATTGGTAGATCATCTACTCACCGAGTTGAGCCCCATTGTGTTTAGTAGATTATAATGTTTTTCTAGAATTCCTGGGAATATGGAAAAGTAAAAATGTTGTTAATAAATTATTGAATAAATGATGTTAATCCAAGGGGTTGGAGGTTGTTGGGATGCAATGTTGAGGTTACAGTTTAAAGGGATAGTGTACTTTGTGTGTGATGCTAATGAAATTTAATGTGTAATTGTTATGGGTTACCTAAAATTTAAGGAATTAATTAACGTAAAGTGATACTAATAAAAAGGGAATGAAGTAATGTAATTAATCTCTTTAAATGGTTTAGTGATTATAGGATACCTAGTCTTAGAAGTGGCAGTCGGGAGACTGAGATACGTTTGCTGTTGTTTTTTCTAAGACTAGGTTATGCCCATCGTGTGGTTGTGAGCTATATTATATTATGTACTTTTTTGTTTCTATACGCTACTCCACCCCGTCTGTTAGTGAAACTAACACCCCGGGGATTATGAGCCCTAGGGGGTGTTTTCCCCATCATTCCAGTGGGAGGGCGGATGGCTGACTACCCCATTTGGACCCACTCTGTTCTCTTGGTAGTTACTTGTGATAGTAGGCACATCAGTTAGTTTTCCCCATATATGTGTGTAGAGTGCTTTTATGGATTGAGGTTATTCATACACATATATTCTGGATATAGTATCCTATGGACTTCTATAGATGTAACATTTATAGGCTATGATGGCTTGAGAATCCTTACTTGGTGTATGGGAAATAATGTATTGAGTTTAATACTCGACGTATGATACACGTTATGGGAGCTATGGTGGCTCCCAGAAACTACCGGGTTACTTTTATTATGTGGATGTGGTGGTTTTGTTGCATGAGTTGCATGTGGTGTTTCTTTTCTTAGGTTTCTGCTGGCATGTCTTTTTGGAGAGAGATGCTTAGGATGTGCGACCTTGGGGCAAAGCGGCAAACCAGTGGGGAAGTAGTAGCAGGGTACCCTTGATATTATTTATTATATTAAATACTATTGTATGCATTACTTGGTTAGAGTAGAAATGGTGAGGTTGGGAATATATTATACCTATTTAGGTGACGAGTTAGTTTCACTTTTTGTTCACTGTGCTTTAGCATGCTATCTTTACTTTTGCACGAGAGGCTCCGAGGAGGATCCTACTGAGTATACTGTTATACTCACCCTATGTCTATATAAACTATTTTCAGGTCACTTAGAGGAGGTTGGAGATCAGGCTGGTTTCTAGTATCTTGGGGTTGCTAGAGTTGTTTGGGATTCGTGGTTGCTACTTTTTTTACTTTATTTTGGGTATTTGAAGTTTTTTCCCTTTCATTTGTAGTAGTTTTTCATGACATTACATATGTGTACTTGGGATTTAATTTATATTGTTGTTTGAGTTGGAGTTGGTTGGTGTCTGCCTTATCTCTCTCTTTCACATGTGTTCCTTAAGAGTATAATTCCTCTCATATGTGTGTTTATTATACCCTCGGTTCTAGTCGCCAACCCAAAGCCAACTGGAGGAGGGACTCGGGGGGTCATTATCCCCCTTCTCACATTTCCGGCCCAAGAGGGGTACACCTTGTGGGGAGGGGTTTGTGACATTTGAAGAGGAATATTCAAGGACCCTAGAATATTTATAGAGTCTTTAAGCATCTTCATTCAATAAAATATCAGTTATTGAGGTGAAATTATTTATTAAGAGAAGTTATGGATACTAATGATATTTTATATATCATTAATATTAAATATAATAATTCCTTAGGTTGATACATCACTTGTTCCAAAAAAATAGAACAGGGGTTATCAGATTCAATATATATTATAATAATTATTAGAAGAGATTTTTATGTATTCATTATTTTAGGTCTAATTGTATTGGTTACACCCCTCGGAATCTCTAATTACAATCCATGTCTATGAAATTACACTTTATTTATTAAAATTTTTTACCAATACATTTTGATGTCTTCTAGTTGATGGAATGTTAGTTTATTATTCTTGTTTATCATATTTGGGGTTTTTATTACTACTTAATTTACTATATTATATTTTCATTTGATTAGGGGATTTAAGAAAGACTTGATAAAAACATTTTATAGAGGTATAAATACTCTTATTTAGAATATTAGAATTATTAAAAGTGGGATTTCTCCTACAAATATTGAATTCATAAAGGCCATAATGATTTATATATCATAAAATGTCCCCAACGAGACCCCTTAAATATCATAAAGAAATGTGTATGGCCTCAAGATATCACCTTCAATAGTCCATGAGTTAATAACTAATGTCAATGGTGTAATTATCACAAATTATGGGCATTAACCCTTTTAGAGAACACAATGGAGTATAATTTTCATACTCATTTTCTTCATCTCTCGAACAACTATTATTTCAATTTGTTGCTTGAGACTCATCTCCAATCTCTTTTATGTTGATTGAACTAATTTTATAAGTAATCATAAGATGGATGGATACTACTTATATTAGTTCAATAATCAAAGGTGCATGTCCACAAGATATAAAGGATGAGTCTCAAACAACAAAATTCGATAAAAACTATTTAGGAGATGAAGCTGATAAAGATAGTTTTCTATAACTTTCACCTTTAGATGTATTCAAAGGATAATAATCGTGAAGTGTTCATTAATAATGTGATAATTTAATATATATATATATATATAACCTAATTACTACTAGGGCAGTGGTAAGAAGGGTATTTTACCACAAAGAAGGACTGATTTTGTGCTTGAGTGACAAAAAACAAAACAAAAACGGAATTAAAAAAATAAAAACCAATAAAAAAAACAAGACATAGTGGTGTAAAGTGATGAGACAATGAAGTGAATGAAGTCTGTGTGTGGTTATTAAGGTGAGTAAAATACATGTGAAGATAGTTAGGAAGGCAGAAAATCAGTAAGACACAGTGAGAAATTGGCTAGCTAATTTATAAATTTGAAGTTCCCTTGTTCCTACATTGAATTAAGAAATCAGGAACTGATTCAAAGTGGTTTATCAGATGTATTGTTAGATAAACCTATGAATAAATGAACTCTATAGTTTATCAACTATATAAATCATTCGTTCATCAAGTGAGACCAATAATCGAATCACTGAGTTCCAAATTCCGGTTTAACTCAGTGTTCCTCTCTAATTTGAGGATGATTCTCCTTTCAGTAAAATTCTCTAAATAAATAAAATTTTAATTTCAGACCGATCAAGATCAGTTTTCATTGATTCTTGATGTTTTGTAAAAAATTATTGTCCAGATAATTAGATAGAGACATCCAGCAGAATAAAATTCATGAACAAAAGGAAAATCAATTTAAAAAGTAATCTCATCTTATTCCCCCAGAAGAAAAATAGTTGAGCATAGTTGATTTCAAAATGTCAAAATATTTAAAAATAGGTGATTTCATGTTGTAAAAAATGCAGAAAAATAAAGAATGTAGAAAGGATCCCTCTCTACCAACTCAATCTCCAAAAGTATCTCATGTCCTGATCTATGTCCTTTGATTTCTGTCTAAATAGTGCCCTGTAATGTTCTACAATCTCCTACCCTGGGAATCTGGAATGGTGAGTTAGTACTCACCATAGAGGTCTTTGACTTGAATTGGGGAAGTGGAAGTGGCTCTCTGATCTTCTAATCGAGAGAGTGGTCCTATAGAAGTGGTGAAGTTATAGCATAGATTTCTCCTACTTCCAAATGGTTCTCATCATGAAGTCTCAACTTCCATCCTCAATGGTTCTGTAATGTCTCTAAAGTGAATGGGGAAATGATTTGGTACTCTTCATGTGGTCCTCTCCTACTCTGATAGCTTTGGGAGAATTCTAACACTTGCCTCAATCCTAGGTCTCTGCTTCTAAGGACACTTTTCTGGCCTCTGCATGTCACTTTCATCGTGTTACTTCCTCCTTGCGGGTGACCAAAGAAGAAACCCTCAAACAGAATGATCTCATGACATGATACACGATCTCTCCCCCTACTTCAAAAGAAAATAAACATTACTTAATATGAAAAAATATGTACATAAATAAAAATATAACAAAAATAGTTATTAATAAATCTATTATTATTAAAACAATTATAATACATATATATAATTACCTGCATGAAAGAATTAAAAAATGGTAATCAAAATAAATAAATATTATTTAAATATACTTATTATCATTAAAATAGAAAAATAAATATATAATATTATTTATTAACTAAAACTGTTACTTATTTAAATTAAAGTATTATATACTTAAATAATATATATATATATCATTTTATTTTATTTTATTTTATTTTATTTTATTTTATTTTATTTTATTTTATTTTATTAATTAAATTGATTACTAAATATATTATTTTTATATATAATATATTATATATTATATGTTATAAAAGAAAATATAAAAAATGAAAAATAAAAGAAGAAAGATGGGGGAGGGGTGTAAAGTGAGGGATGAGGTTAGGGGTCATGATGAAGGGATGATCAGGGTGGATCAGCCAGTGGATAGGTAAGAGAGGAGGGGTACATGAGTGATTGAACAGAGGGCCTTGGTTGTGGCAGTGGGTCTCACTGGTGGGTCCCAGTGGTTGATAGAGGAGAGGTCGTGGTCTGAGCTCACGGTGGATGGATTAAGGTGGAAGGGGTTTTTATGGCGATGAATCAACCAAGGGAGGCTCACGTAAAAAGGGGTCTTCGATTGCCCCACAGCGGTGTCAGATCTTCGTAGTGGCTATGGCTTCTTATTCAAGTTTTGGCATTAATTCCAGATCTGTTGTTTGGATTTGTGGCTCAGAAAGGGTATTTCAATTTTTTAATTTTCTTCTTCAATTTGGGTCTTCTTCATATTGGGTTGTGTCTATTGGTTTTTCATGTTTCCATTATGGTGGTGTAATACTATTGGTTGACATTGATGGAGAAGAATGGATTTAAGCTGTTAGAGGGATGGTTGGGGAGGAGTGGTGAATACTGGCATTGAGTGAAATGGACGATGGTGATGGAAACATCCATCTGCTTCCCACCATTACTGTCAAACATGGCGGGTGCACCAACTCCACCTAATATCATGATAGGTGGAATCCATGTTTGAAGCACCAGGTTGGTAGGGGGATTGGTGGGAGAGTTGTGTCAAATTTGACACCTCCAAACATAGTTATTTAAGGAGGCCTTGGGGTGCTTCCTTCTTGCAAATTCATTTAGATCCAAGCCAGAGATCAGATTCAAGCCAAAGAAGATCTCTATTATGAGAGGGATGGGAGAGCTTCATGTGAGAGAAAAAAGGGAGGTGTGGGAGGGGTACATTGTAACCTTTCTTCTTGTTGTAATAAAAGTCTGGTTTCCTATTCCATTCATCTCTCTTAGTGGTCATCGAACCACAACAAGTTGTATCAGAGGTGGTTACAGTGAAATGGAAATGGGAAGAGGAAATTTTCTAGTGACTGAAAAATTCATGTTTCCTGGAATGTTGTTTTTATGGAATCCTCTAAAATTAGGTTTCGAGATGATTCCAATGGCGCTAACAACCTCAAAAACGGAGCTAAAATGAGCTTCCTAGGACCAGTCAAAGTTTGGTCAAACTTCGGGTGCTACAGTACCCCTTGGTGGAGAAGAAGGTATTTTTCCAGCACTGGTGACTTTTTTTGTGAGTTTTTGGCTACTGCTCCAGCCAGCCACGTCATCGACATGACATCGCAACGTCATTGGTTGATCTCGGTCATTGATATTGTTTTGATCATAACTTGATCAATCGGTATCCGATTTCAATGATCCAGGAGTCGATTACACCATTTTCAACCATTTTGGATGCAACGGTGTGCTCTATTTTTTCAGATTCTTCATAAATTTTAACTAAATTGAAATACAATGGAGGGATCATCCACGGGAGGGATTATCATATTGACTTATTCAAACTACTCCATTTGGAAGTCTTGAATGGATGATCTCCTCAATGATAAGCATATTTTTCACTCCATTGAGAATGACGGGGTTAAACCTGATTCCACCAAGGAAGTGGAGTGGGAGAAGCTGAATAGAAAGGTGATCGGTCAAATTCGCCAGTGGATCGATCATGGTGTTTACAACCATGTTTCTTAAGAGACTAGTGCGTACAAACTTTGGACAAAGATGGAAAATGTGTACCATTCAAAGACCGCCTGAAACAAGATCCTTTTGCTGAAGTGGTTGGTGAATCTTCGACTAAATAGTGGAAACTATATATCCAAACAAACCAGCGAGTTCCAAATCCTAGTGAACCAGTTGGTGGCTGCCAGTAAGACTTCAAATGATGAAGATCAGGTGAACCACTTACTTTACACACTTCCCGATAGCTGGTATTTTCTTGTCGTCTCACTCAGCAACCCGGCACCCAGAGGAAAACATACCATGGCGATGTTAAAAGATGCATTGTTCAACCAGTAAGCCCGGAGGAAGGATGCGAGTTACAACTAGACGCAAGATCTCATTCTGTAGAATATAGGGAGAAAACAAGGAGGAGGTCGTGGGGAGGCAACCATAGGTCGAAGTAAGAACAGAAGAAGGTACATAGATATAAGGAGGCCAATATAAAAATGTTACCATTATGGAATAGAGGGACACATGAAGAAGAACTGCCAAAAGTTGCAACAAGAAAAGGGTAAAAGTATCAACTGACAAAGAAGAACTGTAGATGCACAGATGAAAGTCTCTAGAGAAATCACACTTTTCTCCAAAGATGAATAAGAGATGTGCTTTCTTACATCAGGCCAAGACACATAATGGGTGGTTGATACTGCAAAATTGTACCACATCACACCACATCATTAGTATTTCTTGAATTATCAAGATGGTGACTTTGGTGCACTCAAGATGGGGAATACCAGTTCGATAGAGATTGTTGGCATGGGTGATATCCAAGTCAAGATGAGTGTTAGATACAAAATCATCCTGAAAGATGTTTGGCATGTTCCAAGTCTTTGACTCAACCCATTATCAAGTATAACCTTGGATTGACAAGGCTGTGACAACATATTTAGCGATGGAGCATGGAAGATGACAAAAGGAGCCATCATCATGGCCCTAGGACACATATGTGGTAAGCTGTATAAAAATAATGTGAAGATATGTGCAGACAGCCTCAACACGGTGGAAGGAGAAATGTCATCCAATATGTGGAATAGAAGGATCAACCACATGAGTGAAAAAGGGTTATCTACCTTAATGAAGAAGAAGTTCATTAGTATTGACAAATATGCATCACTTGATCCTTGTAAATACTGGTTGTATGGGAAGCATCATAGAGTTTCATTCAATACTACTTCATCACGGAGATCAGAGTTTTTGGATCTGGTGCACTCTGATATATGTGATCCCATATAGGTGGATACACTCAAATGTAACAAACATTTTCTATCATTTATTGATGATTCATCTCAAAGGGTGTGGGTGTTCTTCTTACGAATGAAGGACCAAGTATTGGACTACTTCTAGATGTTCCATTCCATGGTGGATCGTGAAACTAGAAGGAATTTGAAGTGTCTTCACTCAGACAATGGAGGAGAGTACAAATCCATGGAATTTCATGCCTATTACAGGAGTCATGGAATCTAACATGAGAGGACGATCCCTCGCACCCCACAACACAAAAGAGTTGAAAAAAGGATAAATAAAACCATCATAGAGAAAGTTAGAAGCATGATGAGTTTGTCTAAGCATTATAACCATTCTGGGGAGAGGCTATTCAGGTTGCATTCTACCTCATCAATTGATCACCTTCAGTCTCACTAAATTTTGAGATTCCATAGAAGAGATGGTCAGGTAAACATCCCTCTTACTCTCATTTATGAGTATTTTGATGTTTGGAATTTTCACATGTATCCAAAGAGATCATGAAAAATATATATGGGAGATATACTCCAAGAATCATCATTAGCTATGGAGATGAGGAGTTCGGATACAACCTTTGGGACCCGAAGGAGAAGAAGATGATCAGAAGCAGAGATATCGTGTTCCTTGAGAACCAGACGATCGAGGAAATTCAAAATCCAAGAATCTATCTAAGGGAAAGTGTCGAGGACTCAATTCATGATCCAACACCTATACTAGAACCACCTATTATTGAAGAGGAGGAGGTGCAAGAAGACTCATCATCAGTAGACCAGGAGGCCGTGGAGGAGGATATTGAGCAAGGGGAGACTCAATCCTCTCCACCAGATGTTGCAGCACCATCATATAAGCTAGGTGATGTTGTGACTCTTGAACCTAACATTACATAGGTTCTAATATCTTCATGAGGAAGGATTCCATCAAAAAAAATTTTCAGAATCATATTACCTACTGGATAACTGATGGGGAGAGTTGAAAGGATATCAAGAAGTAGTGTCTCATCCCGAAAAACTAAATTGGCTATATGAAATAGAGGATGAGATGGATTCTTTGATGAAGAACCAAACATACGATTTGGTGGAATTATCCAAAGGTAAAAAGGAACTAAAGAACAAATGGGTATTCAGGATGAAGAAGGATGGTGTCAAAAGGGAGTTCAAGCACAAATCTTGGTTAGTTATCAAGGGAATCCTTCAAAAGAAAAAAGTTTACTTTGATGATATTTTTTCACCCGTGGCGAAGATGGATTCAATCCGAGTCATTTTCATATTAGTGGCTATCTTGGAACTGTAGCTTGAACAGATGGACATGAAGACATCTTTTCTTCACGGTGACCTCTCCGAGGAGATCTATATGAAGCATCCTGAAGGATTTGAGGTTCTTGGACAAGAAAACCTCTTCTACAAATTTAATAAGATCTTGTACAGACTGAAATAGGATCCCAGGTAGTGGTACAAGAAGTTTGACTCATTCATGGTGAGTCATGGCTACTAGCGGACACAATCAGACCAATGTGTCTACATCCATAGATTCTAGGATTGTAACTTTTGTGTCCTTATACTTTATATTGATGACATGTTGATCATTGGGAAGGATGCAACGAAGATTATATAGTTGAAGAAGGAGTTATATAAGTCTTTTGATATGAAAAACTTGGGAGTAACTGAATAGATTTTGGGGATGCAGATCATTCATGATAGAAAGAGGAAGTTGTTATGGCTATCTCAGGAGAATTTTTTTGAAAGTGTTTTGAAATGTTTCAACATGGACAAAGCCAAACCAGTGAGTATTCTTCTTCCCGGTCATTTGAATATGAGCAAGTGTTCATGCCCATCATCCAAGGAAGAAATCCAAAAAATGAAGATGATTCCATACTCCTCAACAGTTGGAAGATTGATGTACGCTATAGTGAGTACAAGACCTGACATTGCACATGCAGTGGAAATCATGATCCGGTTTTTCTCTAATACTGAGAAGCAGCTTTAGGATGAAGTCAAGTGGATTTTGAGATATCTTAAAGGTACTTCAATGTTATGTTTGAGATATGGGGACAATAAATCTATCATGGAGTTACATACTGATGTGGATATGGTTAGAGATCCTAATAGCAGGATGTATACATCCGGATACATCTATAATTTTACAGGAGGATCTGTATCATGGCAGTCAAGGTTTCAAAAGTGTGTCACTTTATCAATGACGGAAGCAGAGTACATTTCTACTTCGGAAGCTGTCGAGGAGATGTTGTGGCTAAATAATTTTCTCCAAGAGATCAGATTCACACAGAAGTGGTACAAGGTTCATTGTGATAGTAAAAGTGATATGGACTTGAGAAAGAACTTTATGTACCATTCCAAGACAAGGAATATCGAAATTTTCTATCATTGGATACAGATAGTGATGGATCAACAGCTGCTAGGACTTGTGAAGACCCACATGATGGAGAACCGAACGGATATTTTGAAAAAGGTGGTTCCTCGGGAGAAGCTTGAACTTTGAAGATGCTCTAAAGGATTGTAGCTGGAGGGGTAGAATTGATGGAAACATCCATCTGTTTCCCACCATTGGTGTCAAACATGGCTGGGGCACCAGCTCCACTTAATATCATGGTAAGTGGTAGCTATATTTTAAGCACAAGGTTAGTGGGGGATTGGTGGGAGAGTTGTGTCAAATTTGACACCTCCCACCATAGTTATTTAAGAAGTCCTTAGGGTGCTTCCTTCCTAGAGATTCATTTATATCCAAGCAAGAGATCAGATTCAATCAAAAAGACAGCTCTATTGTAAGAGGGTCGGGAGAGCTCCATGTGGGAGAAAAAAGGGAGGTGTGGGAGGGGTACATTGTAACCTTTGTTCTTGTTATAATAAATGTATGGTTTCATCTTCCCTTCATCTCTCTTAGTGGTCAAAGAACCACAAAAAATGGTGGGTGTATGGAAACGACAACTTAGGGTGTAACTGTTGGCCTGTTTTGGCGGTGAGACATGACTCACCATTGGAAAAGCCAATGGGGAGTAAGAGTTTTGGGAAAATTATGGAAGGGAGCCACCATTGGAAGCTTGAAAATGGTGGGTTGAGTGAACAGGTGTTGGCGGAAGTTGTGGTAGTGAGTGGTGGTGGTGAGTGAAAATTGGAAAATGATGAGAGTCACTCCAATGGTGGCTGAAAAGTTTGGAAAAAGCAGGAGTGGAATAGTGACTCAATGAATCAACATTGAAGGATGTTGTCAGTGACTCAAAAGAGTCACCATTAAGTGGTCTAGAAGTGATTCATTGACTCACTAGTGGGTGAATGGCATGGTGGTAGCAACACAAAAAAACAAAAAAAAACAAAAAAAAAGTTACAAATTAAATTAATAATTTATTAAACTAAAAAATAAATAAAATAACTAAATTTGCAATAAAATTAATAAATTAAAATTCACATTTTGAATTTTTAAAAAAAAAATTATGTGGGTGATAAATTATTCAACAAATAATTTAATAGAAAATTAATTTATTAACAAATAAATAAATTTAAATTAATAAAAAATAATTATAAGTCGGTTTGATTAATTTCATTAACAAATTAATTAGATAAAGAATTAATGAAATCGAAGAATTAAATTAAAATTAAATAAAACTAAGTATCAAAATATTTTTTAAAATAATTAAATTGTTAAAATTAATTCAATTATTTAAAAAATCATAAAAAAGTAAATTTTTTTCGCAAAATTAATTATATTAAATAATTAACATAAAAATATTAAAATTGGAAGAAATTAAAAAAACTAATTACTGAAATAATTAAAGAATTAAAAGAATAAAACAGGGAAAATTATTCTGTAACAAAAACAAAATAATAAAGAATGGATTTTAAAGATTAATTGATTAATTAATTTTATCTTTATTGAAAAAAATAATCAATCAAATAAATATCTTCACAAAAATGATGATGTACATACAAAATTGTCAGCATTTTGTATATATTTTAAAAAAACACTATTTTAATATTAATAATATGATAAAATACAAAAATTGATGTAACAAAGTGCATTAAAAAATAGCCACAAAAAACTCCCACACACTTGAATGTTTTGTTTTTTCTCAAAAAAAAATGCATGCTTTTGACTTTATAAAATAAAATGGATGATTTTACAGTGAACTCAATAACTAAGAATTTCTAGATTGTTAAAATAACCAGAATTGAATAAGTCAGGCTTTTCAAAAGTGATCAAAATTGAAAGGGTGCTTCCAAACGTCAAATACCCACTAGAAATCAATGGTAAAACAAACTCATTCACTATTAAAATGAATCCCTCCTATATAAAATAACTTATTTCTCTAATTTTATTCCAATTTAAGTTCCAAATCTAAGAGTGATGAGAGGTTTGATGAAATGAAATTAAAAACTTAACCAAAGCCACCTTCAATTTTCACCGTCACCAAGGTTCCATAAATTGTATATTTTTTTATTTTTTATCACATTATTAACTAAACTCAAATTATTTTCCAAACAAGGAAATTGTACCCTTATACATATGAGTTCAAAATCCCCCTCAATTTAATGAACTCATTTTTTTACTTGTAGGCACTTTATTTTTTTTATATTATATATATTCATATATATATATATTACCAAGTAATTTATGTGAAAATAATTGTGAAAAAATACTTATTTAATATGTAAAAAGGGATTACCCCCGCATGCGGCCGGGGTGGCATGGGAGGGTGGGGTTGGGGGTACAGGTCACGGGGTTAACTCCCCAAGCCTGTTTATTTTTTTCAATTTCATTATAGCATTCTATGTTTCTATTGGTAGATATAACCAACATTTTAATATATATAGAGGGATAATATGCACTCAGTGCCTAGAGCCTTATAGATTCACTATTGTATCTCATTGCCCATTTTAATCAAGTGCCAAAGGACTTCTTAGATAACCATTTGAGTTGGATCCCTAAAGTGATTTTTTTTAAAGAGTCACATATGTTTGAGTTCAAGAATATATTTTCCTAAATTCATGATAATAATTTCACAAAATCTTTCCTATCACACTCCCTTCCTCAGTTCCTACACAAAAAATCCATAAAAACTACAAGAAACTCTATTCAGCAATTACTCATCCTCAACAATCTTCAGAATCAGTGAAACCCTTAACCACAAAAAAGTTTTATCCACTAGGGAGTAAGTAATTAGGTAAAAATTGAAGCTAAATGACCCTTAGTATTTGGAATAAACATTGAAATTTTTTAAAGTAAGTTTAAAATTTTTAATTACTTTTCTGACAAAAAAATAATGGGGGAATGATTTGACTAGAATTTCAGTTTAGAAATACCCCTATCCCCCATAATTAAAACTAAATTATGTCCCCATTATTTTTTTCTAATGTGTGAGATATAATTAAATGGTTCGAAACATATTATTAAGTGAAGAACAATAAAATTCAGTTTGAGGGGTCATAGGGAAGTTTGAAAAGTTTTCTATCACAATGAAAATAAAAAAATAAACAAAAACATAAATACAAAAGAAACATCATTGACCACCACTATAAAACAAGGGTTTTTTCTCTCAGTTAAAGTAGTATCATGATATGAAAAATTTAAACATCATCAGTTGAATGAATGTAAATGCAATGGGTTCAACAATTTTCACAGTTTAGTTCAAATAAATTTTCAACTTAGTAGATTCTAATAGCTAACACCCAAAAAGAAACAATTCCATAGTTTCAAAAGAAAACATGGGGAATCCCCCACACTTATAAACATTCATCATGAAAAAAATGAATAGAAAAAAAATAGAAAAAAAGAACAACAATTCATTGAATATAAGATCTTTGACCATTAATTTGAATAAAAAATATCATATCAAAGTGCTCTGGTTAGTCTTCTCTATTTCCCACAACATCAAGAAAATATCTTAATAATACATAATTTATTGTTTATGAAAATTTTCTACCAAATATTATTTGAAAGAGTTATTTTCTTGATGTTTCAATGTGATGCTTCCTTGATTTTACTTTTCCATGTTTCTTCTAGCAGTTGTAATACATGGGACACCATCATACATTCAATATAGTATACTAGAGAATCAAGCAGGTGAAAAATACATATTTATTGAAAAAAAGATATAAAAATGAAATATGACATAAATCATGGGTTTGTTTCAATAAAACACTGAGTTTGTAGTACTCAGATAGAATTGAGACAAAAACATTCTTCACGTTGGGAAATGGAAGTCAATCCATTTGAATACCATTCAAATAAATGTTTGAACCTTTGACCATTGACCAAAAATGTTTTCCCTTCCCTAACTAACTTCAATTCTCTATTAACTAGAACTCTACAAATTCTGAATGGTCTAGACCAATTGGCCTTTAGTTTACCTAGAAAATGATTCAGTATATAATTTAATAGAATAAACCTCTAAAAATCCATGAAATTTTTATTCTAAATTATTGATTCATGAAAACCTTTTGTCCTATGTTTAAAAATTTCAGAATTCTCAAGATATTCCCTCCTAATTTATTTCATCTCACTCATCTCTAATAGCCTTCTCTCACTAGACGGATTCAAATTAATATTCAAGGTGTTCAATACCCAATAATAATTTTGATTCAATTCAAAATGAAGATGAAAATGTTTCCCAAAGAGATACCTATATGGTGAAATTCATATGAAAGTCTTGTAATATGTTCTATAGGCATTTATAGCCTCATCCAATTTTACTAGCCAAACATTCATGGATCTAGAAAATGCCTTCTCCAAAATCTACTTGAGCTTGCTATTTGACACTCCAGCCTACCCACTGGATTGTTGATGGTAGGTGGTACTTGTCCTATGAGAGAATCCATATTTATCCATCAAATTCTTGAATTTTAATTCTTGAATGTAGTTTCATTTTTAGTAATGAAATATACCGGCACTCTGAACCTAAAAATTGTTTTTCTTTATAAACATCACCACACTATCAATAGAATTATTGGGTTGAGCCACCTGCTCAACCCACTTTGACACATAGTCCATAGAAATTAGAACTTACTTATTTACATAAGAGGATAGTAAGGATACCATGAAATCCAAGCCCCATAAATCAAAAACCTCAACCTAAAGAATTCATTTTTGAGGTATATCTTGTCTTCTTCCAATATTTACAAGCAGCTAAAACTTATAAAATCCAATTAACAAGCTCATAGAATCTTTAAATAATGTAGTCTAGTAGAAGACAACCTATAGAACCTTCTAAGCAGTCCTCTCTCCTCCATGGAGGCCACCCCAAGGTGATTAATTGTGGCCATCAAGAATAGAAAACATTTCATTCTCATCAATACATATTATCATAATACCATCAGTACATATCTTAAAAATAATAGGTTCGTATGAGAAATAATTTATCAACTCAGATATAAACCTCATTCATTGGTTTGGTGAGACGTCCTTGGGAATGTCCCCAACATCTTGAAAATTGGAAAATTCTCCAAACCAACCAGACCACTACATAAAAGCATCAAATAAATGTTTATTAGGAAATGAGGTATTAATCTCTCTTGGTTTCAAAATTTGAGTGTTTGGTATCCTATAAAAGTGATCTACCACAAAATTTCCCGCCCCTTATTATCTTTATTAACTATATCAATCTCCTAAAATTTAAATATCCACCTCTTGATCCTAGGTTTTGAATCCTTTTTAACCAGAAATTACTTTAGGGATTCATGGTCAGTAAAAATGATAACTTTGGACCACATTAAGTATTATATAAACTTTTCCATATAAAACACCACAGTATCCAATTATTTTTAATGTGGGGAAATAGTTCTTTAGAGCATCATACAGAAGCTTGATGGCCTATTAAATGAAATGTAACATTTTATCCTTCCTTTACCCCAGAACTTCACCTATAACTAGATCACTTTCATCACACATTACCTCAACTGGGAGCTTCCAATATGGGGTAGTGATCATTGGTGATGTAGCTATCTTGTCCTTAATTAGATTAATATAATCCAAACATTTCTCATAAAAAAGGGAGTTTTAATAACCAGCAGTGATAATAGAGACCTTGTGATCTTATAAAAATCCTTCATGAACCTCTTATAAAAGCAAGCATGGTCTAAGAAACTTCTAATCCCTTTTACATGTTCAAGTAAGTTCTAAAAATTACTTCCTAGAACTGAAAAATTGTCCAAAAACACATCAATTATCAATTATATAATATCTAAGAAAATTTCCATCATGAATCTCTAAAATGTGTCTTGATTACCACTCCAGGAAAAGAGCATCCCTGGGTAAGAAAATGTCCCCAATGGGAAAGTAAAGGTGGTTTTCTCTTGATTATCGAGTGAAATGGAAATATAGTTATAACTATAGTAGCCATCAAGAAAACATAAATATTCATTTCCAGTTAGCCTCTCGAACATTTGGTCCAAAATTGGCATTATAAAATGATCATTCCTTGTGGAATCAATGAGGTTTCTATAATAAATAAAAATTATCCATTTAATCATAGATATTTTTTTATCATTATTTTCATTTGTGACCACAATCACTCCACTATTTTTTTAGACAACCTGAACAGGACTTACCCAAAGACTATAGAAAATGGGGGAAAATAATAGCATTAAGTAGTCTAATAACTTATTCTATCACAACTTATTTCATGTTCAGGTTATGTATCCTTTGGGATTCCACTCTTAGCTTATAGTCAGGTTCCATTGGGATATTGTGAATGCAGAATGATGGACTTATCCCATGTATGCCTGTAATTTAATATCTTATAATAGATTTGAATTTCCTCAAAACACATAGAAGGTTTCCTCTTGACTTACATCTAGATTTCATGTGATGATCATAGTTAGGGTAGATTTATCTCCTAAAAATGAATATTTTAGATGGGTTAGGAGGATTTTGATCATTAGAATGGGTGGTTCTTGAATTGAGGGAAGAAACTTGGGTTCGTGTGGACCAAGGTCTTCCTGCTGCCTCATGAAGAAGGTAGTATAGAAGGCTTCATCCTCAACACTATTAATTCCAAAAAAAAAATCTCACATTTATACTACTCTTTTGGGGATTGAATATGTTCCAAATAAAACCCATATAAGTGTTCCAAAAACTCTCCCTCAAACTCATCAATAGGATCCCTCTCCTTACTTAAACTTATCCCTATGAAAGATATAAAAGGGGTCTTAGGTTCACCATTGATCTCATCCAGCATATTAAAAAACTCCTCTTCCTCTCCATCAATATATTATTTAGCCACTAAAATATAATATATGGGAAATATTGGGTGGTTTGGTTCTTTAATTTTCATAAAAAAATTGAAATCCTCTTTTTTAACCCAAGTTGAAGATTAATTTACCCTTTGATACATCTATGAAAACTCACATGTGGTTGTGAAGGTCCTACCAATGATGGAAGGTACCTCCATGTCATACCCCCTATCAAGTATGAGAATGTCTGTAGGTAGAAAGAGTTTACCTACTCCCACTATAAGGTTATCTACCATACCCACTAGATGAGTGATGGATCGATCAGTAAGCTATAAGAAAATAATGGTGGGCTGGGGAACACCTAATCTCAAGTGGTGAAAAAGAGATAGAAGAATATGGTTTATGATAGCTCCCAAATCACATATACAATTGAACTTAACACCCATATCTACAAATGTACAAGTAATAATACAGATCCCAGGGTCTTGAATCTTTGGAGGTATCATATTTTGCAATACAACACTACACTCCTCTGTCAAACTATAGGTGGAAAATTCATTCAGGGTCTTTTTTTAAATAGATTTTCATGAGGTATTTAAGATGTTATGGTCTTTGAATTAGGGATTAAATGAATGGGATGTCATTTATTAGTGTTTTAACCACTTTAACAAAATTAAGTAGCTCAGAATCATGAGTTTTTTTCTTTATTCTTTTTGGAAAATGGGTTATAATAGAAAAGCTCCGAACAATTTTTGGCATCCCAACAACATCATATTCAATCTTCTTATTCAATTTAATTTCATTTATTTTCATTTCCTTTTACTTTTTTCATCTAGAATAGTAGGAACCAGAGGGTTTCCATAGCTTCTATCGAATATTCATGTTTCATCATTTTCTATGTCTGAATTTTCAGATACAACTAGTATTTAATTTTGAGAACTTTAGGGTTTTTATTAGGTTCTTGGTGGGTCTGGAAACCACTTATAATGATCAAATACATTTAATTTCCTCTTGTTTTTGCTTTATTAGTACTTGGGATCATTCCATTATTGAAACGACCAATGTCCCTAACCAACTGTCCTATTTGAATTTTAAGATTTTTTATTCTTGAATCCATTTTAACTTTATAACAAATCATTTTTACTGTTTTATTCATTAAATATTACTATAAATGTTTAGAACATGCCCCAAAATTAATATTGTTAATGGGATGACTCTAGTTTGGTTCGGGGTTAAGGATGGAACTACTGACTAGGAGGCTACTAGATACAAGAAGTGGTACCAGGTCGAAGAACTACATGCTCCCTCTAAGAGAGGTTTGGGTGGTTCCAATACCCCTTATTAAAGGTATTTAAAAATGGTTATTCACTATAATATATCCTTAGACTATATCCAATAAAACTAGAACTCTCGGGAGCATATAAAGGCATGTAAAATGTTGGATAGAAATTCATTGAGAGTCCAAACATGCCATAGTGGTGGCATTTCTCCCTAACGGTAGTGTGGGTGTTCTAAATGAAAAAACCAAAAACTTTGGATTCATCTTGTTGGGTAGTGTTTTTTCCTTCCTAAAAATGCTTCTTCTCCAATAGAAGTTTTACTATGAGTTTTGTACCAAATTGATAAATGTTTTTTTAAGATTCTCAGTTATCCTTTCACTAAAATTCCCTCTAGAATATTGATCCACCAAGGATTAGTGGTAAGGGTTGAGGAACTTAAAGAATGTGTGAATGAGAAATTGGGGAGTGAATTGGTGGTTTTGAAACTACATCATTAATACCCTAAATATATCCCAAGATTCCTTAAATATATCTCCATCATCTTACAAGAAACCAGTTTTATTGTGCCTAATATTAGAGGTCATCCTCATAAGATAGAACTTCATGGTGAAATAATTATAAACAAGATCACAGGTGAAGAAGACTTCATCCTCTAAATATAGAAATTAGGTCCTACCATTTCCCATGAGTTAGAAATGTAATTCTATCATTTTCAATTCTTCCTCACTAATCCCTCTCAATGGCAACTGCTAGACACTACAATAGAAATTTCTAGTGAAGTTAAGTGAGTCTTCACTAAGAATCCCATTGAAGTTTAGAAACTAATAAAAAATTTATTGTTTTATTTCACAGTTTAGGTACCTCAATGATTGCCTAATTCATGAATGATTACTTGATACATCATACATTAGGAACTATCTCAGAATTTTCCTCTCATCAAAGTCATTCTTAGGTTTATTTTCAATTATAATTGGTGGATTTATAATGTTCTTGTTCTCATATTCTCTATTTAATTCCATATTTATTCCCTTTTTTATTTTATATATATTTAAGGTATTTCTAAATTTTAGGAAAAAAGGTTATAGGGTTTTATACTTAGACCTAGTTTTCATACAACACTCGGTTTAACAAAAACAATATTACTCATAGTGAAACAAAATTAACCTCTTTTTTGAAAAGTTTTTACATTTATGTTTTTTTGTTCTTTTATTTCTATTTTTTCAGTTTTCTATTTTTAAGTCTTTTTTTAATTTTTATTTTTTAAAAAAAACTTTTTAATTCCTGATTTTTTTTGTATTTTATGTTTTTAATTTCTTTTTTGTTTTTTATAAGTGAAATATTGTTTTATTTTTATAATTGGTGTCACGTGCCTTCCCTGTCAACAATGTCAAAGTTTCATGACATGGTTATTGAGTGTGTGAAAATTTAGTATGTATAATACCTAATTACTACAGTTTTAGTGATAAGAAGGGTATTATACCATAGGAAATGGCTTATTTTTTTCTTGAGTGAACAAAAACAAAACAAAACAAAAATTAAAAAAAAAACAAAAAAAACAAGACACATTTGTGTAAGAATATGAGAAAGTGATGTGGCTTAATGTTTTTTGTGATTATGAAGGTGATTGAAAGACACGTGAAGACAGTATTGAAGGTATACAAACAGAAATCCATAGTGAGAACAATTAATAAAAGAAGAGGGTGAAATCAGTTGGCTAATTTCTAAAATTAAATTCCCTCATTCATGATTTGAATTGAGAAATATGCACATAATTCATATAAGATGACCAGATGTGATGTTAGATTAACCTATGACTAAATAACCACTACATTTAATCAACTACAGAAATCATTCATTCACTAAGTATGATCCAGTCTGCAAATAACTATGTTCAATATGTTGGTTGAACTTAGTGTGCCTATCTCCTTTAAGCATGATTCACCTTTCAGTAAAATCCACAGATTAAGGTTAATTTTAATTTAAGCCTGATTAAGATCAGTTTTCACTAATTTTTTATGTTTTTTGAAAACATATTGTTTGAATAATTAGAGGTTGATATCCAGTATAAGACAGTTCATGAATGGAGGGAAACTAAATTTAAAAACTAACTCAGCTTATTCACCCTTAATGAGATTAGCAAAGAATATCTGCGTTCAAAATGATAAAATATTTGAAAGAAAATGATTTTATACTATAGACACTGTAGAAAAATAGAGCAAGGATAAATGATCCCTCTCTCCCAACTCAATCTCTATAATTCTCTAATGTCTTAATCTGTATCCTTTTTATGTTGTCTTAATGGTTCTCTGGAATGGATAGCGATATAATGCCATGAGAATCTAGAATAGTGATGTGGTACTCACTATAGTTTTCTTACCCTTGAAGTGGTGAAGTGGAAGTGGCTCTCTGATCTTCTTATCATGATAGTCCTCATGTGGAAGTTGTGAAGTCATAGTTCAGACTTCTACTCTTTCCTAATGTTTCCTATCATGAAGTATCAACTTCCCTTCAATTTGTTTTGGTAATGTGTCTCAAGTCTATAGGGAAACTATTTAATTTTTTTCATGTGGTCCTCTCCCACTATTGATAATTTTAGAGACTTCCAAAACTTATCGCAAGCCAATGTCATAGCTTCCAGGGTCACTTCTCTATCCTCAATGTGACACATTCACCGTGCTACTTCCCCATTACTGGTGATGGAAGAAAAAACTCTCAAATAGAATGATCTTGCTTCATGCGGTATAATATCTCCCTCCTCTTCAAAAGAAAATAAATATTACTTAATTGGAGAAAATATGTATTTAAATAAAAATATAACAAAAATAACTAATAATTAACTTATTATTATTAAAAAAATATAATATATATAAATATAATTATCTATATGAAATAATTTAAATAAAATGTTAATCAAAATAAATACATGTTATTAAAATATACTTATTATCATTAAAATATATATATATATAATACTATTTATTAATTAAAACTATTACATTTTTTAATTAACGCATTATATATATAAATAAAATGTATGTATATATATATATAATATTATTTTATTTTATTATTATTATATTAATTAAACTAATATTTAAATATGATATTATTATATATACTATTTTATTTATTATAAAATAAAATATAAAAAATGAAAAAATAAAAGAAGAAATATGGGATAGGGGGCGTCGAGTGAGGGATGAGGTATGGGTCATGAGGAAGGGATGAAGTAGGGGACAATTGACAAAAATAAAAGATAAGATGCGTACATGGGTTCTCAGTCAGAGGGCATTGGATATAGTAGCGTGTCACGGTGGAGGGTTGCGGCGGTTGATGGAGGTGAGGTAATGGTCTTAGCTCGTGATGGAGGGATGAAGGGGGAGGGGTCCAGATGGTGTCAGCTCGACCAAGGGAGGCTTGTGTAGGGAGTATTCTTCGATTGTGCAGTAGTTGCGCCAAGTCATTATAGAGGTTATAGATTTTTCTTAATGTTGGTGAAATAATTCAAGATCTGATGTTTGGATTTCTGTCTCAGAAAGGGTATTTCAATTTGTTAGGTTTCTTCTTTAATTTTTGTGTTCTTAGGATCTGGTTGTGTCTGTTGGTTTTTCTTACTTATTTTGTGGTTGTACAATACTGTTGGTGGAATTTTCTGGCAGAGGTTGGATTCAGGATATAATATGTACTATTGGGGAGTAGTGATGACTGTTGGTGGTGAGTGAAATCGGTGATGGTGGGTGGATAAAAATGGTGACTCAGGGAGACACCGTTGGCCTGGAATGGCATTGAGAAAGAAATTGCTATTGGAAAAGAAAATGATGAGTATGATTTTTTAAAAAGTATGGAAGGGAGCCATCGTTGGAAGCTTTCCAACGGTGGGTGGAGTGAACATGTGCTGGTGGAAGGTTTGGCAATGAGTGTTAGCAGTGAGTGTTAGCAGTGAGTGTGAAATCTTGAAAAGGAAAAGAGTCACTCTAATAGTGGGTGACAAATTCGATAAATGAAGGAGTGAAACAATAACTCAATGAGTCACCGTTATAGGATACTGAGAGTGACTCAAAGGGGACACCCATGGGTGGTCTGGCGGTGATTCATTAACTCCCAATGGGTGAATGGAATGGTGGAAATATCACCTAAAGAACAAACAAAAAAATAAAAGTTAAAAATTATATCAACATATTAATTAAACTAAAAATTAAATTAAATAACTAAAGTGCCATCGAAATTAATAAATTGAAATGAACATTTTAAACTGTTAAAAAGAAACATTAGAGGGTCAAAAATTATTCAACAAATAATCTAATACATAATAAAATTTGTTAACAAATAAGTTTAAGTAAAATAATAAAAATAATTTAAAGTCAGTTTACTTATATTAATTAACAAATTATTTAATTAAATAATTAATGAAATCAATGAATTATATTAAATTAAATTAAACTAAGTATTAAAATATTTAATGAATGAAATTAAATTATTAAAATTAATTTATTTATTTAAAAAATAAAGAAGTGAAAAATTATTTATTTACTGATGAATTTTTTAAATTAAATAAATAATCTAAAAATATTTAAAACAAAAGATATGTAAAAAATAATTATAGAAATAATAAAATAATTAACAGAATAAAAAATGAATAATTATTATTTAACAAAAATAAAAGAATGAAGAATAAATGTTAAAGTATAACGAATTAATTAATTTTAAATATATTCAAAAGGAAAAAATAATAATCACTCGCCACTAGAAATCATCGTTCCTACCCAACCATACCTTTTCCAGCCCAAATACTACATCCACCAACATATTCCACCAATAGTATTAAACCGCCATAGCTGTAGTATGAAACCCCAATAGACACAACTAGATCCGAAGAACACACAAATTGAAGAATAAAATAGACAAATCAAAATACCCTTTATGAGACACAAATTCTAACACCATATTTGGAATTACCACCCCAACTTAAAGAAGAATATATGGACACTATGAAGACTCGACACCTCCGCTACACAATCAAAGACCCCTCCCTACATGAGCCTCCATCAGTCAAGTTGACAACATCCAAAATCCCTTCCCCCTTTATCCCTCCACCATGAGCTTAGACCGCTTCCTCAACTCCATCAGTCGATGCAACCAAGAGATCGGCGCTTCATCATGATTTTGACAATCATTTTCTATTCACCAATCTAAGATGACTGTGAAAGTGATTTGGGGTGCGTGTAAACACACTCTTTCATTGGATCAGTTTATTTCTCGATTTCCCTCCATCCCTTTCCCCTTATTAACTTAAATCACCCAATAGAGTGGTTAATAGAGGATTGTTTGATTTTTTATCCTCTGAACGTAACTCTATTAATGAATAAATTCCTGGATATAGTGATTCAATCTGGATATTTATTTAATCTAGGAGAGTTCTCATGTGATGAAAGTAATTCTAAGTATGATTTATCAATGTTTTGGGTGAGAGAGATGTGTAGTCCAAACCATCGGCCTTACATTGAGTGAATCAATAATTATTGATTTTATTCCTTAGTTTATCTATGATAGAGAGCTATGTTTGGATCGACCTAGAAATGTATTTGTTATCATAGACATTTCTTCTATATCTTTATATCATTTTTCTCATTATTTTTTATTTTTTATTTGTATTGTTCATGTTTTCTTTTTTTTCTTTTTTTTGTTTCCCCTATTGGTATCATGTCTTAATTAATTGTTTCTTCATTCCTTTTGTGTATTTCATCAGTGATTGATGTTGATTAAATTTTTCAAAATATATAAAAACATAGAATGAGTTTCAAAAATACAACTCGATCTCTCAATATTGTTTCATTTATATCAACTCTAAGGATATTCAATGTGTATACCTTGGGTACCATAAATTTATCTTAGACTTTACTTGCAAGAATGACATTGTAAAAAAAAACTAATTAAAAAAATAATAAAATAATTAAAATCATAAAAAATGAAAAATTATTATTTAATAAAAACAAAATTTCAAAGAATAAATGTTAAAGAAGAGTGAAATAATTAATTTTAAATTTATTCAAAATGAAAAAAATAATCAATAAAATAAATATCTTCATAAGAAATGATTATTTTAATATTAATTTATAAATTTGACATTAGTTGGAAATTAGTTAACAAAAAAACTGTATCGATATTAATAATACAATAAAATACAAAAAAAAGATGTCACAAAGTACATTGAAAAACAGTCACATTAACCCCCACTGTAACAACCTGATATTTTATGAGAAGTATTATTTTTAATTTATTTGATGTCATTAGTTTTATGCTACAACAAGATTATCTTGTGCTATACGCCACACTGTATTAGCTTGAAGTATACGCAACACTATTCTTAGATTGTGTTACACACAATTTTAAGTTCGTTTGATAATAGTAATTCTACGCAACATTGAGTATATATATATATATATATATGTTAAATGTATAAATGAAAAATGGATGGATTCTGTTATAACGAAACAACAAAGGAGTCTTGCACAACACGCAACCCTGACTTGGCTTACATTACACGCAATCGTGACCTTCCTTGATAGCGTGTGTTGTACGCAATACCGGGTTTCACTAAACAATAATATATGGTTATAATATTATTATAAACTAGCCGTTATGAATAGTATTTACTAAATTTTTAATTTTATAACACTATTATTCATCTTACACATTTTATAGAACATGTTATAAGAACAAAATAAATTTTTCGGGTAAAATAAGTATTTTTCAAAAAATCCAGTTTTGTCGCCTTTTGATGGTGCACCAACTTTAAATGTAGTTTTTTACATGTCTATAAGTAAAATTTGACAAAATAAAATTATTCTTTGGAATCAGGATATAAAAATTTACTTTGGATAAAATTTTCATATTATTCTGATAACTTTCATATTTTAATGAATAGTAAAAACATGCTATATTTTAATTAAAAACAACTTTTTTCATCGCAATAATTTATTTGGATAAATTATTTTTTTAATTGGTTTTAAATATTAATTAGAATATATTTTTAACATTTAATCCAATTTTGGTCATTGGAATTAATTTCACTTTGAAATTGGACATAATCAAGTATCAATCTTTTGATAGTTATTGTTTCCTAAAAACACGCTATTTTTTTTGATAACGGGAATTAATTTTAAAATTATTTAATGCCACTTATTTGTATTGAATTTTGAAAAATAGATATCATTTTTGAATTTGGAATATAAAATATAGCTTAGGCTGAATTTTTTGTATTTTTCTGAAAAACTTTAATTTTTGATGAAGAGTGAAACCACATAGTGGTAGTTAAAAAACTGAATTTTTAATTTAAATGAAATTTTACCACTTCTATGAATTGAATTTCAAAAATCCAAGTGACACGGTTGATGTCAGTATGTAAAATGTGGTTCAATGAGATGAAAATAATTTTTTGGTGAATAGTAACTTTTTACTTTTATTTACCACGATTGAAAGTAAATAGGGTAAGTAATGGTAAAAATGATATTATTATTACCCTAACACATGTCCTAATTCTATTGGATAAGTTTAATTCGACCAAGAACAACATTAGGGATAATATATTACCCTTTAGGTCCACTTGGATTAGATTAGGACATTTAATATTATTTTATTTAAAGAATAGTTAAAATAGTTAAAATCAATGTTTAATAAATAAAACATATTTAATATTGGGTTATATATAAGATAAATTCGACTATAAATATTCATTAGAAAGCTAAAAAGATTTACTACATAATTTTAGTTTAGTTATAATTTTTAGACATTAAATAATTTAATTTATTTATGACACAATGATGATACAGTAATTATCTTATTAATGAAATATTAACATAATTGATGTTATAAATACTGAAATAAATGTAATTTGAGACTTTTTATGAATTAAAATAATTTTATAGGTTAATATGACATGTTATTATTGATTTAATTAACGTTTTTAGAACTAATAATTCTGTTATGATTTTTACAAAAATTAGTTACCAAATAGTGTCAAATTGACATAAAATAGTTTTTAAAACAAATATTATATTATTAATTTTTATTTATTCCTAAAATTCTATGGTTCGGTCAAATTACTTAGATAAGGTTATATATACTAATAATAAACAACTTGGGTTTCTTTTGGATTGTTATAGTAAGTTTATTAACCTTATAGTGTAAGAAAACAAGAAGATATGGTAAAAGTTAAATTATCTAACTTAAAGTAAAATATAAATGATAAGGTTAAAATAGAAACCTAAACATATATAAATTCTATTGGATGAAAGTATTTTGACCCATACCCACCTTATATTCTAACTAAATCAATTTGGAGCTATTAAAAACCGAATATGATTTTATAATAAAATAATATTTCTAGTTTTTCCAAAGGTGCCCCTCTCCTCCCTTATAAAAGGGCACCCCGTCCCTCTTCTCTACACACCATTTTGAGCCTTTATTATCAGCCAACACTTGCCCATTTAACTTCCCCACTTCCTTAGAAATCTAATATAGGTACTATTCTTCTCAAAAGACCAACTCTAGTGCCCTAAGAGAAAGTTTAAAGGAGGCACTTCGAGAAAGAGGTAATACCTTCTACTGTTTTCTTCAAGTTCCATTATTCTTCTACTCCCTCTTATTAAGTTGTTTCATTATAAAGTATTAACATCAGTATCCCTAATATACTTATATGTTATTATAAATATGAAAAAACCCTATTTCACCTTCTTTCCATCCTATGGAAAACAAAATCACCGCGCGTGCGTACGTACGGAATGTTGTCTCCATGCCGTGGTGTAATATGTTTTTCCACCAACACATTACATGGATGGGTATAATGGTGTAAAGAATAACTATATATGGTTATTATAAAATCATACCGATTCTGAGATATTATACCATCCACTCCAATTCTATTCAATAATTATGGGAATGATATCATCGCTCGTGCGTATGTACGGACTACAGTCTCCACAACGCGATGAGATTCATTCTCCATGTTAACCATACATGAATGATCATAAAGTTTATATAATGAATAATAATGAAATATATGAAATAATAATTCTACTGGATTTATGTATATATATATATATGTATGTCATCTATTTAGTTTCATTCAATTCAACAAGGAAATGAAAACAGTGTTCATGCGTACGTACGGCCTACCGTCTCCATGAACGGTGTATTTAATTCCTTTTGTCGATCTATAATATATATGTATATGATGAATATATATTATATATAAATAATGTTTTACATTCTTGAATTATGTAAATCAGGATATAAGTAATAATATCAAGAACAACAAGTCGAAACATATGCGATAAATGAAATGATTTTACCCAAAACGCTTCTTTAACATAGAATTTACAAAATAACGGGTAATATAAAGTCATAAGTGAAAGATATATGATATAATAACAATGAATATGATTATTTAATAATTCTGTGACAATATATAAATCATTATACATGAGGTTCAGATCCATACGAAGCATATCGGACCTAAGGTGAGGGATAATTTTTCAAATCTCATTTTTAACCGAGATTTCTTATTCGTAAGTATTTACTGGGGTTATTTCTATCATCCATGTCCATGTTTTATAAAAAAAATTCTTGTATGTTTAAAGTCCTTTTTACCCATTTTTGAATTTTACTACATGGTATGTAAGGAATCTTTATTTTATTTATGTTACGAGGTACTTTTTTTACTTTTCTGGCAAAAGTACGAGAAGAATGTTTTTTTAACTTATACGGCATGAAAGGATTTTTATAGTTTTATAAAGCCTTATTTTCATGAAGCTTCCTCCAAAATATTTCATGACTATTTCCAAAAAAATCTCTTTCTTTTAAAATTGCATGACGTTTGGTGAAAAAAAATTGATTTTGAAAAAGAATGGATATTTTCCTCAAGAATTCATTTCAAGTGTTTTATCAAAACCATTTTTCCATCTAAGATGACATTATTTCATATGTAAATGTTTCAATTATAATGTCTCTATGATTTACATGGTTTAAATTTTATTATTATAAAATGATATCCATTACTTTTATAATGGATTAATTGATGATGGGATGATGTTTATGAAACCCATTTTATTCATTGGGTTATTATGAATGATGTATGTTTATTTTGTGGCACAAGTAAGAATGATTTAATTATGAGATGGGTGGGACCTATATCTCCCTCCAAGGAATTTGGTAAAGATTTATATCTCCTGAGATAGACATGGCTGGAACGGTAAGTTAATCTGGTTCAGTGTTAAAGGACTGAAACGAGGAGTGAACTCGATTCAGAAAGGGACTTTGTCCACTAAGATGATCTTGGCAGAAATTCCTTGGCTACTATATAAATCATAACATGTGATGAATAGTTTCCACAATAAAATGTTTTATTCCCATTATATTTTATCATCGGTGATGTTACATTATGATATATGACTTACGTACTTCCACGATTTATGTATTTTCTCAAGATTTTGATGTTTAAATTTCATGTTCAAGTTTTTTCTTTCAAATGTTTATGGATTATTTTACGTTCACTATGTTTTCCCTTACTGAGCATTTGAGCTCACCCTTTTTTTATGTTTTATTTTCCCTAGGATATAAGGAAAGGTTTTAGGTAAGAAAGAAAAGGAAGATCTTCATGGGAGATTCTGAGGATCTTTCACCAAGATTAGAAAATTATATTCTGAGTTTCCAAAGACACTAAACTATTACGGTCATTTGGTGTCTATTTTTGTTATGTATTAATTATTTTTCAAAAGTAATGTAATGTCCATGTATGTCAAGTTTTGGGTCTCTAAAGTTGGTATCATAGGAAAGGTTTAGTTAACCTTTGGAAACTAGGATGCAGAAACTTTAGTGAGATCCCTAGAGATATTTCTAAGGTATGTCTAGGGATGTCCCTAAGGTTAAGTATACGTATAGATTATAGTCCTAGAATTGTGCTAAGGATCATAGAATTAAACCTAAGATGTTATATATTGAAGGTACTCCCCCTTTATTATGTAGTTTTACCTAGAATTATTTTTGCCTCTCACACTATTCTTTTGGCTTTTAGAAAATGGCTGGAAATCGGAAGATTCAGGACAATAGAGGATATGATGGACAATGGAATGATATTATTCATGAGCAACCAAATGAAATTCGATCTGGAATTCCACATATCGTTATTATTCCAAATCAACAATCTCATAATATGATTAATAATCTCAACTTTGGTAAGTATCTCAACTCATCTAATAAGAGAAAGATGGAGTTTCATGATGATCATGGAGGAAAGAAAGTTCAATTTCCCTCAAGTAAATCATGTGGGAAGAGGCATCAAGGAGAATAATTCAAAGGAACTAGAAGATGCTTTTGGTGTTTAGAAGAAGGAAACAAAACCAGTAATTGCAATGGAAAAGGTTCAGTTAACACTATGGACAAGGATAATAGTATTGCAAAGGCATCAACAATGGTTAAATGTTTTAAATGTGGAATGTATGTGCATTATGAAAACCAATTACCTAAGGGAAAATATCATGAAGAGAATCAGCATGGTCATATGAGTAGTATTTATGTGGATTATGATGAAGAGACTACAAATGAAATATGAGATGAAAGAAATGATGAAGCTCATTCAGTGGTTTAAGAAGTTAGTGGAATGATTTTATAATGTATGGTATTATGGAATAAAGAATCATCTAAGGATTGTTACACTATTGTTTTTCCTAAAGTATTTGGAAGTATATTTTGAATGGTACCGGTAACCATGTAAGGTTATTCAGATATTTTTGGAAAGTAGATGATATGCGCATAATGAAGGGATAAGAAGATAATGAGATGTTTGATTGTATTCATGAGCTCATTACAAATATAAGGACTAAGTGATATTATGGTTTGATTATATAGATTTATTTGGGATTTTGGTATGTTGAAAGAGTTAACTTTTGACAGTATTCATGTTTTCACAAAGGTTCTATGGTAATTTATGTTTCAAGAGAATATATGACTAAGGTATTCATGTGTTTGGAATGCAACCAACAAGATATATCTTATGATATATGTGAGATAAATTCTTTTTTTCACATTCTTAGTAGATAATAGTTCTAGTAATTGTTTTTTTATACTATGAGCTTGGACCGAAGTATTTTAGATAAGCCTAAATATTGGAACGGATTATGTAGGACATAATTTAGTATTGTTTAAGGATAAAACTTTTTTCTATATTATTCATGGAAAGTTATAATAATGTATCTTTAGAAGAAAAAAAAGACAACCTGTAGGACGGGCGACAACCCATCGCGTCAGACAAGGCTGTGGAAATCGAACCCACAACTGAAGTGCGACAGGCCTTTATCGCCTACCACTGGCCTACAGGAAGTCCCTGGTTAGTGTAAAGTAGTTTTATTTTATTAAGAGGTATGATAAATAAAGTCTAAATCCATTTTTGGAACCATATACGATTAATCTCACCACAAGATGGACTTATAACTTTTGCTAACCTTTTAAAATAGATGGAATGACCCATAATTCTATCACATGATCTGCTAACGCTTCATGAATAACAAATTCAACTTCATTTCGTTAAGAGATGAAGTGGAAATTGTTCAATTCATGAACAACAGTGAGATTGTACCAAAATCATGTAATTATTTCTTTTAATTCATCAACTTTAAGGAAATGATCTTGAAAACCAAAAATGTTGTCCTAGTGCCCTTATATCTGATGAATCATATGGTACCTTAGATCATCACAAATCTATGGCTTTGTGATTTATGGCTTTTTTATAGCCATGTCCTCTACCACTCTCCATCAGAACTTGATGGTTAGATTTTTCTTCCATATCCATATTTTCACCTATGTTCTCCTATGCGGAAACCCAGTGATTAGTTTATTTGGGTAACCATTATGTTTCATAATTTAGTTTTTTAAATTTAAGTTTTGGTATTTCATTTTATGATGTGTGCTGCAATTAAAGAAACTTTCAAGTAGAAAACCATGAATAACCCCGACGAATTTTGAGGGAGAAATTCATTTTAAGGGGGGTAGAATGTAACAACCCGATATTTTATGATAAGTATTATTTTTAATTTATTTGATTTCATGTGTTCTATGCTACAACAATATTATCTTTTCCTATACTCCACATTGTATTATGTTGAAGTATACGCAACACTATTCTTAGATTGTGTTACACACAATTTCAAGTTCGTTTGATAATAGTCATTCTACGCAACATTGAGTATATATATATATATATATTCAATGTATAAATGAAAAATGGTTGGATTTTGTTATAACAAAACAACAAAGGATTCTTGCATAACACGCAACCCTGACTTGGCTTTCATTACACGCAATCGCGACCTTCCTCGATAGCGTGTGTTGTACGCAATACCGGGTTTCACTAAAAAATAATATATGGTTCTAATATTATTATGAACTCGCCGTTATGAATAGTATTAACTAAATTTTGAATTTTATAAAATTATTATTCATCTTACACATTTTCTATAACATGGTATAAGAAAAAAATAAATTTTTTGGGTAAAATAAGTATTTTTCAAAAAATGGAGTTTTGCCGCCTTTTGATGGTGCATCCACTTTAAATCTAGTTTTTGAAATGTCTATAAGTTCAATTTGACAAAATAAAAGTATTCTTTGGATTCAGGATATAAAAATTTACTTTGGATAAAATTTTCATATTATTCTGATAACTTTCATATTTTAATGAATAGTAAAAACACGCTATATTTTAATTAAAAACAAGTTTTTTCATCGCAATAATTTATTTGGATAGATTATCTTTTTAATTGGTTTTAAATTGTAAATATAATACATTTTTATCATTTAATCCAATGTTGGTCATTGGAATTAATTTCACTTTGAAATTGGACATAAACAAGTATCAATCTTTTGATAGTTATTGTTTCTTAAAAACATGTTATTTGTTTTGATAACGAGAATTAATTTTAAAATTAATTAATTCCACTTATATGTATTGAATTTTTAATAATAGAAATCATTTTTGAATTCGGAATATCAAATATATCTTAGTCTGAATTTTTGGTATTTTTCTAAAAAACATTAATTTTTGATGAATAGTGAAACCACTTAGTGGTAGTTAAAAAACTGACTTTTTCATTTAAATGAAATTTTATCACTTTTGTGAATTGAATTTATAAAATCCGAGAGCCACAGTTGATGTCAGTATGTAAAATGTGGTTCAATGAGATGAAAATAATTTTTGGTGAATAGTAGCTTTTTCTTTTATTTACCACGGTTAAAAGTAAATAGGGTAATTAAGGGTAAAAATGATATTATTATTACCCTAACACGTGTCCTAATTCTATTGGATAAGTTTAATTCGACCAAAAACATCCTTAGGGATAAAATATTACCCTTTAGGTCCACTTGGATTAGACTAGGACATTTAATATTGTTTTATTTAAAAAATAGTTAAAATAGTTAAAATCAACGTTTAATAACTAAAATATTTTTAATATATGGTTATACATAAGATAAATTAGACTATAAATATTAATTAGAAATATAAAAATATTTCCTAAATAATTGTATTTTATTTATAATTTTTAGACATTAAATAATTTAATTTATTTATGACACAATGATGATAGTGTAATTATCTTATTAATGAAATATTAACATAATTGATGTTATAAATACTGAAATAATTTTCATTTGAGACTTTTTATGAATTAAACTAATTTAATAGGTTAATATGACATGTTAGTATTGATTTAAGTAATGTTTTTAGAACTAATCATTCTGTTATGATTTTTTCAAAAATCAATTACCAAATAGTTTCAAAATTGACATAAAATAGTTTTTTTTTAAATATTATATTATTAATTGTAATTTATTCCTAGAAATCAAAGGATCGGAAAAATGACTTATATAAGGTTATATATATTAATAATAAACAACTTTGGGTTCGATTGTCTTGTTATAGTAAGTTTATTAACCTTATATTTTAAGAAAACAAGAAGACACGGTAAAAGTGAAATTATCTAACTTAAAGTTAAATCTAAATGATAAGGTTAAAATAGAAAACTAAACTTGTCCAAATTCTATTGGATGAGAGGATTTCGACCCAGCCCCACCTTAGCTTCTAAATAAATCAATTTAGAGCTTTAAAAAACCGAATATGGCTTTATAATAAAATAATATTTTTAGTTTTTTCAAAGGTGCCCCTCTCCTCCCTTATAAAAGGGCACCCCTTCCCTCTTCTCTTAACACCATTTTTAGCCTTGATACTCAACCAAACCCTACCCATTACACTTCCCCACTTCCTTATAAACCTATTAGAGGTACTGGGCTTACCAAAATACCGACTCTAGTGCCCTAAGAGAAAGTTTAAATGAGGTACTTCGAGAAAGAGGTAATACCTTCTACCATTTTCTTCAAGTTCCATTCGTCTTCTACTCCCTCTTATTTAGTTGTTTCATTATGAATTAATAACATAAGTATCCCTCATATACGGATATGTTATTATAAATATGAAGCAACCCTATTTCACCTTTTATCCATCCTACGAAAAACAAAATCACCGCACGTGCGTACGTACTGAATACCGTCTCCACGCCGTGGTGTAATTTGTTTTTCCACGAACACCTTACATGGGTCGGTATAATGGTGTAAAGAATAACTATATACAGTTATTATAACATCATACTTATTCTTATATATTTTACCATCCAGTCCAATTCTATTCAATAATTATGGGAACGATATCACTGCTCGTGCATACGTACGGACTACCGTCTCCATGACGCGATGAGATTCATTCTCCATGTTAACAATACATGAATGATCATAAAGTTTATATAATGAATAATAATTAAATATATGAAATAATAATTCTACTATATTTATGTGTGTATATATTTATGTCATCTATTTAGTTTCATTCAACTCAATAAGTAAATGAAAACAACGTTCATGCGTACGTATGGCCTACCGTCTCCATGAACGGTGTATTTCATTCCTTTTATCAATCTATAATATATATGTATATGATGAATATATATTATATATAAATCATGTTTTACATTCTGGAATTATCTAAATCATGATATATGTAATAATATCAAGAACGACAAGTGGGAACACATACGATAAATGAAATGATTTTAACCAAAACGCTGCTTTAACATGGAATTTACAAAAGAATGGGTAATATAAAGTAATAAGTGAAACATATATGATATCATAACAACGAATATTATTATATAATAATTCAATTAAATTATTTAAATCATTATAAAGGAGTTTCGGATCCATAGATAGCAAATCGGACCTAAGGTAAGGGATAATTTTGCAAATCTCATTTTTATTTGAGATTTCTTATTCGTAAGTATTTACTGGGGTTATTTCTATCATCCATGTACATGTTTTATAAAAGTGTTTTACATTATTTTTAAAGTCCTTTTTACCCATTTTTGACTTTTACTACATGGTATGGAATGAATCTTTCTTTTTTTTACGTTACGAGGTACTTTTTTGACATTTCTGGCAAAAGTACGAGAAGAATGTTTTTTTAACTTATATGGAAAGAAAGGATTTTTACGGTTTTATAAAGCCTTATTTTCTTGAATATTCCTCCAAAAGATTTCATGACTATTTCCAAAAATATCTCTTTCTTTTAAAATTGCATGACGTTTTGTGAAAAGAAATTGATTTTGTAGAAGAAAGGATATTTTCCTCAATAATTCATTTCAAGTGTTTTATCAAAACCATTTTTCCATCTAAGATGACATTACTTCACATGTGTATGTTTCAAGTATAATATATCTATGATTTAAATGGTTTCACTTTTATTATTATGAAATGATATCCATTACTTTTATAATGGATTATGTGATGATGGGATGATGTTTATGAAACCCATTTTATTCATTGGGTTATTATGAATGATGTATGTTTATTTTGTGGCACAAGTAAGAATGATTTCATTATGAGATGGGTGGGACCTATATCTCCCTCCAATTCATTGGGTAAATATTTATATCTCATTATATAGACATGGATGGAACTGTAAGTTAATCGGGATCAGTGTTACAGGACTGAAACAAGGAGTGAACTCGATTCAGAAAGGGACTTTGTCCACTAAGATGGTCTTGGCAGCAATGCCTTGGCTACTATGGAAATCATAACATGTGCTGAATGGTTTCCACAATAACATGTTTTATTCCCATTATATTTTATCATGGTTGATGTTCCATTATGATATATTCCTTACATACTTACATGATTTATGTCTTTTCTCAAGATTTAGATGTTTAAATTTCATGTTCTTGTTTCTGCTTTCAAATGTTTATGGATTGTTTTATGTTCCCTATGTTTTCCCTTACTGAGAATTTGAGCTCACCCTTTTTTTATTTTTTCTTTTCCACATGATATAAGGAAAGGTTTTAGGTAAGAAAAAAAGCAAGATCTTTATGGGAGATGTTGAGGATCTTTCACCAAGATTAGAAGATTATATTCCAAGTTTCCAAAGACACTAAACTATTATGGTCCTTTGGTGTCTGTTTTTGTTATGTATTAAGTATTCCGCAAAAGTAATGTAATGTCCATGTACGTCAAGTTTCAGGTCTCTACACCCACCCCCCCTCACTTAATTTTTTTTCTCCTCAAAAAAATAAATTCTTTTGTATTTAAAAAACAAAAGTAATTATTTTACAGTGCGCTCAAAAATTAATCATTTATAGATTGTTAAATACAGTGGAGCATAATAAGTAGGACTTTTCAATAATGATAAAAATTGAAAGGGCCATATCGAACATCAAATACCAATTTCAAATAAAGAGTAACATAAACTTTTTCACTATTAAATATGTCATGCCTCCTATATTAAATCACTATTTCCCTACTTTATTTGAAATTCAAGTTCTAAATCTAATAGTGAATAGAGTTTATATCAAGTGGAATTAAAACCTTAACCAAAAGAACCTTTAATTTTCACTTCATCCTAATATACAAAAATTATATATGTGAATATTTAATTTTATGTATAACTTTATTAAATAAAATCAAATTATTTTGAAACTAGACAATTAGCCCCTTCTTCATCTTGGTTCAAAATCCTTCTCACCTTATTTAACTCATTTTTATTTACTAGAGATTTTTTTAATATTTTTAGATATATATATTTAACTAGGAATATATGTGCAAAGAACTGTTTAAAATAACTTATTTAATATGTAAATAGGGCTAACACGCACACCCAGTTCCTAGAAGATTAGAGATTCACCGGGGGATCCCATTTTTCTATTTTAATCCTGTTTCAAAAGGACTAATAATATTACCATTTTAGTTGGATACGAAAAGTGATTATTATTATTTTTTATTAAAAATTAGTCCCATATATTTGTGTTTAAATATATAATTTCCTAAATTCATGATCATAATTCCATAAAAGATATCTTATCATACTCCCTTCCACATATTCTAAAATGAAAATCCCTAAAATCATCAAGAACCTCCGTTACACAATCACTCACCAACAACAATTTCATAATAAATACAAAACTTAAAAAAATAATGTTTTATTCACAATGTATGAAATAATTGGGTGAAAATTGAATCCAAATTCCCATCAATATATGAAAGAAAATTTTTAAAAAAATGAATGAATTTAAAAAAACTGAAACTTTTTTACCAATTTTGTAAAATGGAATGATGTTACTATAATTTCATCATAGAGATACCGATATTGGTAGCATATGTGGGTCAAAATAATGGGTCATTGTGGCTAGTGTATGTGAGGTAGCTTTTTGAGTTCCCAATGGAGGGATGAATAGGAAAGGGGATTCAGACGACAATGACTCGACTGAGGGATATTTGTGCAGGAAGGGGTCTTAAATTTCATAGTTGTGGTGTTGGGTATTCATATAACTTGTGACATATTATACAAGTTGGGTCTATAATTCAAGATATGGTCTTTGGAATGCTGGCTCGAAAATGGTATTTGGACTTGTTTTTTTCTTTAATTTGTGTGTTATTATCTTGTTGTGTCTATTTGGTTTTTCTTATTTTTTATATGGTGGTGCAACATTGGTGGTGGAATTTGATGGAAAAGGATGGATTAATCCTTGTGGAGGGATGGTAGGGGAGTATTTGTGACTACTAGTGGTGAGTAAAATTTGGGGTAGTGGGTGGATGGAAATAGTGACTCTGGAAGAGTCATTGTGGGCTTGGTGTGGTGGTTAAGCAGAACTAACTATTTGAAAAGCCAACTGTGAGTATGATTTTTGGAAGACTATAGAAGGGATCCACCATTGGTAGCTTTCTAATGATGGGTTGAGTGAACAAGGTCTAGTAGAAGGAATGAAAGTGGGTGTTGGTGGTGAGTGTGAAAATTGGAAAAGGATGAGAGTCCCTCCAATGGTGGGTGAGAAATTTGGAAAAGGTAGAAGTGGAATAGTGACTCAATGAAGACATAATTGGGTGGTTTGGCGGTGAGTCATTGACTCTCCTATGGGTGAATGACATGAAGATAACAACACCCAAAAAAAGAAAGTTACAAATTAAATCAATAAAGTAATTAAACTAAAAAATTATTTAAATAACTAAACTACCAATGAAATTAATAAATTAAATTTTACATTTTAAATTGTTTAACAAATTATGTTGGTGAAAAATTATTCAAAACAAATAGTTTAACAAAAAATAAAATATAATAACAAAAAAATTAATTTTAAAATAAAAAAAATAATTAAAAGGGGGTTTGATTATGTTAATTAGAAAATAAACTAATTATATAATTAATGAAATCAATGAATTAAATTAAAATTATATAAAATTTATTATTAAAATATTTAATTAATAGAATTAAATTGTTAAAATTAATTTATTAATTTAATAAATCAAAAAAGAGTGAAAATTTATTTATCTATAGATAAATTAATTGAATTAAATAATTAATCTAAAAATACTGAAAACAGAACAAAAAAATTATAGAAATATTAAAATAAATAAAATAATAAAAATGAATAATTATTATTTAAAAAACCAAAAAACCCAAGAATGGATATTAAAGCATAATAAATTATTTAATTATAAATTTATTTAAAATGATAATAATAATTACTAAAATTTATATTCTCACAAAAAAATTGAGATTTTAATAGTTATGTACAAAACTGACAACAGTTGGCAATCATTTTACAAAAAAAATACTTTGATATTAATAATACAATAAAATTCAAAAATAATGTGGCAAAGTTCATTGGAAAATAGCCACATCAAACACCTAAAATAGTAAAGTATTTAGTTTCTTATATTCAGTTACCCATTTCCTTTAAATCATTCTATGATTCTTTGAAATAATCAAATTTTGGGTTTTCCTTATTAAAATTATCTATGAATTTAACTTTTGATAAGGATTATCTTATGTTTATTTATGTATTTATTATATAAAATGAATATTTTATGAACCGAATAGGATGGATATGAATAGAAAATAGAAGCATGATAATAATTCTAAAAAAAGTATGAATAAGGGGTTAAAGAGTTCATCAAGTTTTGAATAAAGCATGCACGCAGCCCCTCTCAAATCCATTAGTCTATGTTTAAATTGTTGTTATTCAAGAAAAATTAATCCAAAAGAGTTAAATGAATACTTGTTTTTTAAGGAATGGATCATAGATATAAATGTTGGAATATTCATGAGGAAATATCGAGTGTGCACACTGATTGGGATGATACTCCAATTTATAGATCATTTTATTTGAATACTAGTGTAAATGATGATGGAAATCACAAGGAATAAATGAAAATCGAAATTGAAGATGCCCATCATGATTTTACAAATTTTTTTGAGATGATTAATAACTATGTTAAGATATCACTATATAACTATTGTACTAAATACACCACATTGTCTGTTTCATTAAAGTTACAATTTATGTTTCACATGGAAGTGAAGAATTAACATTGAGGGCCATGTTTTATGGATGATAAATGAATTCCTATTTATGGAAATTTTCTATAAATAGAAATAAAATAATTTTGGGGTGTCCCATTGGTGAAGAATACAAACAATCTATTTAGTTAAAACATTCCTCGAAGACTATCTTTTTAGGACATTATAAATTTTTACCTCGTTGACATAAAAATCGTCCCTAGATTACAACATTCGGTGAGAATATTGAACAAGGTACAACACCATCTCCACTAATGGGAGATCAACTGTTTGATAAAGTAAAATATATTGACACTATTTTTAGTAAACCATTTTCATAAAACCTTACAAATTAGTTTGAAAGAACATATCAAAAAAATTTAGAATTACCATATTTTAATTTTTTTACATTATATATTTTATTGATGTTATGCATGTAGAAAAAATGTACTTGATAGTGTTATTAGAACATTACTAAATGTTCATGGGAAAATAAAATATAGAATCTAGGATATGATGGATATTATTGACAAGGGGATAATGGAAGAGTAGGTACCAGTGAAGGTTAAAGGGTAGAATTTTCTTCCTCCAGTAGCTTCCACTTTATTCATATTGGAGAAATTGAAATTTTTTCCTTTTCCTTAATAGTGTAAAAGTTTCATTAGGGGTATTCATAAAATATCAAGAATGTCATGTTAATTAATAGTTTGAAGTAAAAAAAGACTAAAAACACACGACTACCTTGTTTTGATGATTGATTTTATGCATGTTTCTTTTCATTTCATTCTACCTAAAAATGTATGACATACATTAAATAGAATCTTCTCCTTTTTCAAATCCATATGTCATAATTTTGTAGACCTGAAAAAGTTTATGATCAAGAATAAGTAGGTTACAGTCATATTATGTGAATTAGATATGTTCTTCCCACCATAATTCTTTGATATAATTGTCCATCAAATGGTTCACTTGGTTATAGAGGTTCAACTATGTGTTCTTGTGCATTATAGATAGATGTACCCCATTAAACGGTATATGATAATTTTGAAATGGTATTTCAAGAATAAAATTTAGTCAAAAGGTTGTATTGCATAATGATATATAATTGAATAAGCTATTGAATTCTATACTGATTACCTATTAGATGTTAACATCATCGGTCTCCCAATGTTTTGATAGAATGAATGCCTTATGGGAGAAGGGATTTCTGAAAGAGAATTTTTTTTAATTACCTTCATAGAGTGGGAGTAATCACACCTTTACATTTTACATAATAGTTAATATGTTCATCCATATGATGAATCCAACAAATAAATTTTTAGATATTGAATCCATTGAGGGAAGAGGTTTGGATATCAAATACTTATAATAAACAGTTTATATGATGGTTCTAAGATAAATTTTTTAAGGATTTATATGAAAATCTAAATTCAATTATCAAAAGGCTTCAATGGCTAGATAGGGGACCTAATGAAAATTTTATATCTTACACAATTTTTGTAATAAATGGTTATACATTCTTTAAAAAGGAAAATGAATATGTTCGTATAATTCATAACAATGGAGTTATGATTGTGGAAGATGTTATGCACATATCAAGTTCAAAATATTGAAATCCAATTTTTGAAATAATTTCATATTTTTTCATTATCAAATAGATATTCATATTGGATTATACAATATTTCAAGTGCCGATTTCCCACTAAAATGGGTTGAAAATAAGAGTGTATTGAAATTTTATGAAATGTGATTCATGAAGGTTAATTTCCATGTGCAAGGGGGAAAAGATGATCTATTAATAATGGACTCACAAGTAGTGTAAGTATTATATGTCTCAGATCAAACAAATAATAATTGGTTGATTATCCAACTATTGGTTAAAACTACTTTTTGTTTAGATAAAAATTCAATCTAGGTTGAACATTTCATTGTTATATCACAATAATTTCATGCTAATCCCAATGTAAAAAAAATTCCTTGTACATTATAGGGGACCAAAAATAGGGGATTTTAATTCTCAATAGTGGATCCAAATCCATAAAATCGTTTAAAAAAATAAATATAGTTCAATGATAAGGTAAAAGTGTTTTTTAAAATACAATGTTTTTCCTCATAATATTATCTATTCTCTACTACATTAAAATAATCGAAATTAAATATTTGGCTAATCTGGAAGAAACATTCATCTACATAAGATGATGTTACCAATCCCATGGAAGAACGGACTATATTGAAGGAAACCCTTTTGGAATTTGTAAAGGTAATGCTACAATATACTTTCTCTATTGTATAGAAAAATTATATAATGAAATGTTGATTTAATTTTAATTATT
The DNA here is from genome assembly GCA_963277665.1 of Viscum album. Classification (NCBI taxonomy): domain Eukaryota; kingdom Viridiplantae; phylum Streptophyta; class Magnoliopsida; order Santalales; family Viscaceae; genus Viscum; species Viscum album. The sequence goes on from OY728127.1 coordinate 490,334,843, forward strand.
CTTTATATAGTTCATTTATTTTAAAATTTGTTTCACATATCATGCCTTTCTACACCAAAACATCAATAGGCTTCTTCTCCCTCAAAACCTTTTCACCCCTGAAATGTTGGAATTTATCACATTCATTCAAGTTCCCTATACTACCTTTTTAGAAAAATAAATGATGTTTCTTCTACTCAATAACATAGGTAATCTTGATGTTTTCATAGTAAAATAATTTTTCTTATAATTAATTTTTTTTTCATATTTATGTTTAATTTATTTTTTTTAGTATTACTGACATCAGAATTGTTTTCTTATATAGGTGTATTCTTTTGTTTGAGTTTGGGCTATTTGTTCGAAGTTTCTTAGGCTCATGAGATATTGGAATTTGAGACTACAGCAAAGATAAAGAAAAAAAAGGAATTGGCTCAAGAATGTATATAAACTTCATGAATAGTTAAATTCATACTGCTTATTTAATTAATTTTTTCATCATTTTATCTAAAATATATATGTGAATTTACTTATCTTTTTTAATATAATACTTATTTAATTTTTTATATATATTTTTGAAATTTATATTTTCCTTTCAACTATATGTAATAATTGACAAAAAATATAACATGTTCCTTTCTGCCAATGTTACCAAACATTCCATTACATTTCTTTATCAAACTTCCAATAGAGTATATTGAATCTATGTTCTTAGCTAAAAAAACTTTTTCTTCTAATAACATCAACTTAGTATGCAGTATTGTAAATTCAAAGACTAAATGAAATATAAAACAAAGTATCATTTGTATTTGTTTTTTTAGATTTTGGGACAAGTAGGAATCAAACACACCTCAATCCGATGCACAGTGTTAGAAGTGTGACTCCAAGTGCGTCTTTTTTATTTAAAATGACATTAATTTAATATAAAATAAAAATGACATACTAAAAATATAGAAAATACATTTTTATTTTTTTTATAATTTAGTAAAATGATCCATAATTTATTTTGGATGTTTAGGAACCAACCACACCTCAATCTAACAAATTACATGCCTAGTATGACTCAAAGTGTCTATTATTTATTTAAGATATATATTTTAGTTTAAACAATGTCACTCACTAAAAAATAATAAAAAATGTATGAATTATATTAAAAATTCGGGAAAATATTCATAAGTAATATATCACATGTAAAAATCAGTCTCACACAAAACCAACACATGATGTAACTGATATGACCCAAAGTTCGTGTTTCAAGTTTAAAATCACTATTTAGTAAAAAATACAAATGACGTACTCAAAACCATGAAAACAAATTTGGATTTTTTTATACTTTAGGAAAAATATCCATAAGTCATTTGGGATGTGTAGGGACCATGTTCACCTCAATCTGACACACAGTGTGACTGATGTGACGTCAAGTGCATCATTTTATTAATAATTGACATAATTGTTGTAAAAGACAAAATTGACATACACAAAATTTAAAAAAAATTATTGGTTTGATACTGTAGTAAAATTATCCATAAGTCATTTTTTATGGTTAGGAATCTACTGAACCTCACTCTGATACATAATGTTCCTGATATGACTCAAAGTTTTTGTCATGAGTTTAAAATTTATATTTTACTTAAAAGGTATCACTCACTAAAAAATGAGAAAAAATTGTTAGTTTGTCTTGATAATTTATAAAAATGATTCATCAGTAATTTTTCTAACATTAAGGAATAAGTCTCACATGAAACCGGCATATAATGTAAACGGTATGACTCAATGTGTGTGTTTCCATTTTAAAAATTAGTTATAGTAAAAAATATAAGTGATACACTGAAAACAAATAAAATACATTCATATTATTTTCATACTTTATTGAAATGATCAATAAGTCATTTAGGATGTGTTGGAATCATTCAAACCTGAATTTGATACACAATGTGATAGTTCTAACTCTAAGTCATTTCGGATGTGTAGGAATCATCCAAACCTCAACCGACAAGGAACAAGCTTCAGAAGGAGGATGGGCAAGGAGCTTTCACCATAGAAGAAGCTGAATGGATTGCAAGAATGAGAGGGTATGGCACCTTCCATCGGGAAAAGCCTGTGCATGCATGGGAAATCCTAGCTAAAAAGCCATGTGAAGGTGGAGAGCTGATTTCAAGATGAAGATGCTGGGGAAGAGCAGTTCCAAGTAGTTAGTCTGGGTTGTATGTAATGTTTTAAGACTATGGGAAATGAATTCCTCTAAGGCCTACGATCCATGTAATAATTATGCCTATGGGCCTTCCAAGGGTTCCACATCTCCCCTTGAAAAGTGGTTTTTCAAAAATCAATAAAAAATGAAGTCCTTCGCACCATTGGATGAGAAGTGAGTCTTTTTATTTAAAATTTACATTAATTTTTGTAAAAAAGACAACTAACATACTCAAAACCAAGAAAAATAATCTTAATTGTTTTTATAATTTAATAAAATGATCCATATGTCATTTTGGATGTGTAGAAATTTTCCTCACATCAATTTGATGTATGATGTGTCTGGTATGACTCAAAGTGTCCGTTATCAGATTAAAATATACATTTTAGTTCAAAAAGTGTCACTCAATAAAAAACAATAAAACACACTCAGATTGTATTTGACAATTTCTATAACTATTAATAATTTATTTGTTAAAGGTACGAATCAGTCTCACCTCAAACCGAAACATGATGCGACAGGTATGACTAAAAGTGTGTGTTTCCAGTTTAAAATGAATTTTTTGTAAAAAAGATAAGTGACATACTAAAAAATAAGAAAATTAATTCATATTGTTTTTATAATTTAGTAAAATGATCCATAATTCATTTTTGATGGGTAGTAATTATCCTCACCTTGATCTAATTCATGGTGTGACTGGTATGACTTCAAGTGTGTTATTTATTTAAAATTGTCTTTAATTTTAGTAAAAAGTACAACTAATACTCAAAACTGAGAAAAAAATCAATTTTTTTTTATACTTTACGAAAATGATCTATAATTCATTTTGGACATGTACAAATCATCCACACCTCAATTCGATACACTATGTTCTTATTATGACTCAAAGTGTCTGTTATGAGTTTAAAATTGTCATCTTAGTTCAAAAAGTGTCACACACAAAAAACCAAGAAAATGAACTCAGAGTATGTATATTATTTATAAAAATTATCCATAATTATTTTTTTGATTTATAGGAATCATCCTCACATAAAACTGACACACTATATGAATTGTATGACTCAAGGTGGGAACACGTATGATGGCGAGCATTTGGAGAGCTAGGGTTTGGGAATAGCAACGACTGCCATAGGTGGTGATGACCTCCAAGAAGATCCCTCCTCCATTGGTGGAAGAGGGATTTCCGCAGTCCTCTGGTGATCGTCGCTTTCTACCTTTCTCAAAACTTGATCTCTTTCCTTTGTTCCCAGAAATATTTCTCTCCCCCAATGTTCCTGAGTAACATGAAGGGATTCCGCAGCTCTCGGTCATGACTCAGGAGTTTAATGATGCTTCTTCCACTACCACAAAAACAGTTTTTCGCAGTGCCCCCCTTTATCAGCGCTAACGAAAAAGCCCTGATAAAGGGGGGTCCCTTAATCAGCCCTCAAAAAAGCGCTGATAAAGGGTGCCTTTATCAGCGCTTTTTTTAGCACTGATAAAGGGACCCCCCTTTATGAGCGCTTTTGTTAGCACTGATAAAGGGCCCCCCTTTATCAGTGCTTGTTTAGTAGCGCTGATAAAGGGGGGCGTTTATCACTGCTTTTTTTAGCGCTGATAAAGGGTCGGCTTCAAAAAAAATTAAAATATATTAATATATTAATATATAAATATAGTTATATTTTTATATAAATATAATATATAATTTTTAAATATATTTTAGATAAGTATAAATGTACATTTACACTTATTATACTTAATATATAAGATATTTAGGGAGAATTAATTATTAGAAAATTAAAAAATATTTTTAATTAATATTTTGATAATAATTATGGAGTAATAGTCATTTAATAACAATTTGAGGACTAAAAAAATTAAAAACATTAAAAAAAGATCCAAAATATGTTGAAAACGCAGCTCAAACTTCAAACGGTCATAACTTTTGATCCGGGTGTCTGTTTGAGCTCTACCACATATCAAATCGAAGCCTGCGACGAGATCTACGTCTCTAATATCGGAAAGATCCTGGTCAAGCATTTTTCGAGGCCAAAAAAGGCACAGAAGGCCTCCAAAACTGATTTTTTTGTCGGGGTACCCATATTTTTTTATCATTTTGTGGATTTTCAAACTCGTTTAAGGGGGTATTATTGGCTTTTATTGATGAAGACTGAATTTATTCCAAGGTATTACATTCATATTGATATTATTTCTTTGAAATTTCATCCTTTTTTATAATGAACTACTATTTATAATCAAATATATAACTATATGTACATATTTTTTATATATTCGCACCTAAAAATTAAAATTTTTAAATAAATAATTAAACATATTTACATATAAAATATATTATCTTTATCTAAATAATAACTAATATCCATTTTATTTAAAATACCAATATATGAATATTTATATACATATATATTAATCTAACTATATATATATATTAATCTAACTATATATATATTAATCTAACTATATATATATTAATCTAACTATATAAATATTAATCTAATAACTATATATATATTAATATAAATACATATATATATTAGTATTACTATAAATATATATATTAATATCACCATAAATATATATATTAATATCACTATATATATATTAATATAACTATATAAATATATATTCATATAACTATATATATGTTAATATAACTATATATATGTTAATATAACTATATATATGTTAATATAACTATATATATGTTAATATAACTATATATATATATATTAATATAAATATATATTACTATACGAATAAATATAACTAAATATATATATATATATATATTAATACCACTATATATATATTAATATTACTATATATATTATAATATAACTATATATATATATATTAATATATATATATATTACTATACGAATAAATATAACTAAATATATAAATATATATATAGAGAGATATCATGAATTGGAAAGAAAATCAAAATAGAGTAGTGGTAAGGGCTTAGGCGCGCAAGGGGGAGGTCTTGAGTTCAAATCCTGGTGGAGGCAGGGGTGCGCGCGCATGGGGAATATTGAAGCAAGCACTGTTAAAGGGTGGAGGGGGTGCGTGGGGTGTGTGGGGTGTTGTATAGGGGCCGAAAAGCGCTGTAAAGGGGGGGGGGTCAAGAACTATAAAATCCCCCCCCCCCCCGATTGGCAGTATTTTTTAATTTTTTATAATTTTTTTTAATTTTTTTAATTTTTTTAATTTTTTTTAACTTTTATCAGCGCTTTTTTAAAAGCATTGATAAAAGGGTCCTTTATCAGTGCTAAAACGAAAGCGCTGATAAAGGAAGTGCTGATATAGGCCCCCTTTATCAGCGCTAAAAAAAGCGATGATAAAGGGGTTCTTTTATCAGTGCTTTTTTAGCACTGATAAGGGGGTCCTATATCAGCACTTTTCGGAGCGCTGATAAAGGGGACCCCCGCCCTTATCTATGCTGGCTTTATCAGCGCATTTCTAGCGCTGATAAAGGCCATTTTTAGCTCTGATAAAGGTCGTGTTTATAGTAGTGTTCCCTGCTGAATCTAACGTTGACTGCTCGCTTCAAGCAGCAACGTCTGTCTGTGGATTGTTTTGATCGATTCATCTTTGGTTCATGGAATATTCAGGAGCGTGCCACTGTGGTTCTTCTAGATTTGAAACATATAATGGTTCGCTTTGCATCGGTGGATGATTTGATCCTGGCCTGGTCCTCTGCCCCGTGTACCTATAATGGCTGTCGTTTCCTGCACTTCTGATGGTCCTATGATCATTATATGATGCGGGACTCCTCGACTATGGAAATATGGTTAAGATTTCCTAAATTACCGCTTCCATTTCAAAATCCTTCCATCATCCGTATGCTGGGAAATCATGTTGGTTATTACTTATGATCGGATAATAGAACTAGGGTTGTTTGCCATCTGATTTCACTGAGAATTTTTGTTGAAGTTGACCTATTGAAACTGCAGGTTTATTAGATCTTCATTGCTGTAAGTGAGGAATTTACATGTAAATAGAATGTTGTATTTGATTCTTGGTTTGATTACTGCTCTCGGTGTTATAAAGTCAGGAATTTGAGGGAGGATTTTAAAGGAAGGAAGGTGGTCTCACAGGTGGCATTGGCCCCAAAGGTTGTAGATATGGTGGCTTTACAACCTCAGAAAAGGGAGCATAACCTGGGTAATGGAATACTGATAGAAGAAGGTCCTATGAGTACAAGTTCTTTGGATGGAAGGTAAAGGGGGGAACTGAAGGCGTCTTTGAATCCGAAGGTTAATGAGGTGTTTGAAATACTTTGAAATGATCTTTAGATTCATACTGCAGGAGGTTTGAGCAATGTTGTGAGGCAGGTAGTCCAGTCTAATGGGGTGTACAATGGCCAAGTGCTGGTTTCGGCAGGGGGTAAGGAGGCAGTGGATAGATCTGTTGTGTCTGTACAGGCAGAGGCTTCTGTGGAGGAAGATGATGTTTGGGTGAGGGCCTCTCCTAGGCTGAAGACTCCTCATGTGCAGCAGGTGAATATCATTGAAGTAAGAAATTGTCTCTTGGTCTGGTGAATGAAGAAATGGAGGTGGGTCAAGATCAAACTGCTCCTGATTTGGTTCCTGACCAGTTTTCTGCTGAAGCTCTTGAGTCACATGACAGTGAAGAGATGGGCCTGGGTCTGACTTGTGGTCAGAATGGAAGAAATAATGGACAGGTGCAGGGGCAGGGACCCTTCCATTGTGATAAATATTGGGATCATGGGAAAAAATGTCATGTTGGTGAGGATTCTTCAAGGACTGAAAATGGCATCATGAAGGTTGGGTTGAACTCCCAGAATGTTGTATCTAGTGAAGGTACCTTGTAGACCTGGGTGCTTGGAGATCTTGAGACTATGGTATAACCACAGTTCTTAGCACTGATTGACCCTAACAGTCATGTGGAGCAGGAGAAAGGTGTGAATAATGGTCATCAGATGGTGTGTTTACCTGGAATATGGGGAGACTTGTCTGACAGTGAGAAGGAGAATGATGGCAGATCCCGAACCTCATTTTGTGATGTTGTTCAGTATGGGAATAAGGTTGTGGAAGGGAGTGTGGGTAATATGACCCCCCCCCAAATAAGGCAATGGAAATACTACTCATCTATGCCAAGGCCGATGTCTACCAGATCTTATTTGAACAAAGGTAAAGGGATGAATTCTTCTGAGAAGTTTTTGCAATTGGAGAAGTTAAATCTCAGACAGAAGTATGTGAAGATTATGAAGCAATATGAATGTTCGGAATGGGAATCGACAACCACAAATGAGGCATTTGATGATGGAGCTGGTGATGAGTGTGACGACGTGTATGGTTTCTAACTTTTATTTGTATTCTCTTGTTTCCAATGTTTGTATGTTGAACTTTTTCTTTTATTTTAATAAACAGTCAGTGACTTTGTCTCTGGATGAGCTTTTCTGGTATGAATCAAGGTGCGTGATTCTAGTCTAGAATGACATTTTAGTAAAAAAGACAAGTGTCATACTCACAAATGAGAAAACACCATTTTATTGTTTTTAAAATTTAGAGAACTGATCTATATCTCATTTGGGATGTTTAATAATCAACTGATCCTCAATCTGACCTACGGTGTAACCGGAATGACCCCATGGGTGTCTATTATTTTAAAATCGACATTAATATTAGTAAAAAAGACAAATGGAATACTCAAAGCTAATAAAATACATTCAAGTTATTTCTATACCTAAATTAAATGATCTTTAAGTCATTTTTATGTATAGGAATCAGTCTCACCTCAATCTGATACATGATGTTCCCGGTATAACTAAAAGTGCATGTTAATAGTTTAAATTTGGAATTTTACTTTAAAAAATAAAAATCATTAAAATCCAATAAAATGATCTCGATTTGTCTTAATAATTTTGTAAAATGATTTATAATTCATTTTTTACCTATAGTAATCGGTCTCACATCAACCTGACACATAATGTTACTAGTAAGTCTCAAGGTGGGTTCTTACATTTTAAAATGACATATTAGTAAAAATTACAATCGATTTACTCAAAATTAAACAAACATATTCTAATTAATTCCATACTTTATAAAAGAAATACATATGTAATTTTAGACATGTAAGAATTATCCACACCTCAATCTGACCCTAGGGGTGACCGGTATAACTCCAAGTGCATCATTTTATTTGAAATTGACATTAATTTTAGTAATTACAAACTCAAAACTAAGAAAACACATTATAATTATTTTGATACTTTATAAATATGATCCTTAATTAATTTTTTACATATATTAATCATCCTCACCCCAATAATATACACAATGTTCCTGGTATGACTCGAATTGTTCGTTATTCGTTTAAAATCGAAATTTTTGTTCACAAAGTGTCAGTCATTGAAAACTAAGAAAACATGTCCGGATTGCCATTATAATTTAGGAAAACAATTCATAAGACAATTTTGACCTACAAGAATCAGTCTCACATAAAACTGACACACAATGTGACCAATATGACATAATGTTCATGTTTCCAGTTTAAAATGATATTTTAGTAAAAAATACAAGTGATGTACTCAAAACTAAGAAAATGCATTCATATTATTTTGATACATTAGTAAAATGATCCATAAGTCATTTAGAACATGTAGGAATTATTTTTACTTTAATCTAATGCATGGTGTGATGGGTACGACTCCAAGTGCATCATTTCAATATATAATTGCCATTTTATTTTAAAATGTGCATCACATCGCCAAAACTGAATAAATGATCCTAGTTTGTTTTATCATACTTCTATCGTCTGTTAATTAATTAATTTACTTATCATTTTTATATTATAATTATTTAGTTAATTTTCATAGAGATAATGGTTGAAGACGAATAATAAATTGTGTGACGTGCAAGAATCAACTTCAACTCAATCTGATACTCAGTGTTCTTAGAATAACTGAAATTTTAGTCTAAAATTAACAATTTATATTTAATTTTTTTATTATTACTGAGAAAAGAATTTATTTCCTATACCAATGCATTAGTTTTCTTGAGTAGGTATGGTTTGTTCGACAATAAGATGATTTGGGGTTAGGGTTAAAAGAAAAAGGGACACTTAGGTTTTTGAATGAATGTAATAATTTGTAATTTCTCGTGTAATTGTATAAAACAATTATAAAAGTGTATATAATATTGTGTTTTTTCAATATCTGTTTTGTAAATATTATTTCATTATAAATTTAAAATGATACATGATTTTTATAATTTTTTGTGGTTTTTCTAGTGCTACAATGTACTATTATAGTAAACTTCACTAGTGTTGTAGTGTATTGTTACAACATAGTATAGTATTTCCCTTTATCAAAATATTTATTATCACTAGAAAAGTGGTCCTTTATTACCACTTTTACAAGAATTGATAAATGTTTTCCTTTATCTATACTTTTTTAGGGTTTTTAAATGCCTAGGGTTTTTAATCTTACTCTGGTAGTTATCTTTTCTATAAAATTGATGAAGTCCATTTTTAGCATTGTTAATGGCATATATTTTAGTAGTGAGTCTATCCCATAATGCATGTATAATTAAATCATATACAAGTAAGTGTCTCTAAATAAAAGACCCAAAATAAAAGTTAAGGTAGTGACACGACAATGAATCGAAAGGTATAATCTAGTAAAGTACAACATGGTCCACAAAGTCCTCTTAGAAAACCTAAAAATAGTTTTATATACATAGAGTGAGCATATAAATATATCAAATATGAAACTCAAAGTCTCTCATGCACATGTAAAACGGTATACTAAAACATCAGTGAGAAAATAACAGAACTAACCACACCTAAATAGGTCATCTAAACAAACCCCAACATCACCAAGTCTCGCTAACAAAATAATGAATCCAATTATAATACAATAATATAAATCATATTGATGGTAGGGTGCCCCTCGCCACATTCCCATTCAGATACCGCTATCACACCCCCAATGATGTAAATCCTGGCACTCCCACCGCCTCTATATATGACATCATTCCTAGTACCACGTGTGGTGCTAACCATCATATCATAGCCAAAGACACTGGGGCCCTGGAACCCCATGTGATATTATCAATCACATCTCGCACTAAAACACCTAGTCTCAAGAATGTCATGTGCTGGTAACTGTCACATAACCAGAGTGGTTGGGTATCATTAACATGGATGATATCAACCTCATGGTCCTCCTCCAACTATGCATGACACCCACAATAACATCATGTATGCTCGTAACCATAACATCTCAACATCAGTAATTTTTACATCTAGTCATCACATCACGTACATTTCATCCTCACAAAAAAGTGGTAGCGGGGAAAAGTGGGTAGCTATCGATTCGTCCTCCTACCAGGATATTGAGAAAAACACCCCCAAAACATTTGGTGTCAGCACATGGTGCTCAATGTGGGTGGGGTGCGTATTTAAAATCAAAAGAATATACAATATATATATATATATTATCAAAGAACACAATCCCATATTATGTGTTCACAACTAAGGTGCCAACCATTTCACATAATTCTCAGTTTTTCTACCATCTCTAATATCACAACACCACGTAAACATTCTACAAGCCACTAGCCAACTTTTATTTTAAATAATCCATTTTCATGATTTCTCATTTAATAACCAATTTGATTTATTCAGCCAATTTATTTATCATCCCATTATTTCACATATATGCATAAACATATCAAACCAAACTTCTCTATTCAATTCATTCTTTCATTATCCATTTCAACACATGTCATATCACTACACCTCTTCACATCCACTACAACAACACCACATCCCAACCGCACATAAGAACACATAGCATAACAAATTTTTTTACATTTTCAAATTAGAAAGGTATTTAATTCCACTTATTTATTATAAGGTTATTGTCACAGAAACCATAATTCTACTAGAGAATCTATTTTATTTACTGAATGTAATTTGTATCAAATTTCTACATTTTTTTATGGAAACAAATATCACCAAACACGGTTATTATAAAATATCATCTATTATAAAAAAACCCTCTAATATACACCATATTCAATGGTGGCATCTAGAACAAACAATTCAAAATATCAATAAATGAAAAGATGTAAAAGAATGTGATCCAAAAACTCTTCCCCTTTATTTTCATTTAAACTGGTTTATTATATTTATTTATCTTATATCAACTATCTTCTAAATGATGAAAAAAATAATGACCCCACCCACATGATGCAAGTAAATGAAAAAAGGATCCCCTCCATCAATTGTTAGACCCAATTGAGATGAGAAACAATACCCACAAGTCCCGGTGCAAAGCCTTATTCGTCCAATTTTCAATCTTCAAAAATTTAAATATAAAAAATTGATTTAATTAAATCCTTTAAATTTAACACATTTCTTGTAAAAAAACTGAGTTATTACCTTATACTCGTAAAGATGAATCCAATGTAACTGACATCATGTAAATCATATTTGTATTGAGGGAGATATGACAGAAATAAGTTGAATAATATTGGTTATTTATTTACCTAATTCTTAATTATAAAAATGTGTTTTTCATTTAATCCCCATATTTAATTCCCTTATTTAATTTCCTCCTTTAATTTTCACATTTTTGAAAAAAATTATTACACTATTTAATATTTAATTTTAAAATTTTAATTTCCCCCATTTATTATTATTATTATTATTATTATTATTATCATTATCATTATTTTAATTATCATTATTATTTAATTTATCCTTCATTTAATTTTTCACTAAATTATAACACGCACACTCTCATCATTAATTCATTTTTAAAACATTCTCTCTCTCCATCCGGCTTTTCTCTTTCCATGCCCAACTCCCCCATATTCTCTTTCTTCTATTTCTTTTCTATTTCCCTTTTTATTCTTCTCTCTCAAATTAATTAAAATATCTCTCTCTCTTTTCCCTTATATAATTTCTTATCTATATTTTAAATGACTTATTTTGTTTTTTTAATCTCCAAAATTTTTTTCTTTAAAATGTTTTCTCTCTCTAATGTTTTTTCTTATTATTTTTTCAACAAAAATCCTTGTTTTAAAACCTTTTATTTAAAAAATGTTACAACATTTTTCTCAAAAAGATAAATGTATATAAATATACAACTATATATATATATACTTTCATGCATTAAAAATATTCAATATATATATGACAATATATATATACACAACAATTTGATATATAAATACATTTATACATACAAGAATGTGTGTGTGTGTGTGTGTTTATATAAAAAACTTCATAGAAAAAACATTTTTTCAGTGCGTAATAATAAAAAAACTCATTTAAATATATATATATATATAACATAATGTGTTCCTAACTTTATCAAGACCCTATATAGAGGTGATATTACATATGTATGCATGAGCGATACTTTTATCTCCAATTAGATTGAGAAGATGATGTAAATGGTTGTGAAATCATCATAATAACATCTCAGTATATTTATGATACTATAGTAATCGTGTTTTTGTAGATAATAAATGTTTACATTAAGTATAATAATAAATAAATTTAATGTACTTGGTTATGATCTATAGATTTTCTTTGAGGGGCCTATTTTGGATTACTACTTAAGACTTGAAGGATTTGTCTTAGAAGAATACTAGAAGAAATATAATGAAGGGAAGGATTAAAGGATGGTTTTGGAGTATTTATTTTCTAATATATAATGTTCAAATTGTGAAAATAATATGGGATAAGAGTTTCCATTGTATAAGTGAGGGGAGGGACACACATGGAATTTCATAAAACATTTCAATGATATAAGGTAACTTTCACATGGTAGTGAATCCAAATGGATATGGATTCTAAGTTATCATAATAAAAGGTTGAAATATATTAAATAAATAATAATTTAAAATGTTTTGGTGGAAATACTACCCCTATCTCATCATTTAATCCTTTGTTAACTTATTTTAATCTAAATCATGGAAACAAAATTTTACTATTTTTACTATTCACAATGATGAAAAATTATTTTTCCATAATAAATTATATCAATTATTCTAATTATAAATATGGAATTCAATTAACCATATTCATTTTTTATAAGTGGGATAATTTAATTTTAATTATGCATGCAAATTTCAATGAAAACCTGTTTTAGAAAAATTACTTTTTTGGCATACAATTTTATTTACTTCCATACATTTACTTTTGAAAACTATTAAATTTATGGTCAAATGTTATATTGAATATATGATATATAAATTTCATTAAAAATATTAATAAATATATATTATGTTAATTATATATAATAAAAACACATTGTGCACATAAAAAGGATTTTTTTAGAGAAATGTGTTTTTATTCCAAAAAAATAACATATAATAAAATCAATTGAAATAATTACTCCATTTAAATTAAATATGTTATTTATAATTAAAGAAGTATGATATTAAATTAAAATCAAATTCATAAAATATTGTAACATTTACTTGAAAATAAATCATACTTTTTATGAAAATCAATAATTTCACTTTTTAATAATAAATGAATAATTATAGGAAAACCAAAAATTCACCCTAAGATAATATTGGAATGATGATATTAAAAAATAAATCCATTTCATCCTATAAAATTTCTAAAAAATTGTAGAAATTAATAATAATTTTCAGAGGAAAAAATGTGATAAAAATCATTTTAAAGAAAACATATTTTTGAATCGTGAAATGAATTTACATAAAATTGATTACTTATTAACTATAAATTAATAGGAAAATTTAAAAAATTTAAAAATAATATACATTATTACATATAGTGTTTATTACTATTCATGCCTTCAAATTTAATATAAATGTTATAATAGTTACCTATATCTTGGTTCATATAGACTTGGGGTTGCATATAAAGGATGTTATCTAATATACCGTGTTTTAATTCAAAGGGAATATATATAAAATCTTCTGTTGTTACATTCTATGACCATAAAAAATCTCCCCCTTGAACATTTTTCACTGTGGAACAAAAAAATGAGGATATATCTACTTCACTATATATTTGGTTTCCCATATACGTTCCTCAAATTTATAATTCCTCTAAATAACTTTATCCATATGTGTAGTCATAATCTATAGAACCATATCTATATAATCTAAGAATTATACTAGTTATTCATCATATGAAAGACCATAAATAAATGTTACAACCTATGAGTTTAGTACATGTGAAGGATTAGGTATATACATTCTCAATAGATATATAAGGAACACATTATGAACCAGACATAGTCCATACTTGATCAATAATCTTAAAGGGACCAATATATCTAGGGCTCATATTTCTCTTATTTATGAATCTCATGTCCGTATTTCATATAAGAATTCATAGGAAACCCTTCTCTCTAATAAAAAAAATCAAGATCTTTCCAAAGATTGTCATCATAATCCTTCTATCAACTCTGAATTTTTATAATGTTATGCTGAAAGGATATAACCTTTTCTATCATTTCCTTAGATATCATAGGTCCTAATAGAATTTTTTCTCCCACTTTATTCTAGTATTTTGGAGTTATATAATTACTTCCATATATGTATTCCTAGGGTTACATCTAAATGATTGAGTGAAATCTATTATTATAAGAAAACTCTACTATTATAATGTGTTTATAAAAACACCATTGAAATATTGAGATCATGATCTTAACATATTATATAGGTTATAAATGTGACTATTATAAAAAACATCTATATGATAATGACAATAAGTTCTAAAAAACATTTATCTTGATGAGGACTTATCTGAAACATAAAGGTAAACCTCATATCCCAATTAGATATAAAAAATTTTATACCCCATAAAACCTTACTGATTTATTTATAGGTATCATTTCCAGCTGACCAATATGGAAATATTATCAAATATAAATGACGTGTGCTGGAATTTTGAGGTGATCAACTATAACCCAAAAAAAATTATGGATTTTGGATGTTTTTGAGAGTCAAACAAAAAATCTTTATTGATTTTTTCCCATTTCCAATACTATATTGGTAATGTTTGAAACATCAATATAGAATTATTTCTCTCATACTTAGATTACAAACAAACCAATACCTAAGAAACAAACACCGCATTATATTTCTTCATGTTACGCAACCATAAATTGTCTTTCATATTTCTATACACTTTATTTATTCCACGATGAGGAGTAAATGATAATATATGAGAAACTTCCAATAGTTCATTCTTTCGGAATGGTATTTATGGGGAAAATTCTTCATTATTGAACCTTATCATTCCATCACAATAAAGGTTGAACTTAAGAACATTTATCACCTTCTCATTCTAGCCTACATCCTCACTTTGTGCCTCTTTAACCATTAAATGGAGATATACTTGAACATTATAATGATAAAAGTATGATTTATCCCCTTCAATATTTCATGGTTTATCTTTTTCAAATATATCAATATTGGATATTTTATGATCCTCATCATAGATAAGCTATCATGATCCTTTTGATTCAAAGAATCATCTAACTTGTTCTCTTTCCTAGAGTGGTAGTGTATTAAATAGTTAAAATCTTTAATACACTCTAACTATCTTCTTTGTTTCATATTTGACTCTATATGACTGAAAATATACATTAAAAATTTATGATCAGTATATATGTCACACATTTATCTGTAAATATAATGCATATATTTAATTTATATAATGATTACTTTGGTTAACTAAATATCATTAGTCATTTAATTTTTCTGATAAACCTTCAATTGGGATCAGGCATAAGTTATCACCATATCATTCTACATGAGAATACACCCCAACCATTTATTTATTTCATCATTGTATATCTTAATCCCTTTTTCAATACAGGGTAGTGTGAGGACATGTGCACCGACTAACCTTCTCTTCATCTCCTTTAACATTTCTTCATAGTCATATTTTTAAAGGAACATAAATCTATTTTGAGAAAACAAGGTGATTTTATTATAAATCCATGAGAAATACTTCGTAATTTATTAATAATATCACTAAAATCCATGAAAACTATATATTTTAGTCACATTTTTTGGTCTGGGAGAATGTTTAATAAATCCATTATTTGATAGATCCAGCGATATACCCTCTCTTGAGATTATATGAGCCAAAAATGATAAATTATATTTCCAAAATTCACACATGGTAAATTTTTCAATGAAACTTTTTAATCCTTTGGATCATCAGTACAATCCTAAAGTAATATTTATGCTCATTCTTGATCTTCGAATATATACTAATATCGTATAAATATAATTCCATAGACAAATCAAGTTAATATCTAGTTACTCTATTTATTAAATCCAACAATATAGTATGGTAATTGATAAGATCAAATGGAATAAATATAAATTCATAGTGTTCATACATAAAAAAATATATCTTGAGTATGTCTTCATTTTTAACCCTTAAGAGATAGTTTTCTAATTGAATATTAATCATCGAAAAATATTGATCTCATCGTAATTGATCAAAAAAATCATCAATATGGGGTAGAGGATACTTATTCTTGATAATGAATTTTCAAATTTCTTAGAAATAAATTTAGATTTATATTGAACCATATTTCTTATTAACAAAAAGATTAGTTTCACCCCATGGTGACACACATGGATGAATTAATCCCTTATAATGATTCCCATGCAGTTTTTTATTTAATTCTGACAAATCAATGAGGAACATTCAATATAGAGTCTTTAAAATAAGTTTATTATTGGGTTTGATTTCTATTAAAAACACAACATCCCAATTTGGGAGAAGACTAAGAAACTCTTCTTGAAGGGCATCATCAAACATTTTTAAAATATACATATTATTGATATCGATTTTATTCTAATCATTTGAGATAACTACCCTCTTCTAATATGAATCAAGACTTAGGTAGTGGATGAAATTTCCATTAGATGTTCACATTGATATGCACACTGATAGTCAATCATAGATTTATTTATAATATCAAACGTGACTTCCCTTCATTGAGAATTAATATGTTTTTTATATAAATAAATCCAATCCATTCACAAAATAATATTAAATTCAACGTTGTGAATAGTAATAAAATTTACCAGAAGCACATTCCCACAAACAAAAATTATGGAAGATATATAGAATTAGGATACAATCATCATGACATTAATTTTTTTACTGTTATTTCAACATATAGTCATTGAGGTGGTAATGATATACCTTAGAAATATTTTTATATACAAAATAGTGGGTAGATCTTGAATCAAATAAGGCATTATATTTTAAAGTGTGAATGGTGGGTATACCTTTCACCACTTCATTAGAACACCCACATTGCAAATAGTGAACACATGATATTTCTCTTTGTATTTAGGATTAAGAGGTTGTCCATGTTGATCATCATCGCTAACCTGTTTGATTCATACAATAGTTAATATTATCTCCATACTCCATTGAATTATGGAATTTGTGTGTTGGTGGTGCATTATATAAATATTTATCTCCTTTTCCATCTTTAGATATATTATTCCTATTTCATCATCCATCGTCTTCCTGAGGGCATTATTCACTATACATTACATATTTACGAATCCCATTAAGGGAATTTACACCATTATTCTTTTCACACTTCTAAAATAAAATAAAACCCATCCTATCCCCTATATTTTTTTATAATTTCTATTAAACTCAATATTTTTTTTATTATCAAAGCCGTGGTACTGGTGGGTGAATCCAAACTCTATTTCAAAAATTATAGTGCATCAAATAATTTTTTCATTTTTAATAAATTATGTTATGGAAAACACCCTTTATAGATTAGGTTTTTAGCCATTGATTAATTGAATAATCATATATTCTAATTCAGTAATAACACCAGAAGAATACCTCACGTGTATTTAAAATTTTATTCATGGATAAAAAAATATTCATCATCCTTCTTATTATGAAAATGAAATTACGTCTCCATCATCATATGACGAATATGAGAAACAAAATCTTTGATGAATAATCTCTTAAACTCATCTCACTCCATGAACTCAAATTCTTCCATTTGCCTCATATTTTTGAGGAGTTTCCACCATTTATTTTCTTTTACTACTAAATTATAACCAATTAAGATAAAATTTTCAAGTTCCAATCACTGGATAACTAAAAATAACTTTTTAGTGGTACTGATATATTTCCTAGAATTTAGTGGATCGACTAACCCACTAATAGAAGGCAGTCGTTTCCTTCCCAAATACTCAATATAAAATTACCCCTTGGATCATTTGGATACTCAACATGTTTTTTAGATGTAGAATGTTTATTAAGAAAATAAATATGGGTTTTCATTGTATTACCCATAAAATTTAGTTTCTTAGGGGTAAAATCAATTTATTTACCAACACATTCAGTATATAGCATGATACCTTCTAGTTCAAATTAGTGACTGAATCCAAGATTAATAATATGATGAATAATAATCATATTGAAAAATAATATAATCACAAAACTCATTTATTTGACATATAAATCATTTCACCTTATTTTAAATCTAGTACACAATAGATTTAAACTAAGTTAGCCATGGTTATTATTTATTCATGACCATTATAATGGATATTAATGAAAATATAAATTAACCTATGAATATCTATCAAAAGTTTCAAACCAGTTTCACATTAATTACCCCTTCACCATGATCAATAATGATTGTTATGATATATTTGACCAACTCTTTTCAGGGTTGTTACCCCTAGATAAATTGATCTCAAAACTATGTTCACATGTAGTATCCAGTGATGAATGTTTTTTCTTAGGGAAATCACACTCTATTATTTACCATAACATAGGATATTATATTATATATAGAATTATCCTATGGTTTTCCACTAATGTTTCATTATATTTTTCTCCAAAATGTACTAAACCTTTCCTTTAATTCCAACTATAGAGACCCCAAATTTTTATACATAAATATTAGACAATTTTAGATTAATATTCAATGTATTTCACAATAATACACTATTGGGGACCATGGATGTTTAGTTTATTTAGAAACATATATATTTTAAAATTTGGAATATAAAATATTTATTATTTTCAATTATGGTTTTTACAACAAGAACCCTATATAGACATATCACACTTAAAACTATTCTCTATAACCTAGATAATGGAAACATTAGAAAGGGTGAACTAAAATTATTTGTAAGGGTGACAATAAGAGATATCAATAAATGATCATAATTGAGCATACGATAAGTATTAGGTTAAGATAACTTGATCCAAACTTTATAAAATAATTACCATCAATTCTTATATATTAATAATGAAACATGAGATAATGTTTTTTCAATCAAAATACATAATAAATATAACAAAATAACATGGGAGAATAAATAATAAATAATGATCCAAATAAATATCATAATCACAATAAATAAGTTATTTGAATGAATATAAGAATATAAAATCATTTCTTTAGTCAAGGGTCAATGTCAAGACTATTATAGTGGATTGGGTTCACTATTTATTCCAACATTTCCCCAATCGATATGTTCACTCCCAAGACTATTTTATAGGAAAAAAATATTTAATAAACTAGGTTCACTCCCCATTATAGTATTTATTATCTCATGAGATATTTATCATTTCCCAGTGCATTAAAGGGTTCTATTACTCTGGGCCCACTGATAACAGGATGAAATCCAAACAAATGTGTGCTAAAAGATCATAAAATTTTCATCATTTCATCAAATCATAATACATGGAAATGATACAGGTATAATTAAAATGTCATCATCAAAATAATAAACCATACAATGAAAGAATAAACATGGTAAAATTGTATCATATCCCCAGTAAATCAAAATAATCATTAAAGGATTTTGTTATAGATAAAAATTATGTTGACAGATAACTAAAATATTTCTAGATTAATATAATATTTTCATTTAAATTCACTTATTTGGAGTCTAAATTTCTAAAAAAATATTAAAAAAATTCCATGAATTTAAAAAATTAATCATTTTATAAAAATTAATGAAATTCATATTTGTGATGGTATGGAAATTCATTCTTGTAGTGTACATGAAACAAAAATTTCTTTCCACATTCTTTTAGAAACAGAAAAGTAATATGTTTTGAAAGAAAAAGAAAATTATATTGAATTCCTGGTAAATAAATATAAATATAGTCAAAATTGATATTAAATAATATTTTTAGTTAAGTAAAAACATTTATGAAAAAAAATTAAGGAAAAATATATACATGGTAGAAAATATTCCTCAGTGAAGGGGGAAACAAGGTGGATTTGGATTAAAACATTCTTTCAATATCATGAGCAATTAAAGGGATGAACATGAAAGGAAAACATAAAATATCAAAAAATAAAAAATATTATAATTAAATAAATATTTTTTTGGTGTGATAGATAATATAATTTGATCATAAAGAAAATCAATCATAAATAATCATGGTAAAAATGAGATTGTAACCTAAATCTCTTATATCAAGTATATCATTCTTTATAATCACATTAAAATCCTATATAATAAATTTAAATTTATTATAATTATATAAAATATAAATTATAATACAAATAATACCATATATTTTTTACTTATAACATCTCACAACCAATTTATTAAAAATCTTTCATAATAATCATCATTTTGAGTGTTAACTACTTTATTTTTAATATACATTTTTGTTTGGTGGTTATTTTCATTAATCTTTGATCATTATTCCTTAAAAATAATGTTAATATATATATATATATATATATATATCATATATATTTATTATAAATGCATTTAAAACATTTAATTCACAGAGGCGGTGAAAATTTAATTACATCACAAAGTGGAGATGTTAGTCAGTACGTATGTGTGAGTGACGTTTCCATGTTTTAATGGATGTAAAGAAAAAAATATAAATGATAATTCATATTAAAATAAAAAAAATATAAAAAAATAATATATTAACAATAAATATATCATAATAACAAACCATTTAATGTATTGGTGTAAAATGATTTTTATTGCTATGTGGAGGCGGTAGTCACAAATACAAACATGTGACACTTTCATCTATCATTAGACTGAGAATGGTTGGTAAATGGTTTATAAATAATAATAATATCATATAAATATATTTATGATACTATATTAATAATTTTATATGGATAAAATAATTTTATATTAAGGATAATAAGAAATAATATTTAATGATCTTAGTTAAGATCTATACCTCTTTTTGAGAGATCTCATTTAACATACACCTTAATCTTTAAAGGATTGGTCTTAGGATAAGAAACAAAAATATAGTATAAAGTAAATGACTATATAAAGGTTATTTAAAGGGACTATATAAGTTATAATTCTCAACTATTGTGAATAAGGGAGGATAAGCGATTCACTTTTTTAAGTTAGGGGAGGGACACACATGCAATTTCATAAAGATATCAATGATTTAGTGTCACCAACATGGTAATGTGAATTAAAAATTCTAGGAATTATATTTTAGTATAATATAATGTTTATATATATATATATATAAATAATTTTATAGTTTTGGGTGGAAATCCTAACCTTATCTTATGGTATAACCCCAAGTAAATCCACTTTAACCATAATTGTGATAAAAAATGTTTCTTTTTTACTATTCTCTATAGAAAAAAATTATGTTGTAAATTTTAAATTATATTAATTATTTTTATTAAAAATATATAATCCATTTTAATATATTAAATTCATATAAGTTTTAGAATTTAATTTTAAATAATGTTTCAAACTACAATGAAAATAGGTATTCAAAAAATGAATTTTTAATGCTAAAATTTAATTTACTTCTATTCCATACCATTTAAAAACAATAAAATGAATGTTAAAATATTATATTGAATATATTGTATATAAATATCAATAAAAACAAAAATAAAAATATTTTAAATTAATTTATTAATATAAAAAAAATTACTCACATAAAAACTGTTTTTAAGGAAAATGTTTTCTTAAGCACAAAAATTAACTTATACCAAAATCAAGTATAATATTCATTACTATGTAATTAATTATATAATTTATAAGTAAAGTATAATTATGTTAATTTTATATTAAATTAAAAATATAATGGTATGTTAACCTTAAAATAAATGGAAATTTTATCAAAAATCAGTTTTTTCACTATTCACTTAAAATATTTATAAAAACAAATTATAAAAAATCACCATAATATAATATTGAAATACTGAATTTAAAATTATATTAATTACCTAAAATATAATATTATTAAATTTTAGAAGTTAATTTTTATGTTCATTTCAAAAGATGAAATAAAAACCATATTTGAAGAAACCTGATTTTGGAAACATAAAATGACTACTAATAATTGTGTACAAATTTATTATATATTTTTCATTATATTATCATTACTAAAACAAATTATACATATTTTTTATAAAGTGGTTATTACTATTCATAACTTGAAATTTAATGTCTAGGATATAATATTTAATTATATCCCAATTCATGTAGACTTAGGTTTTTCTATAAGGTAATATATCAAATACATATAGATTTTTTAAATACGGAATACATATTACATCTTGGGGTGTTACAATAGAATATTACCTAAGATTATTCTTTTAAATGAATGGGAAATATAATATTAACAATAAACCCTTATATTTTTTAGAATCTTGATCCAATTTTTTATGAATAAATCATTATATTGGGTAGGATTATCGATCCTCATTAGATTAAAAATTCACATTTAGATATAAAATGGGTAATTGAATCCCAAAGGAGTCAATCCTTCATCCAACCTCCCTTTGGAGTTGTTTTTTACCCATCATTAATCAGTGAATTTTATGTGCTTGTTTTACCATGATGATGATTTTAATTAGATACCTTACAATATAAATGGAACATATATTATAGTCATTTATATTGAAACAATTTATTTAAATGGAATTATAGACTTTGGCCCTTTTTTATTTATCTAATATAACATTACATTAAATATAAACATTAATCATAGAGTATCTATTCTATTTCTTTCGGGGGAATGATTCTTCCTCCTTGATCCTGCTACCATACATCTCTCTCTAAAATAAAATTCATGGGAAGGTCATTAAAACATTAATAGACCCTTGTCTCGGTGACAATGACATTCATATATTTATTGATATGTCTACCTTATACATTATTTATATGGATGTACAATTTAATCTTATAATATTTTTCTTTTGTTCTTTGTACTACATTGCCTCACACCCTGTATAGTCTTAGGAATTGCCTTTAGGAATCTTCTTCCCTATTCTTTTCTCCTATGTTGTCTTCACCCTAAGTGAAATTCCAATTTAGATGCCATCTCTAGAGAGCATTGTGAACCATATCATGGTCAAATGTATGTTTAATCCATTTAATCCATGGTTTCAATAGTGTATTTATGGTCTTTTATGGTTCCTAAAAAAAATTTCTCCTTATATGGATACAAGAGTCCTAAAAATTTCCATGACTCCTACCATTATTGAGGCTTATCCATTAGATAAAAACAATTATGTAGAATAATAATATCATGAGGGTGATGATGAAGATAATGAAGATGAATATAGTCATTCTAAGGGATAATTTGATGTTTTTTACTAAGTCAAGGGTGAGGGAAAACCTAATCAGGTTGATTCTCCTGTTGAGGGGGAGTTCTTAACTCTAGATTATCTATTTAATGATCTTTTCCATGTATGAGATTAATTTAATAATGAGATATGGCTCTATCGAGAGTGAAATGATCACTATTTCACCTCCCATAAGAAAATAATTTTTCTTTTCCTCTCAAACATGGAGTATTCCACCCCTTCCCTTCATGACCATATGGTGTGGGTCACTTATCCCTATCATAAGTGCATGGATTGCATAACTACAATGAACTTATACATCTCAAGTAATATTCAGCATTATGTTACCCATCATGGTCATTGTTTCAATCCTTCTTATTATGAATAGGATTTCATTTTATTATTCTTTTTTATCTTTTGTATGTATGGGATTTGTTATTTTTTTTATTGATCATTTTTTTTCTTGACTCAAAATTTTTATCAATGGATTTTTTCAGCATGGATCTCTATTCTATACTTTATCCTTTTTATTTGTTTTAACCATTTCTTATCTAACCTTCTATATTATTATTATTATTGATAATCACAAAAAGAGTAAATATTATCAAATCTATAACATCAATTAAGTATAATAATATATTAGTTTCTCAAAATTTGTTTTAAAAAATCAATTTTTATCCAATCATTTTTAAATTTAATAATATTAAATAAATTGTAATTGTTTTAAAAAATAATTTATTTTACCCCTATTTTATGTTTTAAGTGTTTAAAATAATTTTATCATCATGATTTAAATTTAATTATTAAATAATAAAATGTAATTTTAAAATATATCAGTTGACTTCATTTAATTTGAATCTTGTAATTGGTTTTACAATTTCCTAGATTATATCTATTTCAAGTGTTGGTAATCATAAAAAAGCGGGATATTTTTTTACATCTCTATCTATTGTTGTTTTAATGATCAAAAAAAAATTTGGTGTACTAAAAATTTCAATTCATGTTCTTTCATAATTTATGTTAAAGAATCTTTATAGGTGATAAACTGACCAAATGAAGGGTGAAAGAGGTGAATGGAAGTTATTTTTGAATGGAATTCTAGTTACTTTCTATTTCTAGTTAAAGGAATACCACGAAAAAACTAGTGGTTCTTCTAGTAGTACCTTGAAACTTATTGGCCCATTAGCTAGACAATGGTTCCAAAACATCTTGATGGTAGGGTTTGTACAGACTGAGAGTGGGCTGGAAAGTCCATTGGTTAGCTAGTGTTGCCTATCGACCGACTGGTAAAGCTTTTCCATAAATTCAACAAAACTATTATAGGATATTCCCTATATCCTCTCTCACATATCAATGTCTCTATTTAATTCCCAATACCTATAAACCCAACAATGGACCTTCAAATGATATAAATACATGCTCAATAATGCATGAGCACCTGTGGTATCCATTTGATATATTTTTTCCTTCACATGATCTCATTTTTGCTGCCATTATTATACTCAATTGGTTCCATTATTTCTTCTCTCTCTATCACTTATTTTTATTTTTAAATATTGTTAAGATAATTTAGAGTGTGTTATAAGGGGTTTTTTATAACAAACCATTCCTTCTAGTTCTTCTTAAGGTGTTCTCAATACCATCAAAGTGAGAGTTATTTTTCTTTGTTTCATAAAAAACAAAAAACAAGTTTTTAATTTTCTTTTTGATTAATATATTTATGAGAAAGTGTCTATATATTTTTTGAGTATCTTGGATACTATTAAGTCCATGGTATTTATAAAAACCAGTCAAGAAAATCAACGGAGATGATGCAGTGACAAATAATGAGTTTTAGATGAACTCCTTTATCAAATAGTGTTTTTATTACCTTTTATTATCCACTAAACTTACTCTTTTTATTCATATTTATCAATATTTAACTCTTTTAGTTTATCTTTTACTGTTATATTTTATTATTTTTATTTTTTATTTTTTAAATTAAATCATCCCCCTTCATTTCATCTATTTCAATTTAATACCTATATTGTATAGGTTTCCCATATATTAGGTGAAGCCTATAGATATTATTCTATATAATATAAAGACATCCGAACTTCATCCAGTTACATCAATTTCCAAGTATCAAGAAACATTAAGGGAGATATATTCATGAAAGGAAAAAATATCCACCAATGAGGCTTATAGGGAACTCCAAGTGGTAGATATCACATTAATAGGGGTTTTCCATGTCAAGATCGCTTTAATATTTCCTATAAAGGTGCATTTCATGAATTGGAATCATTCATAAATGATTTATATGTTGTCATATATTCAATATTGGACATAAAATTCCAATCAAAATTAGTATCAGAATAATTAGAACATGAATCTAGTGGTGAATATAGTTATAGTGATCAAAATTCTTATCACTAAGGGGTCAATGAAATACTTCTATTTTCATTTTATATTATATCATTTATGTTTTAATATAATTTAAAATTTATTATACTTATATAAGAGTTATTATAATTTTCAAAACTTATTGGGTCTCTAACATACACTTCATGTTATAGTAAAAACACCCAAAGTACTCATTTAGTCATCAGGGATGATGAGGGAGTGAACTATTAGGGATTGTAGGAGAAAATTCCAAAAGTGATCTTGAACTCCAATGAGGATTTTTTGGTGTTTACACTAGTTTATTATTCTATGATATTATAAGCTGAAGAAATTCACAATATATATAAATAAATTTTATTATATTATTAACTCATCTAGAGTCTAGCATGTAAATGTTAACTTTTCCACTACCCATTATTTTAAGGTTTCTACCACGATAAAATACTAATTTTTCATATACTATCCCATGATCCATGAATATATTATTGTATACCCTTTAGGGGCATGGTTAACGTCTCCCTCTAGAATGTATATCTGCATTATTAGTGATGGATGGAATATATTTAGGTCACAACATAGATATTTATTTGAAAATCAAAGCAACAATTCTTACTAATAATGGACGGGATGATAAATTTATGATGATAAAGCATAATTATAATGTTATGTGACATTTGTGAATATTTATTTCCACAATAGGGATTAATAAATTATCATAATAATTGGTAAATATGGGTGATATTTTTTCAAAAATCATTATACATTGATCCTGATAAGAGATCAATAATTTCAATAAGAAGACAGAACCGAATACCTCTTATCTATTTTTTCTTGACATCTACACTTCTATATATATTTTACTGATTTTGATTCTCGACTCATAATATATTGTTGAAAAATAACATCAATAATTAGTTTTTCAATGAGAAACCTAGATCTTATCTTCTATTGTGGTGGGGGTGTCACTGGACTGAGACTTAGATTAGGTGGATCCCCTTATTTAGATTAAGGTAGACCCTGAAGGTCCTTTGGAATGTTTTCTTTACTAGTATTATTCTAATTCGTTGATTAATGAGGTCAGAGACATGGGATGGATCTTAGATCCACTAACTGACTATGCAATTAAAATATATAGTTATTCTCTTATGAAAATAAAAGATGATCCATTATTGATTGTCAGGGGTCCTACTATTATAACTAAAAATAATTTTGTTATGATAGAGAACCAAAGTACACCCTTATCAAAGAAAGTATCTACCACATGAACCTAAAAACAAAATATTTGTGACTATTTCTAGAATACTCAATATGAATTTTTCGTATCCTCTCGCTAATGTAATATTTTCAATATTCATCCTCAATAGCATTGATCTTAGTAATAGGTCCTTTTAAATGGATTTTTATTTTTGAAACTCAACCATCTATATACATGGAGATTGAGATTCCTTTGGGACCAAAGTTTTCTATGGTTAAAATATAAATTATCCTTTTAGTGACTTGTTAACTATGTACATATCCCCACTTTAGAGTGGTTATTAATTGGATTAAAAGGACTCTATATCATTTCTTATCTCTCATCAAAATATTTGGTGGTATATAGGGATTCTGATATCAAAAAACTCACTAGAGGTTATCCCTATGAAGATGAACAATATTTTTTGTATGTTTATGATGGTGTTAGATAGTATATTTTATTACTACTCAATTCAATATTCTATAAAGGATTTCATTTAATTATAAGTTTATGATCTTCAATTGTAAATACTTCTCATCAAGGTAATACAATCATCACAATCTTCTGGTATTCAGATTTTAGGCATCAATACGAGTCTAATTATGTTAAGAAAACAACATCAAAACAACATCAAGTTAATGAAGTGTCCCTATATGTGAAATCACTATATTAAGAGTTAGATTATTCATTCCAAAGACTCGTATAATATAAAAAGTTTCTTGAAGAATCCCAAGCCAAGGGGTAATGTTGTTACTATCACAGTGGAAGGAATCTATCTCACTTGATAGGTATAGTCTATAAAACATTTCATGATTCAGCACATTGTGTATGAATATTGAAAAACAATTCACAAAATTTAAACTCATATATAATATATTTTTTAAAAATATTCTATTATTATGAGGAGGTAATCAACTCTATGGGTATTCATATTATTCTTGAAAATGAATGAAAAAATTTTGTTCTTAGTTAATATCGATCATTAAACATCGATTTCATTTCTATTTTCACTTAAAAATAATATGTGAAATAATAGATAGGAAAATCAAGATAACATGAATACAAATAAACATTGAATTTTGAATGGAAAATTTTATTTATGTTTCTCAAACACTAATTTCATAATAATGTCCTCATGGGAATTGCTAGAAGATAATTATAAGCATAAACACTATTTATTTAACACTATAGTTAGACTATTTTTATGTGGATGATTTCCTTCTAGGAATGGATTTTGGATTGGTATAAGAAAAATTATAATCCTCATAATACTAGAGTTGGTCTAAATTAATGATGATGATTTACTCCTAGGTGTGGTTCATTGATGGTTATATGAAAAGATACCATCATAGTAACACTAGTGTTGGATAATTTGGATGTGGTGTGAGATTACTATATATGATAAGGAATATTAAGTTTATTCCTAGAAAGAGGTTTCCAATGTTCAATAGCAGTTGAACACCCAAAATTTATATCTCCATGTATTTCACATAGACTATCCCTATTAAAATAAAAGTAGGAATAAACCAATGTTGTAGCTATTTTCTTGGTAAAGGGAAAAAGTGATAATGACATGAATTATATTGGGGTCATATATTTTACCCCTTTTTTATGAATTATTTATTTTCATTTCTTTTTTTACACTAATTTTTTCATAGGGATCACATAGGGGAAGCATACTGGGGGCGAACTAAAATTTTACATAGGTCACCTATTATGATTTTTCAATTGAATATTTTTTATTCCTTATTGATTTTAAAATTCATTATCTAATCTTAATCAATAAATATTCACTCACTGTAAATAGAGAATTTAATTTTTCCTAGTCTTCCCCTTATGGGTTTTCAACTTGGTGAGTTATTCCATGTCTCTTTCTATAGGTAGTTTTTGGTCTTGAAAATTAGATAAATCTAACTATAATTTAAGTTCGAACGACATTAACTAAAAGCGATGGGATATACAAATAAACATGGTTGATGTTGTACCGACATGGAAGAGGTCCCAATTCCACCAAATATCTAGATAGGTTGACATTTTTTAAGGGATTAGGGAATAGAAATTAGGTGATGATTTTTAAGGTTGGACAACATTGACCAAAAAGGTTGGTACTAATTTTTATGGTCATTCATTTTTAACCAAAAGGTAAGGTGATTTATATAGAAATGGAAAAGAAAACCATACATGAATAGGGATCGCTTTTCTTATAGTATAGGCCATTATATGGTAAGAAGCATGCAAATTACGATCGTGATTCTTAGACTAATGAATCTAATGTTTAAATTCAAATAATATTATTTATATGCCAATGCATTTTAATTTAGCATAGAATTGAAAAAAAGGGGTGATATTTTCTATGGTTTGAGGGAAAAACAAAACTTGTTGTCACTAAAGGTTTATGTAATAATATATACTCCACCAAGAAGATGGGTATTCATTTTATAGTTGTGAATATCATACCATTGTATCATGGAGTTTAGGTTCACATGATAATGACTAATAAAGTATTAAGGATGAGATGGTGTATCCCTATATAGAATGTGACAATGATTCAAAAATGTGTAATATATAGGGTGTTAAAAATACTTGAATAATGTGACTTTGGTTTTTGTAAATAATAACACAAGAATTTTAAATTAGGGATGATAATATAGGGAACTTATATAAAGGATTTCCACAGACCATATTCGAATTAAGGGTTCCACTTTAATGGAGTCAAGGAATATAGAGATTATAGGATATTCTATTTAGGATGAAAATATGATTCTTTTTGAAATGAAATAATGGGGAAGCATACCCACGCACATATAGATATATTTATATATCCAAATAAGTATTTATTTTGGATTTGGAAACACTTGTTATTGATAACCATGTAAAAATTTTTAGGATTCAAGTACTTGTGAAATGAAGTGGTTTTATGAAGGAATGGAATATTCCTAGATAGTTCATGCTCCCGAAAGGTTTCCCCACTATGTATGGACCACATATTCAGGGTGGATAGATATCACCTGAAAGTGATTTATATTTTTAATGCACCTATGGGATATATGATAAAAATTAAAAAAATTCAAGATATGTAGGGTGGGCCCTATGAAAAATGTTCATTTTTCATGTCTGTTATAGTTTTTTCTTATTCCATGAAAACATGTGTCATACTGGAAAAAGAAAAAAAACTTATATTAGGCCACCATTTTTTTTTCTAAAATAATTTATGTCTCTTTCAACTACAATTTAAACTCTTACGGTCTGGAACTATTTATATCATAACATTAAAGGTCTTATAGTTGTGGTCATAAGTGAGATAATCTACCTAGTGGTATGGGTGATGTTACCTTGGTGAGATTGAGGTAGGGTCTCATTCCTGGTATGGATTATCCCATGGGTGGAATCTCATAGTTTAATATAATAGCGCTCAGACCATGAGAGTGAAAAATGACCACATAGATTGCGTTCTAGGATCAATAGGGTCCAAACACCTTAAGAATTGGTAATGATGAAAGAGTATATAATAAATAAATATTATTAGATTGGAAATGATTATCTGTTATAGGTACTGAAGAGATAAATGTTATCCACATTTGAATGACATGTTCTATGATTATTTTTTGGGTATTTTATATAGATTAGAAGAAATAATTCTTTATAAATAAACATTCATCTCATTGGTAGGACATTTTGGTAGAGAATATATAGATCCATATTGGGGGAATGTATGCATAGCTAAAAAAAAGTGTTCCATATAGTTGAAGACACTCATTACCGATAGATAAGAAATTATTATGTCAATATAAGAAACACGAGTTTAAAAAATGTGGTTTATGGTAAAAGGATATTTAGAATAAGTGATGGAAGCATTCTAGCCCCGATATTTCTAACACTACAATGAAATGATCCATTAACGTGGGGTGAATATGAACGATCACTCATACCAAAGTCAAAAATATATAATCTAAAATCACTATATAACCAATATAAATAGGAATGATACCACATACAATTCTTATAGGATGAATATCTCCAGTACTGATCTAACTTGAATATAAGGGAGGTGTATTTTACAATATGATATAGTATTTCAAAATGACACCCAATTTATAAAGAACTCGGAATTATGATAAAATATATATAATTATTATCTTCCATCTATATGTACATGATCCCTACATACCTATATTTTGTATAAGATCCTAACTTCTCACCATTTATCAATTGTGGGACAAGACACCTCACTATGGGTAAAAAAATAAATCAAAAATATAAACCATTTAAATGTTCCTTAAAAACACTCACCCGGAGGTCCCATGGTTTCCTTATACTCATTAAAAAAGATATTGGATAGATATATTAATTAATATAACTATTGAATACCATTGTTACTACCTCCATGAATACCATTGAATCAACTAAATAGACCTACTCATAAACCATTTTCAATGAATCATCCATGATTTACCCAAAACTCAAGTCGAATCATTATTAACCTTAGGGTCATATCCCTTAAATTTTGAAGGATACGAATATGTGTAAAGGGGTGATATTAAACTATGAGGGAATAGAGTCCCTTGAATACAACTAATCTATAAATTGGATTTATCGAGAAATTTTTTTAAAAACATTGGAAAATATATCTCAATGATAATAAAAAATTCCATTCAAAAATAATAGATACATCCACTATAAATCATTACAATGAAATAAAAAATAATATAAATAAAATATTTTTCATTACAATATAAAAATCGATAAAATTATACCCATATTATTGATGGAAAATTTACACCACAAACCACCATCATTCCATCTCTAATATCTATAATTAAATGTTTTATCATCAACAACCAATACCATGGATGAGACAAATAATTTAAATAAAATAAAAAATTTGAAAAAGTATATACAAATTCATCAAAATGCATAGGCAGGGGATGGATATATATACACACAATAGTATTTTCACTAAATGGGTTTGTAATAATTATAAATATGAATAAACTAATTAAACTAGTTTAAAATAAATATATGAAACTATCATTCTAATGAACTAACCTAAAATACAATATTAACCATTACATGAGTCAATTAGTCACTATCCATAAAATAATTACCAATCACTATGTTCCAGTAGGAAGAACCTTGCATCCGAAAAAAATTATTTGGGAATGATTACACCAAAAATAGAAGATAGAAATTTTCAACGTAAACCTTGGAAAATAATTATATAAAAAACCATAAAAATGTATTATGGTACAAGAAGATAGTATAAAACTATAAGTAAAAAAAAATACACATCTCTTTGTGTTCCATGACCATCCAATATTTCCCAAGTCACCTTACCTTAACCAATCAAGCCTGAACCGACAATGTAATATGTCCTAACACTTGATAATGTTCCATAATAACATAAAGTATATAAATTCCAAATGGTACAAGTCAGTTATTATATATAGATCCTAGTAGGATTTCACCAATGCTTCTATGTTGTTACTTAATATCAAAATCAAAATATGATAAAATAGTAGTACAATTAAGAGAGTATCATGAATTATATTTTCTAATAGTATAATAAATACATGGAAATAAGTTTACAATAATGTTGGATTTAAAATAGATGTTTAATCTTTTCCAAAAATAATTCATACAATAGTTGGAAAACGGTCAATTTTTTCATTTGAAAACCAACCCATCTCTTGAAAAGAATTTAAAACACTTTTGAAAGATGAAAACAGATAAATCAAGAAAAGAAATAAAATGAACCTATTATGAATAACATTATAATAGTTTATAAAATAGATTCAAGGTACATCATCTCAATAAGTAAGTCAATCAAGAACAATAATCAATCAACTGAGGTAACTCTAATGTGATGTAGTGAAAATGGATGTTTTCATATATCAAGTATCATGTCTATAGATTTCATGGGTATAAAATTAACATGATAGAGAGTTCACCATAGATAATCTAATAAAAATCATCTTGACCAGTTGTAATATATATATGTAGTTTAATGGTTCTCAAGCTAACTTGTTTCATGTACACCCACTTTATTGGCCACACCTATTTAGCCTGAACCATTCATATTATCTACAGATCCACTTGATGGGTTGTGATACCTCTAGAAAAGTATAAATCTATGTCATCATATTTAATATTCCATGTTCACAGGACTTGTAAAAATAGGTGAGTGATATAATTAAGTCACAAGGATTACAATGGGGGTCCTTATCAATATCAATCATGGGATCATGAAATTGAAATTTCAATCGTGGGGTCATTCCCTAAATTTACATCTCATCCTCACACCTAAACACACATGGTGTAAATAATCCCCTTTTCAATACCCAACAATAGATAGTACAAAAATTAATCTTGTTACAAGAATAGATTATTAAAAGAGATGATCCTTATAAATTCACAACCATGCCATCAATCATCATAAATTTTAATTCCAAAACAATTTTTAAAATCATTAATAAAGGTTAATGATCCCCATTTTCAAAACGCATCATAAAAAATTCAAACTAGTGTTGAAACCAAACATTTCTTTCAAGATTAATATTGTGTCCTTAAAAGGAATTTTTACAATTAAAGGGTCTTGAAATAATTTCCCAACATGGGTATACACCCTCGTTCCCTATTAAAAAATAAATAATTTCCAATAATCCAATAAATCCAATTTTATAAAAAAGGTGTAAATCATTAATATTGGGATCTTGGTTGTTTTAAACATTTAATAATTTCAAATCCATTAAAATTAATTTCATTTATCATCTCATTTCATAAAAATCATACAATTTCACTTTATAAATAAAAACCTTGTCCTAATACCTTTCTTACATGATGGAATTTTTAACAAAATAATTGAAAATAAATCAAAGTGAGCATATAATTTCATCAATTCATAAAAATGTAAGAGAAATCATGATCAATACCAGTTTATCCATTCTATGTTCAATTCATAGAGAAAAGGATCAAAGAGGCTTACATGATTCAATTCATGCTAAAAATTAATATAACATGTATTAGAATATAAGTATAACATATCTAAGAATTATCAAGTAACAATGAATTACAAGATGAATGAAAATCATAGAAACACATACCTTTAACCACGTGATCAAAAAAATACCCATGATAAGAAATTTCAATGAAGAGATGAAGGTGAGGAAGATCAATAATGAATCCATATAATCTATATCCTAAAAATAAAATATCTATCCATAAATATGAAATTTGGATCCCCAAAAAACATGTAAAACTATAACTCTCAAAGTAGGATAGAAGATAAGAAAGGAGGATTCCAAAAAAAAGAATTTTAACTTTATAGAGAGGGATAAAACACAATTAATGAAACTTTTATCTGAGAAGAATGGAGGTTAGAGTATATAATTCACCTCTTTAGAGACTACAAAAGAAAAGGAATTCAATTATGGTTGAATGGGGGTGATAATCTATTAAACATGTATTTTTAATATTTTAATTAGAATTTTTTGAGGGAATAAATAACCCATTAACATAGTTTCATGGTCAGGTTGCAGGGTTAGTAGTTTCAATGAACCTTAAATTCTTCCATTACAAGGATACTATAAAGGGTTAATTGTTTGGATTCACAATTAAACTAACCATAAAACATCCTTATATACCCCCTATTTTCCCTGAAAAATGATTTTTATTAAAGGCCTTCTTATTTTTACATACGAGTTTCCACCCTTCAGTGCCACAAAAGGGGTTCACAGTTTTCTTGGAAAAATCACATAGTTCTCCATAATCAAACTCCAACCATGAGAAACCTCAATGGAATACAAAGTTTCCAAAAAAATTATTCAAAATAAACGCAAAACCAGATCTATTAAAAGGGGAATAAAATCAAGGGGTCAAACACACCTGATATCTGGTAACATGATGTTATAATCTCACCACCATAGAACATTATATCCCCATAATTATTCTAGTATAAAATATATAAAATTAAAAAAATGTAACCCTCACACTCATCTTGTGAGGTGAATGGTCCATGAAGCCGAGGATAGACACACCCAAAAAGTTAATATCCAAAACAACACCTAGTGGAACCAAAAAATTACTAAAAAGAACTATAAAGTTATAATAGGCCACCCCCTATTTAAATTTTCAATAGAATGATTAAACATGAAAGAAAAAAGTCCTTTAAACCCTAGAGAATAAACCTAAAACACTCTCAAAGAAGAAACATCAATTTTTTAATACCAAAACCCTCAAAGGAACAACATATCCAAACATCACAATGATTTTAGAAGAGAAAACATACACAATATCCTTCAACAATAAAAATTCCATAAACAAGGCATGAAACTAATAAGGATTTATACCCTAGGAAATTAATCATTGGTAAATTAGGATTTGAACACTAAGAATATTTCTTGGATAAGATCATTAAATCATTAACCCACACCAATGGGTACCTAGTACATCAATAATCCACATCATCCTAGTACACGAGTACCACACCATGGTCTATCCAAGTACAACTCAAAAGATCTCAGAATAACATGTTTAGTGAAAAAATAGGGAGCCACACTCTTGGGAGGGAGATCATACATCACGCCAAGATCAAACTCTAACCCTCAAGGATAAAATAATAGGATTCAAAGTAACAACCAAAAAACATATGGTATTCAACACTGACCATAGGAATATAACCATAGAAGGAAGAAATAAATTTTATTTCAAAAATAAACAATGTATTCCTCCAATATTTCTCAAAACAAGATTCTACCCCATCTGTAAAAGCACAAATAAACTGAAGAAACTAAAACCATACAAAAAAGGATGACTATTTTAGAGTGAACATCCACAAGGCACAAACATAGAGAACACATGAAAACACAACCATCATTATGATTGCAAAAAAATTTCATAATAGGCCATCAACCAATATCCTAAAACATGCCAAAAATATCTCAATAACAAAAAAAACCAAAAATAGATAACCCAAAACAAGTAACACTTAAATGATTTCAACTTTTACATCATAAAACCACATATTGGTCCAATATACACCACAACTTGAAACTCCTTATATACATGAAAGGCTTCACTCTAAGGAATATGTCTGGAGCCCGAATATCTTGATGCATCTTCTGCCCCATAGTCGAGATCTGATTAATCCTGATCAAAACACCCCTCTCTGATATCCCCACTTACATATCCTCAAAAGGTGACCCAAATGGAAATAGTATTTATAATATTTTAGAGAATTCAAACTAAACTTCTTGGGGTGAATAGCTACTCTATTGTATAATCACCTAATATGCCTATTATTTATTAGATTTGTTTTTCTATGTATTATCAACTCCCACAGTCCATAAGACAATACCACTTCTCTTAATATAAATAAGAATGAAGTATCACACATTTTCCATCACTCTTCTATGTATGCCACAAATAATAAGTCCTTTTCAAGAATCTCTAGATAATTTTCCAAACATATCTCTATGAAAATTCCTCTAATGCCTGTACGAATAACTTTTTTGAAAAATTTAGCCTTATGTAATTCCTCGCCAATAAGGTCGGGTATGAAACTTACCCATCATGAGAATTTCTTTTCATACGAAAATAATAATAACTCACCTTGACCAAATCCTTAGAACTTATAAACCTTCTCCTTCATCACATTCTCAGGATAATTCCATTGAATAAATACTCACTTGAAGATTTATAAACAAAAATCATTCATATAGACATGAAATAATCACAACTTCCCATCACTCTTGGCTAAGTCCCTCAAACAAAGAGTTGATAGACCTAGCCTTCAAGACACCTTGATCCTTGAGATAAGAAAAATCAGTTAAATTTATTTAGAAACTTCGCTAAATTATGATAACATAGCTCACTTCTGTAACACGGTGGATTACAATTTAAGAATATGTAGGTGGGGTCTAAATTCTAGAAATCCTCCGACTCCACCACTTGATTTAGAGTTTGGGTAGAGTCTTCAATTGGATATTAAATTCAAGATAATTCCAAGGACTACTATAAAGACTATATGAGTGAAAAAACATTATATATTTTATTTAAAACATTCTATGATACACTATTGGATATATTGAAATAAAGGTTCATCATAAAAAATAAATAAATACATAAATAGTGAAAAAAATACAATCCAGAGTATTTCAAACAAGTCTTTAAATAACTTTCAACAAATGATCACTACATCAAACATATAATAATTCCACATTTATAAAACATTAAACTTTATTCAAAAATTAATCAATCATAATATAAATACATTATAGTATCAATAATACTTTACTAGCTCATGGAAATTTTACCATGGGTTCAAAATCATTCATCCAATATTCTCTTATTTTCCAAACTAATTCCATTTCAAACCCACTAAAAACTAAAATCACTTTATAAAATTTTCTTCTAGAATATCAGTATAGAGACTATGAAAATATTTTTTGCAGTACAAACATTTTTTAATAATAACTTTTTGGTAATTTAAAACATTTCTCAAAGAACTCAATATACCCCTATTTAAATAAATAGTTTTGTTTTCATAAAGTGTCTAAAATCATTAACAAAAAGATTAAATATAAAAAACAAGATCATGTATAAACCACATGCATAACCCTCCAAATAGACTTCACATAGGTGAAGACGTATGGAATAAATAAACAGGTGGTCATTTTTTGAACCAGGATAGAACTATGCATTGCTCAGTCACATGGGCTAGTAAAACACACACCAACCTCGTGAAAGTTCCTAGATTGGATTATTTATTAGCCACATTGATTCCTTATATTATTTCAGACTCCAAATACACCATGTTGGTCTACTCATCTTTCCATTCCAAATTTGAAATAGGAAATATATTATAATAATCAATGATAACCTCATCATTAATCTAAATATCATTTATTATATCAAAACTGATAACTCAAAATAATATCTGATACCCTAATATTCAATGGAAACTCAAGTCGCGTCGTAAAGTGGTGATGATCAAGAACTCACTCACCTCTAGAGTCTTGAAACATTATTAATAAACTTCTTCCATAAATCATGCCAAATAAAATAAGGGAATTTAAGGGAAAACATCCTCTGATACCATTTATAATGAACTTACTTGGAATACTATATTAACCAGTACTGAGGTCAATTCATCACTAACCTGAAGAGAATTATTGATCCCCATGGGATGGAGAGATTCACATGGGCATCCAAAAACAAACATTTCAGATGATTTTATAAAAAATAAAGTATAAAAATTAATGTAAACTCCTGAAACATCTTTAGGTAACCAAAAAAATACAAACATATAATGGTACAAGAAGAAGACATAAAAACTAGAAGTAAAAATACAATCTACCACAAGTTGTCTCATGGAGTTCGATGAACATCCAAAATATCCAAATTCACATGCCCTTGGTCATCAATACACGAAACCAAAATTGATGATGATGACAACATAAGCACCTTATATAAGAACATAAATGCTAGAAACACCAAACAATAAAAATAGAGTGTGAGAGATAGATCCCAGTAGGATATCCAAAACATTTCTATGAATTTACATCATAAAGAAATTAAAATATTCTAAAAAGGGTTTAAAAATAAGAAATTACATTGAATTACATTTCTAAATTTGAAAACAAGTCCATCTAAATTAGTTTAGAACAGTTATGGGTTTAAAAAAGGGGTTTAAACATTTAAAAACATTTATCACACTATACTATGAAAATAATCCAATTCATTATTTGAAAAGAAAACATACCTTGATAGACATGAAAATGATTTCACAAGATAAAATCAAATTAATCAAAGAAATTAATAACATACAGTTGATATCAGAGGTTGTACATGTGTCAATAAAATAGATTCAAGGTGAATCATCTCAATAATAATGTCAATCAAGATTATTAGTCAATTAATTATGATAACTCTAGTGCAAAGTAGTGGAATTAAATGTTTTCATATATTGACTATTATGTGTAAATATTTCATGGGTATAACCTAAACATGATAGTGATTCCACCATTGAAAATATAATAAAAAATCATCATGACCAATTCCTGAATTTACATATAGTCTCACTGATCTATACCTATCCAGTTCCACACATCCCCTAGTTCTCGACCACACATCCATAGATTGAACCTTCTATATTCTACATGGATCTACTAGATAGTGTCTAATACCACTATCAATTCATAAATCTAATTCATCCTATCAATCTATCTTGGTTCCAATTAGTAGTCAAATTAAGTGACTGAGAAAATGTTGTTATGAGTATCACAATGGGGATCCTTGTCAATATCAATCATAAGCTCATGCCCTCAATATTTAAATCATGGGATCATGCCCTCAGTTTGCATCTCACTCTCACCCAAAACTCCCTCAATGTAAATAATCCCCTTTCAACACCCATCAATGGGATGTACAAGAATCATTAAAGATAAAATAATTGATTATTACAAGAGAGGATAATCATAAAGTACAAATATTACTACCAAATATTTTCTAATAAATTAAAATCATCTTCTTAAAATCATTCAAAAGAGTTAATCATACCCCCATCCTTTCATTAAACCATATAAAAATAAAAAACGGCATTTAAACTATACACTTATTTCAAAAACATACATATGAAATTTAAAATAAAGTTTTACTATTCAATAGTAATTAATTCATTTAAAGACATAGGTCTTTAAACTCTTCTCATGTGAACAAATCACTAATTTGAAATCACCCAAGAATTACAATTTTATAAACAAGGGGAAAATAAATCAAAGATGGATCTTCTTCATCTGAAAAATTCAGTAATTTGAAATACCTTGAAAAGAATTTTATTTATCATCTCATTTAATACAAAGAAAATAATGTAAATTTAGAAATAAAAACATATGAATAATCCCTTTCTTATATTATTGTATTACTCAATGTCTCTTTTAAAATTAATCAAATCAACCATGACATTTCATAAATTCAAAAAAATAGTGAGAAAAATAATGATCTTGACTAATTGACTCATACCATGTTCAATTAATATTAAAAATTATTGAAGAGGTATCTATGAGTATATTAAATGTAAATAATCGTTGAAAATATATTAAAAATTCTATTGTAACACCATGAGATTTTGTAGAAAAAATCAAATTAATTAAAACTTTTGATATTTTTATTTCATGCAACACTTAATATAGCTTGTATTATATGAAAGAACCAATTTATTATTTATTTGTATGCTACATCATTTTAATATTTTGTAATACTCTACACCAGTATAAGATTGTGCTACACACAACACCGAGGTAGCTTTTTTTACATGCAAGATAGAGTTTTACAAACTTTTAGGGGCATGCATCTTTTAAATCTAAATTTTAACACTTTTATAAATTTAATTTTTCAAAATAAATTTAATTTTTTAATTTGGAATTTCAAAATTAGATTAGGATAATTTTATGGTATTTTTCTATAAAGTTTCATTTTTCTAATGAATAGTTCAAAAATACTATATTTTAGTTAAAAACATTATTTTCATTTATATAATTATTAATGTTAAATTATATTTTAAATTAGTTTTTAAAGTCAAAAGAGATAAATTATACATATATTAATCCAATTTAAGACATTTTATTCATTTTTATATTGAATTTAGATATAAAAACATATTGAAATTTTGAACATTTTTTCATTAAAAAACCTACTTTCTCGCTACGTCTACAGGGTTAGCTTTAAATTTAATTTTGTCACTTCTATGAATTGAATTTGGAAAAATAGACAAAAAAAGTTATAACATATACAATATTTATATTCTAATAATATCAACTTAGTTTTTGACAAAAAAAATATTACTCGAAGTAATAAAAATTAATTACAATGATTAAGTTAAAATTAAGCTTAACAAGGGGCTAAACATTAATCTTAAGGGCCAAAATGACCTAGAAACTTTTCCAAAACCCATTTTTCCAATAGTTAGACCATATACCCTTTTGGTTCTAATTTTATGTGTTAGTGGTATATTCTTCCAGGAATGTGACCTATATAATAAGTTAAGTAAGTAAAAAATACAAAAGGTGAACCTTGCTTGCCATTAATATTTATAAAACTTTAGAATATGGAAAAAGATATATAGTTTCGATTATAAATGTAATTTAGAAATTTAAATGATTTTTTTATCATTTTAATTTATCTTTAATTTTTAGAAATTATATAATTACATTAAACACATAAAAAAAGTTAGTACATGGATTATTTAGTTAATAATAAAATAAAATAAATGATTGTAAAAACATTAAAAGTAAAGTAAATTTATTAAAATATTATATTCCATTATTTTTTAGATGAATATATCATTTTACATAGATTTAAAGGTAATATATTTTAATACCAATAATTTTTTCATATTTTTAAATTAAAATTAATTAAATAATGTCAAAATTTACATTAATGTTAATTTATAATAATTGATACTTTATTAAAATAATTAAAATTACTGAAAATATTATTTTATGAAAATTGATTTATAAATGTTAATAAATATTAAATATGTTCCAATAATGGACCAGTTGATCTTTTGTAATTAACATATTGACCTTTAAATAGAAAGAAACATTGTTAGCATGGTTCGGGTTAAAGTAGTGTTTTTGTGCATTAAATGCGATTATTTTAAAAATAATTTCCAACACACGTGGTATATAATTTTTTTAAGTAAAATATAATATTTATAATTTAGTGGTTCTATATTTTCTTATAAATATCACATTAATTTGGTGTTAATGGTTAAATTTCTTAGGTTATAAAACTAGTTCCATTAATAAAAACCAAAATGATAAAAGTAGGGAAACAAAGAAGTTAATGAAAAAAATTATAAAAATACACTAATTTTTGTGTTTTGTGAATTTTTATCAAACATAAATACCCTTTAACCAATAATTTTTCCATTTTTTAATCACATGATTTAAGGGAGACTACCCAATAGTGTTTACCTTTTGGTATTTACAAGAATGTCACTCCTCCTCCTCTATGAAAAGGCATTCAACATTCCTCTTCCTTACACCCCTCAAGACACTTGGTATAATAAAAAATATGACTAAATAAGCTCAAAATATCCCTAATATAAACTGATAATATTCACTTTGGGCATAAATCCAACCATGGAATCCCTTTGGTGTAAACTAAAAGGAGCTACTCAAAGAAAAGATATCATCCTTCCACAAGCACTATTATTTTATTTTCATTCTCTAAAACATCAATTATATTTATTCCATGCTAGCCAGAATAACCTAAATATAATTATATTTTGTAATTTTACATTTTTTAACAATAATTAAATAAACATTAATTTAATGGGTAATGAATATATCGTTCTTATGTACCGTGAACTACTGCGTCACGAAACAATGTTCGTTTTTCCCTTACCACCTCTCACAGTTGGGAATTATGATGGAAAATATAGTTTTATATGATACATTATATATTTATGATTTATTTATTCTTCATTAATTATTACATAAAATATAACTTCATGATTTTCTTTTTTTTAAATACGATAACTTTGTTTGTGGACGTCTGCGCTACCGCCTCCTCAAAGAGATGTGATTCATTCACACTTCACATAGAATGTATTAAGGATGAGTTTAGTTAAAGAATATTATATATATGAAATAATAATTCTAATAAAATTATAATATATATATATTATACACTTTCTTTTAATATTACAATAAAACAGAAACATCGTTCATACGTACATACGACATGTTGTCTCCATGAATGGTGTATTCCATTTTATACATCTATATTTAATATATTGTTATATATATATATAATGAATATATATATGATATTTATATCATTTTTTAAATTATTTAATTAATTAAATCATGATCTAAGTAAGAGGATTAATAATAAAAACTCAAAGTATATATGAAAAATAAAGTCGATACTACCCAAAACATAACATTAACATGGTGATGTTAATAAACAGGTAATATAAAGTCATAATCAAATAAGAGGAGGTATTATATATAATAATATTATTCCATGATAGATTTATAATAAACTTATATCCATTATACCAGAGTTTTAAATGTGTAAACAGAAATTCAAGACTTAAGGTAATGATTTTCTCATCTCACTTTTATTTCTGTGAGGCTTATGCATTAATTATGACACATTTCTTTTATCTGGTTTATATACTTCCCTTTAATATTTTATATGATTATTATAATTAAATTTTTTTCATATTTAAATATCTATTTTATGATCTTTCTTTCATGGTGCTTATGGTTCAAATGTTACCAAATCAGTAAAGTAATTTTAGCTCAATTTTCCTTCATTGAGATACATGTAATGTTTTGCATATATGTTTTTCTATGGGTTGTATATACATACCTTTGATAATTTATATAACTAATATCATTCCTTTAATAATATTTTAATCTTCATCTAATTTTATTATTTTATGGGTATTTTTATTTAAAGCTACCAAAGTTGTAATATTTTATTGCAACAATCTCATCATTTATCGGGATTGTTTATGATTATGATTACATTGATGAAATATCATAATTAATCTCTTAATAAATCACATTAATTTTATGATCCATTTATTTTAAGTGTTATATGCAAATAATGGTCCCATTTTTTAACTTTATGGTACTTAATATAATCAAAAAAATGGTTTTAGAAAGATTCGACTTTATATCACCTTTCGGTAGGAAATAATTATTCTTTCAAAATTGTATTTTTTTAAAATATTCTAAAAAATGATTTACTATAAACCCATGATGTTTAAAGTAAATTTTCACCCATGTTTTACCATTTAAAATTTTTTTTAAAGGAATATTATTGTCATTCTCTAATCAATGAACTTTTCTAAACTTTTTAAGGTTCAAAAGGAATGTTCGGCATGTATGTAATTACTCGCCATAATGACTAGAATTTCCTTGAATATTCCTTTTTAAGTTAACATTTTTATTTTTAAAGATTTTTTTTCTAATAATTTTGAAATTTATTGATTTCAAAGTGGTTTAGAATGAATTTTTTTCGTAAATGTTTTATGTTTAAAAACTGTTTTAAATTTTTTTCAAAGCTTTTCTTATATGTTTTCATAAGATTATTTTCAAATAAATGGATTTAAATGATTTCAAGCATTATTTATTTG
Organism: Viscum album; assembly: GCA_963277665.1. Lineage (NCBI taxonomy): Eukaryota > Viridiplantae > Streptophyta > Magnoliopsida > Santalales > Viscaceae > Viscum > Viscum album. The sequence goes on from OY728127.1 coordinate 490,379,358, forward strand.
TTTTAAAATCCAATTTCAAATAAAATGGTTTCAAAAAATTTCTTTTTAATTTTTCAATGTATTTTAAAAGAAAAAGGTTTTCAAAATTTTTTCAAAATTTTTTTATGATTTTTCAATGTGTTTTAAAAGAAAAAGGTTTCCATAATATTTTCAATACTCCTTTATAATTTTTAAAATATATTTTAAAAGAAAAATGTTTTCAGAATTATTTATGTTTTAAAAATGTTTTTCCATAGTGTAAAAGTCATTTTCCTCAAAAAATTTCTTAAATGAAATTGTAAATATTTCTTTATAATAAAAGTATTTTGAAAAATGCTTTATGAAAATTATTTTCAAAGAAAGGATATTTTTATTAAGAAATATTCCACATGATATTTAAAAATAATTCAAAATATAAGATGACATATTTTGTTATATTTTATTATTTACCGGAATATGATCCAATAATATCATTATTATCTTTTCGTGAATGATTTAGTTTTTGATGTAATGATATTTATTGCACTTGTTTCTCTTCCATGGGTTATATGATCTTGAAACCTACTTATTTTCATGGGTTATAGTTTTATGAAATGATTATGAGACCTATCTATTTTCTATAGGTACAGATATGATGAAATTTTTATGATAACATTTCATTTCATGGGTTATGATATGATGTTTGAGAAACCCATATCTTTTATGGGTCATGATATAATGAATGTTTTATTATCTCATGGCATATGAATGTATGATTTTATTATATTATGGGTGGGATGTATATCCCCATCCAATGTAGTTTTTAAAGATTTATATCTAATGATATAATGATGGAAATCTGGTCGACGGGCTCAATCCGCTATGGAAGTCTAGTAAACTTGATCCACTATAGGAAGATGGGGAAACCTAATCCACTATGGGATTTTGTGGAAACCTGATCCACTGTTGTAAAATGGGGAAACTAGATACACTATGAAAATAATGGGAAACCTAATCCCCTATGAGAATATGGGGAAACCTGATACCTTAAAAGGAAAGGAATACAATAGGGGATGATTGGGTGTCTTACCCAGTAGGTTTAGTCCCCATGAATTGCCCTGATATGTTTTTGGCAGTGATCCTTGACTTATAAGGAATTATATAACATGTTTACAATAGTACACAATTCCATGTATTATTCCAATATTATGATTTTATGTCTTATGATCTTGATTCCCTTGTTAATCATTTCTTATTAACTTCTAATATTTATTACATGACTCTTGATTATGATCTTGATATGTAGGGTATGATATTTTAATGTTATGATCATGTTCTCATACCCTTATGATCATGTTATGCTTACATATATCCTATGTTTACCCTTATTGAGCATCTTAGCTCACCCATTTCTTATGTTAATTTTTCCCATGTTATAAATAAATATTTCAAGTAGGATTAATAAAGGGAAATATCTTTAAGGGATATGTTGGATATTTTTCACCATATTAGAAGATTATGTTTCCATGTTTCTAAAGACACTAAACTATTATGGACCTAAGGACTATAATTTTTTTAATGTGATGAATATTAATCTATAAAATTATAATATCCATATATGTTAAGCCTAATTCATTATATTTGGTATAAAAGGGATGTTTTAGTCAATATTTGGAAATTATGATGTCAAAAGTTTACTGATATCCCTAGGGATATCTCTAAGGATATGCATAGGTATGTCTCTAAAGATAAGCCTATGGTTACTTGGATTAAAAGGATGTGTCATAATTTATACATCCTATAAGTGATTTTTTAGTATTATGCGGTTTTCTAGTATGATATGTGTTTCTCACACTATTTATTCTTGTTTTAGTCAATGGTGGGAAACATAAAGAATTGGGTAAACATTTAATGTGATAGAAACTTTGCTGATGAGAATTCAAATGGGATGGTCACTGGAGTGAAGTATGTTGGGATCATGCCTAGTAAATTTTCATAGAACATGATTAACAATGTTTATATTAACAAACTATAAGACTCACCAAAGAATAGAAAAAATGAGTTCAAGTATTTTTTGGGTAATGGAGACCATAGATGAAAGAATATTCTATTTCCCTTATGTCAAGAATGTGGAAAGAACAACCCAAATGAATGTATTAAAGGAATAAGAATATGTTTTTACTATAGAAAAAAACACACAAATCATGTAATGAAAAGTAAAATTAAAGGCTTTGGTTAACATAATCAATGGGAATATTGGAATCCCTAAGATAATATCAAAGGTTAAAAGCATTAAGTGTTGAATGAATGGTCATTTTTCAAATCAATTTCTTAAGTGGAAATCTCAAGAGGATAATCAGCAAGTTGGTATGAGTAATGGTTATATTGATGATGATGAAAAGACTACAGGTAAAATTTTAAAGGAAATAGGTATTAAGTGAGAGGATGAGGTATTCGTGATATGGATTATGGATGAAGTTGAATAATAAAAGTATTTATGTATTTGGATTCAAGAATTATGAATTGAGAAATAGAAAAGGATTGTTCATTTTATGTTCTTCACTAATTATTTACCAAAATATGTTGAGTGGATCTAATGGACTTGAAAATTCATTTAACGGAAATGTGACATTCATGGGAAACACATGATTAAGGTAAAGATAACCCATAATATGTTCCTAATTTTAAGATAATTATGTTTGGAAAAAGATATGTTTTATGTGAATAAGTAAATTAGAATGTATTGATTTCCTTATAACTGATTAAGTATTTGATGACTAAGTGGTATATGTTATCATGGATGAAGTTTACATCTTTTTTGGATTTAATATATATATCCAATAAACATTGTAATAAGGAAATGTGTATTTTTCAATAATTTTTTTTGGTAATTTAGGTTATTAACATTTTTCATGATAATACGTGATGAAACTATTCACATATTTGATATGAAACAATAAAGAGATACTTTATGATATACAAGGGTTCAATGCTAAGCTGTTTTGGAGAAATTTAGTGACCTTATTTGTAAATTTTTTTACTTTCATCTTTTGTAAGGGTTACAAGGTTAACTATTTATGAAATTGTTTATGTTAAAATTCATATGATTTTTTAGATAATATATTATTATCTCACCACATGAGGATTTATTCATATTAGATAACTTGTGCTAACCATTTTTTTGTTACAAATAACAATGGAATGACCCATGATTCTATTTATGGATCTCATGGTTGGCCAATATTTCAAAAGGAACAAAATCACATTCATTTCATAGAATAAGATATGAAGTGTAAATTGATCATGGAACAATAAAGGCAAAGATTATGATAAATTAAAGTAAGTTTATCATCACATGAAAATTATTATATTTTAGAAAAATTGTCTTGAAATAAAATTTTGTCATATTATCATCATTTTTTGTGATATCAATTACATTTTTCATGCTTCTTTAGTTTATGGTATTTTGATTGATAACTTTTTATAGATCACCCAATTTATTATGATCATTATACTTTATCAATATTTAGTATTATTTATACCTTTCATCTAAGTCCATGTTTTCACTTACCACCAATGTTTTCCTATGAGGAAACCTAGTTATGAGTTACTTTGGTTAACCATTATGTTTCCAACATTCCTTTTTTAAAGGAAGTTAGTGTATTCATTTTGAAAATGTGGGTTTCTAGGTGAGGTACTTTAATGTATTATTCCTTGGATAACCTATATGAGTTTTTAGGGAAAAATTCATTTTAATGGGGGTAGAATGTAACACATTGTGATTTGGTGAAAAAAATTTCAAATTAATTTAAACTTTTGATATATTTCTTTTCAAACAACATTTATTATAGCTTGTGTTATATGAAAGAAACAAGTAATTATTTATTTTTACACTAAACCATTTTAATATTTCATTATATGTTACACCAAGATAATCTTACGCTACACACAACACTGAGTTAGCTTGCGCGCTACACGCAAGATTGAGTTTTAACACATTTTAATGACACACCTATTTTAAAACTAAATAATGACACATTTTAAAATTTTATTTTTCAAAATAAACATCATTTTTGAATATTGAACATCAAAATTAACTTAGGATGATCTTTTGGGTATTTTTATGAGAAGTTTCATTTTTTATGAATAGTGAAAAATATTCATTTCTTTTAAATAATAATTAATGTTAAATTATATTTTAAATTGGTTTTTAAAGTCACTATAGATTTATTATACACATATTAATCCAATATATATAATTTTAATAATTTTTTTATTGAATTTTTATATAAAAACATATTTAACTTTTTAACATTTTCACTTCAAAAACTCGCTTTCTCGCCATATCTACGATATTAGTATTAAATTTAATTTTTCCACTTTTGTGAATAGAATTTGTAAAAATAGGTATACATGGTTTTAAAAATTATAATATTTATATTCTAATAATATCAACATTGTTTTTTTACCAAAAAAATTAGTGGATGTAATTAAAATTAATTATACTAATTAAGGTAAAATTAAGCTTAACAAGGGGATAAATCATAAACATAAGGGAAAAAATTACCTATAAAATTATAAAAAAGAAATTAGATGAAAATATTTATCAAATATCCCATATTGGTTTTAATTTCATGAGTTAATATGATACCATTATATGAAAGTGATCAGTATAATATGTTAAGTAATGGAAAAGAAAAAAAGGTATCCTTCCTTTCCTTTATAATTTAAAAATATTTCGAGTATAGATGAATCTATATAGTTTTTTTATAGACATTATTTTTAAAGATTAATGATTTTTATTAATCGTTGAAATTTAACTCAAATTTTTAGAGAAAATGTAATTACATTAAACTCTTAACAAACTCCACTGCATGGATTATTTAATTAATAAATAAAATAAAAAAAATGAAACTAAAAAAATTAAAAGAAAAGTAAATTTATTGAAATATTGGGTTCCATTATTTTTTTAGATGAATATATTATGTTAAATATATTTTTACTTAATATATTTTAATTATAATAATTTTTTTTCCTTTTCATATTAAAATTAAATAAAAAATGTCAAAAATTGACATTAATTTTATTTTAAAATAAATGGTATTTTATTAAAACAATTAAAATTACTAAAAATACTATATTCTGAAAAATTATTTTTAAATTTTAATAAATATCAAATATGTTCCAATCATGGAACAATTTATATTTTATAATTAACATATTTACCTTTAAATACAAAAAAAACTGTTAGTGTAGTTCAGATTAAAAGAGTGTTTTTGCGCGTTACAGGCGCTTATTTTAAAATTAATCCCCAACACCAATTGAATTTAACTTGTTTTAAATTATATATAATATTTATAATTCATTTTTTCTATTTTTTATAATAAATATAACTTTAATTTAGTCTTAATGGTTAATTTACTTAGGTCTAAAAACTAGTTTCCTTGATAAAAAGAAAAATGATAAAAATTGGGAAACAAAGAAGTTAAGGAAAAAAATTATATAAATACACTTATTTTTGTGTGTTTGATGTTTTTATCAAACATAAATCCCATTTACTCCATTATTTTCCCATTTTTGAATCACATTAGATAATGGAGACCTCCAAATAGTGTTTACCTTTTGGTATTTACAAATATGTCACTCCTCCTCCTCTATAAAAAGGCATTCAATATTCCCCTTCCTTACACTTATCAATCCAATTAGGCTTATCCAACCCATTCCAAAATAATCTCTCAAAATACATTATATAAACATATATGTCTCTCTTTGTGAATAAATCCATCCATGTAATCCCTTTGGTGAAAACCAAAATGTGTTACTAAAAGAAGAGGTGACATCCTTCCAAAAACTCTTTTGTTTTATTTTCATTATCCATCACCTCAATTATTCTTTTTACATTCTTATATAATAATATAAGTATCCTAAATATAATTATAATTTTTATTATAATTTTTATATCTACACTTAGACACACATCTATCTAATGGTTAATGAACTTATCGTTCTTGTGTACATGGAACTATCGCCTAAAAAATCAGTGTTATTCATTTTTCATCAATCACCACTCATGGTTGGGGAATATGATGGGTGACCTTTTTTATATTATATATATAATATTTATTATTTATTTAATCTTATATAATTATTACATAAATCATACCTCTATGCTTTTCATTTTTTGTAAATATGATAACATCGTTTGGGGACATGTGGGTTACGGTCTCCTCAAAGCGATGTGATTCATTCACACTTTACATCAAATGTTTTAAGAATGGGTTCAGTAAAATAATATGATATATATGAAATAATAATGGTAATAGGAATATAATATATATATGTATGTGTGTTTGTGTGTGTATTATTTACTTTCTTTCTTTTAATGCGACAATAAAATAGAAACAATGTTCATGCATACGTACGTCCCACCATCTCTATGAATGACGTATTTCATTTCATACTCCTATATTTAATATATTTTTATAAATACTTATATAATTAATATATATGATATTTATATCATGTTTTACATTCATTAAATAATTCAATTATTATCTAAGTAATAGTATCATGAATAAAAAGTTAAACCATATATGAAAAATAAAGCGAATATTTCCTAAAACGTAACATTGACAGAGTGTTGTTAAAAAATGGGTAATATAAAGTCATAAAAATCATATATGGTATTATATATAATAATATTATTCTATGTAATATGTATAATAAACTTATATCTATTATATGTGTGGTTTGAACATGTACAAAAAAATCAAGACTTAAGATAAGGGTTTTCTTGTCTCACTTTTATTTCTGTGAGACTTATGCCTTATTCACCACTCATTTCTATTGTGTAGTTTATATAATACACATGAATTTTTTTTATATGATTATTATACATAAATTTATGTTCATTTACATATACATTTCATAGTATTTATTTCATGGGGTTTATGTTTTAGAATTTACCAAATCAGTAACATAATTTTTTCTGAATTTTCTTTCTTTAAGATACGTGCCAAGTTAGGCACCTATATTTTTCTATGGAGTGTCTCTAACACCATTTGAAATGTTTTTTCATTATTATAAATCATTTAATTATATTTAAATCATATAATAATTTTATTATTTCATGTGTATTATGATTTAATGTTACCAAAGGGGTAAGATTTTATTGCTACAATTTCATCATTTATAGGGATTGTTTACGATTATACTTACATTAATGAAATATCATAATAAATTAATTAAAAACACTAATGAATTTTAGTCTCATATATAAATCCTTTATATATCAATGTAATGGTACGATTTTTGACTCTTTTGTTCTTAATATAATTAATAAGTTTTTTAAGAAGATCCAACCTTATTGATCATTTCTTTTGGAAAATTGTGTTCTTTCAGAACCATGTTTTCTAAAAATGTTTTCAAAAATGTTTTTATATTATCCTATTATATTTTAAGGAAATTTTTACAAATTTTTTACATTTTAAAAAAATGTTTTTAAAATGAATCATCTTATAGTTATCTGATTAATTCAATTTTCTTAACTTTTTAAGGTGAAAATGGAAGGTTCAACATATACTTACTTACCTTCTGTCATGACCATATTTTCCATGAATCCTCCTTTATAATTTTCATGTTTATTTTGAAAGAAAATATTTTCTTAATATTTAGGAATTTTTTTTGATTTTCAAGTGGTTTTCAAATAAAAAGGTTTTGAAAAATGTTTTATGTATAATTTATTTTTTAAATTATTATAAAAGATTACATTATATGTTTTCAAAAAGTTGTTGTCAAAGAAATTGATTTCAATGATATCAAGTTTTATTTATAAGATTTAAAATCCATTTTCAAATAAAACGATTTCTAAAAACGATTTGAAATGTTTTTTATGTATTTTCAAAGAAAAATGTTTTCTAATTGTTTTAAATATTTCTTTTTGAGTTTTAAAATGTTTTCAAAGTAAAAGATTTAAAAAATATTTCAAACTTCCTTTATAATTTTACAAATATATTTTTAAAATAAAATGGTTTTCAAAATGATTTATTTTTTAAAAAGATTTTTATATAGAAGAAATGATATTTTTCTCAAGAAATTTTTTAAATGAAATTGTAAAGCTTCTTTATAAGAAAAAGTTTTTTGAAATGGTTTTATGAAAAGGGTTTTCAAAGAAAGGATATTTTACTTAAGAAAATTTCTAATTGATCTTTCAAAATTCTTCTCCATCTAAGATGACATACTTTGTTATAGACTATGTTTTATTGTAGATGTGATCCAATAATACCATTAATATTATTTATTGAATGGTTTATATTTTCATGGAATTTTGTTTATGAACCCATTTCTCTTCCATGGGTTTTTTTTTTGAAACCTACTTCCTTTCAGGGGTTATGCTTTAATGAAATGATTATGAGACCTATATATTTTCCATAGGTAATGATATGATTAAATATTTATGATACTAATTTCATTTCATAGGTTATGATAAGTTGTTTATGAAACCCATCTATTTTTATGGGTCATGATATGATGAAATTTATATTATCTAGTGGCCCGTGTATGTATGATTTTATTATGTGATGGGTAGGACCTATATCTCCCTCCAATGCATTGCCTAAAGATTTATATCTCATGAGATAATGATGGGAATCAATCTGACTAGCTTGGTTCAATATGGAAGATGGGAAAACACAATCCACTATGGGAAGATGGGGAAACCAGATCCACAATGTGGATATAGGAAAAAATGATCCACTTTGTGAAGAAGGGGAAACCCAATCCAAAATGGGGTGATGGGGAAACCTGGTCCACTATTAGATGATGGTGAAACCCAATCCACTATGGGAAGAGGGGGAAACCTGATCCACAATGTGATGTTGGGGAAACCTAATCTATTGTGGTAACATTGGGAAACTCAATCCCTTATAAAGAAAGGACTATAACTAGGGATGGTGGTGTGTCTCAGCTAGTAGGGTTAGTTACAATTAAGTGCCCTAATATGATTTTGGCAATGATACTTGACTTATATGGAATGATATTACATGTTTATGTGACTTCCATAATTCAATGTCTTATTCCTATGTTATAATTTCATGGATTGTGATATTGATTCCTTTTTGATTTATTTATTATTAACTTGCAATATTTATGCCATGACTCTTGATTATGATCTTGGATATGCAGGTTATGATCTTATAATGTTAAGATCATGTTCTCATACCCTTATTCTCAGGTTATGCTTACATATCTCCCTTGTTTACCCTTACCAAAAATTTGAGTTCATCTCTTTTTAGGTTTCCTTTCCCCAGGTTATAATGAAAGGATTTATGTAGGAGTTATAAAGTTAAATGTCTTTAAGGGATATGTTGAATATTTTCCACCAATTTATATGATTCTGTTTCTATGTTTCCAAATACACTAAATTATTATGGTCCTTAGGTTTTTTATGTGTTGAATATTCATCTAAAATGATGTAATATGATGTATTCTAATCACATAGGTCATTATATATGTAATACATATATATAAATTTTCAAGAAATAATAAATGATAATACAATAAAAAATAATAAAAACATACACATTTAACCACATAATCAAAACAACACTTGTGATGGGAAATGATAATAGAGATACAAAGATGAGGATTATCAATATGGAATCTATAGAATGAATATCTAAACAATAAAATATTTATCCATAAAAATGAAATTTTTATCTTCCTAAAACATGTAGGTTTATTTGCCTTAATGAAGGACATAATAGAAAAAGGAGGATTCCAAATGAGAGAAGTTTCACTTATCAAAGAGGGATCAAATACAACCACCTGCACTTCGATCGAATAAGGAGAGAGGTTAGAGGATCAAATTCACATATTGAGAGCCTCTAGAATATAAGAAATTTGATTAGTGTATAATTTGTGGTGATTAGAGGATAAAACTATGGTTTTTGGATTTTAAATAGAATTTATGAGAGAATTAAAACTTGTTCTCACAATTTTCTGGTCAAGCAAAATTGTCATTAGTAACTGACTGGATAATCATGTGTCCTTATAGGGATACTAAAAAGGGTGCATGTATTGGACACATGTTTTAACTAACTATGTGAAAACTATGAAATCCACCTCTATCTATGGATGTGTGGTTTAGATGGAAAGCCACACATTTTTCATTAACTATTCATACCCTTCGGTACCTCAAAATGGGGAGGATGGATTTCTTGAAAAAACTGCATGGTTCACCATAACCATTCACAAACTACACATATCCTTAAATGATTCCAAAATTTCAGAAAACCTCTACAAAAAGACCCCATAATATGATCGATTCAAAGGGAAATCCAAATAAGGGTTCAAATGCACCTGAGATCTAGTAACGGGATGTTATAATCATTTTATGTTTATAATGAAAAAAAGTAACAAATGTGTTAAAATATACATTCTAACTATGAATTAATGAATGGAAATCATCTTGAAATTAGTATTTTAACACATAATTATGGTAGACTATCAGTAAGACCATGGCCTAGAAACCTAGGATCCCTATTATATTCTAGTTCATATGCATATACACATTCATCTATGGGTAATACAATAGTCTAAGTAGAATCCAAAACTATTGGTGATTCCCAAAATTGAACATCCATTTCAACTAAAGAAAAATCCTAAGGTTAGTTGTTGGAAACATGGTGGAGTGGAATCATTCCCTAGAAATACACTTACCCAAGAATCCATCTTAAGAACTTAAGGGGTTCTAAGATTTTTTTTCCAAAATCCATCAGTTCATGTCATTTAAAATCATGTATAAAAACAACCCATTATTTGAAATCCAAATATAAATTGTAAAAATTTCATATATTTTCCTTTCATAATGAAATAATAGTGAAAACACCAAAGAAGGTAACCTATGTGATTCACCTTTTATATCAAAAAATATATTCTTTTTTCTATAGAGATTTATCCAAAAATGATAACATTTATTTATTATAAATTTTAATATATATATATATATATAATCATAAAAATATTCTCATGTGTCTCATTATAAGACCATATTGATATTTTTACAAACCCATAGTGTTCATATTTTATATTAAACCGTGTTTATGTCTTTAAAAAAATGTTTTCACCAAAATAAGAGTAACAAAAAACAAACTCAGTAAAATTATTTTATTAAATTACCAAAGGCATACACATGATCATAAGGAAGAGAACGAAAAAGGGTAATAGGATCAAGGGGTCTAAAGTGGTGAAAATTGATAGCATCACCCCTGAAAATATTCATACAGCCAAGAGGGAGAGAACCAAAACTATAAAATAAACTGATACCATCAGTATTGACCCTTGAAGCTAAGTAGTATTCTACTCAAATCCCTTCTCTTCAGGTGTTATGGAGGGTAGTTCGGTTGTTGATAAGTCTTTTACACCTACAGATATGGTAAATGATGGACTAATGTACGATAATATGATTTTTGAGCGAGTGAAGGATGACAGTCGAATCCATTTCAATGGCAACGAGGTCAATATTATTCTCGCAACATAATTATAGACTGTTACACATAGCACATGCCTCTAATAAAAGGGAATCATGTTGCCCATAAGATGCACTAAAGGCCAATATCACAGATCTGAATGAGTTGCGAATGATACCTCTGCCTCACATAATGTCGGAGATATAAGACCCATCCACATTGATCTTTAGGCCATATGAGGGGGTGCCCAGGGAATCCAGCATACCTGAGCCAACGCGTTCTATCTTGGAGGAGGGGGGCCCACATGAATACAGGATATTATGAAGAGACTGGGACATCTCCCAGCCCTTAAGGAGCAAAGCCATATCTACAACCAGGAATTTGGCATTAACATCCACGAGATGTTGTTATCTACCGACCCCTTCATGGTGATATTTGTTTCAAGCCTCCCAAATGCACCAATAGCAGATGACCAGGAGAAACTCCCTTGCCTTATTTTCATAATTATTCCCCATAGCCCTATTAAACCAAAGATAAACGAAGTCATTATTGCTGGGGAAATAAGATGCTTCCCTAGTAAAGGTCCCAAAAGCACTCCAAATGAAAGTTTCCCAGTCTCTGTCAAAAAAAAGATGTTCAGTGGTCTCTTCTTTTGGATTTGTTTAACAAAGGCACCATGAAGCTAAGTTAACGCCCTTCCACTTGATTTCTTCATCAGTAGGCAGAGCATGATTCCTGATCCTCCAATCTAGAAAGTTGAACACTGCTAGAATGTTATTGCACCATAAAATATTCCCCCACACATCATGTACATTAGAACTATGCACTGCCTATCTATAGGCTTAAGCTGAGAAAGAACTAGAGGGCGTCCGTGTGAAAATGCAGGTGTCCCGCCCATTATAAATAATGATGCTATGAAACAATTCAAGATGTTGTGGGTTGAGAACTGCATTAATAAACCCCGGGTAATTTCAAGTGAGTCTAAAAGTGATGTTGGGCATCAGACACCCTAGAAAACCGAGCACTGTACCAGACCTATTGTGATTCCAGAAGTCAATGTACCCAGATCCTATAATCCAGTGGGAATTTTGCAGAATAAAATAAATATGCCTTTAGATATGAACCCAAAATGTAGAGATCTTACCCATTGGGTGCCTAAGGTCATGCCCGTACTTCTTGACAATGAAACTACCCCAAATATTTCGTCCTTATATATCTTCCCAGATAAAATTGCCTTAAAAACTATACATCATTCCCAAGAAATCCTTTAAATTGATCCAACACGCATCACAAAGTTCATCCATTCTGGTCTATGTTGCCTAATGGAATCTTCTATCAGAGTGAGCATCCTGAATGAAGGAGGTCAATATTTTCTCAATAACCCTAATGACTACTTTAAGAACTTTACAAGAAGATTGGACATGTGTTGGGATGGATGTCATAACACTATTCATCAAATTAATACTACCACCAAATGAGATATATTGATTTTTTACAATTATTAATTTTTTTAATGATCCTTCCCAATTAACTTATCAAAATGATGGATGTGAATTCTACCAGGAGATATAGGATCCCCCTAGTAAATTAGAGGAAAACCTCACCTATGAAAGCCCAGCTAATTTTCAATCATCATAGCATGCCTTGAAGGAAAATTAGTTGGGACATAGACACATCTCTTATCATGATTAATATTTTGGCCACTCCATTTACAATACTCCTCCATGACCTTATTGAAGCCCTCAAGGGATCTCATACTGCTGTTGAGGAAGAACATCATATCATTGACAAATAGAAGATGAGAAACGATGTTAAAACCTCTCATGATTTTGTAGGGAAGGATGTTCTGGATTTGTAGAGAGTGAGCTATATATTTTCTAAGAACATCCTACATTTAGATTAACAAAATGGGGGACAATGGGTCCCCTTGACTCAACCCCCTGACCACTTTCATGACCCCCATTTCCTTCCCATGAATGAAAGGGAAAGCCATATAGAGTTCTACCATCTGAATAGTAGATCAATAACCTAGGCTGGGAAACCCATTCCACTCATAGCCTTAATAATATAGTTTTATTCCAAATTATCATATGCTTTATCCTGGTTAACTTTAATAACAATGTTTGAGCCCGAATCCTTCATATTGATATCATCAATCATTTCATGGTAAATTCTAATAGCACCTTGTATGGGATGCCTCTTAATAAAGACATGTTTCTCCTCTGAAATCCATATGGGAATAAGTGAGCCTAATTTTCTATTAAATAAGCTTTACAACACTTTATAGGGAATGATACAAATGCAAATAGGTATAAATTAGCTCAACGATGGTGGATCCTTCACTTTAGGGATGAGAACTATAGTAGTAGAGCCTGCCACCTGGGGAAGATCTCTACTATGAAAGAATCTTGAATTACACTAGTGAGATCCTTCTTAACTAGATTCCATGCATCCACATAAAAAGAACCTAGGAAACCATCTAGTCTAGGGAATCTTTCTGGGTTGAGAGAGTAGATAACCTCCTGAATCTCATTATCTTGAGGGATATCTCCAAGAATTGAGTTATTGTGATTGGTTACCATTCAAGGAATGACATTAAAGATATTTTCAAGGTCCCTCAGATAGCTATTTTGCATACGAGGCTTAGCATCAACAAGAAGGCCTTCGAAAAAAATTAAAATACATACCTCCCACAACATCTGGATCATTAGAAAGTGACTCATCCTCCCAATGAATGGTTGGCCTAATAGTATGCCCCTTCTCTTTGATACAATCATGAAAGAAGTCTATTTTTTATCTCCCTCCTTGAGCCATTGGATCCTATATTGGGACAAGGCCTCTCTTTCATGCGCCAGAAGAATCATTGACATTCGTTCCTTCTTGTTAGAAATCTTTCAAAAAGATTATCCCCCCATCCATCCTCTAGTCGAGACTCAAGTTGCTCAATATCCTACTTCAGAGAGTCAAGATCAAGCCAACGGGATAGTCTGTTAAGATTCCAGGACTTAAGGTCACCTTTTAAGTGTCTTAACCTATTGTGGACAGAGACCCATGAATTCCCATGAAATGTTTGATCCCAAGATGCCTGAACCACTCGAAGAATGATTGGATTTGAGGGCCACCAATTTGAGAAGAAGAAGTGGCGGTTGCACATGAAATTTGACCCCAACTGATATGCAATAGAGAATGGTCAGAAAGAGCCTGAACTAAGTGAGATGTAGTAGAATTTAGGTGGGAGTAGATCACTTGGAGATTGGAGAAGCATCTGTCCAAGCTGCTCGACATGCGTATGTTCTCTTTTTGATTGTTACACCAGGTGATCTTATCACCTACAAACCCCATATCCATGATGCTAGTATGAGTAATAAAATCAAAAATGTCCTGACTAGGTTTCCTTGGATACGTACCACCTCTTTTCTTCTTTGAGGCCTCCAAAATTGCATTAATGTCTCCCTCGATAAATCAAGTCAAGTCACCTGGATTGAAGAGAGAAATCTCACACCAAAATTCCTCCCTCACCACTACCTCAAACTTGGAATAGATGAAAGAAATTAAGTAGAGAAGATACCAAGAAGTGATCTTCACCATAATGTATTGATCAGAGATAGACACCTTGTCCACTTAAATACCACCTTCACAGAAAATCCATATGTCTCAATTAACAGAATTGACGTGCATGCATCCCCGGACACCCAACCTGTGAGAGAATTCAGAAAGGCTGGAAGACTTTTGTTTGTGCTCAAGTAGTGCAATAATACCAGTATTGTTACATCGAATCTCATTGGAAGGGAAACCAGTTTTCAATCGGGTTCCTAATCCCTGAGCATTCCAAATACTAATAAAAGTAATTGGATGGATAGGTTCCCAGCGATGGATCATGGAACCAAGGTGTCACTACACTAGAGAGACTTGTTATCCAACTTCTTTTTGGACTGGGATCTGGTACACACATCGCTGGGAGATAGGAGCTTTGGTTTAGCTTTCTTGGGGGAAACTTCCAGCACCGAATGGAGTGAATGTTGGGACTATAAATGATTGTCCCACTAGTGCAGCGATAATCACGAGATAAAATAAAGTGAAAAATATGAAAATAAAAGGGACACCAGATGTAACATGGAGAAACACCCAAATGGAAGGGGTAAAAACCCACAGAAAAATACAAGGATCACTATGGGGTAAAAGTGGGTACACACTCTTTCACTATTACAGGGAGAAAACCCTTGTAAATATCTCTCTTGAATAAGCGGGGAAATAAACCTAAAAAAACCACTCAAATAACTAAAGAACTTCTGAATGAGATGAGATTGCCGAAGCTGATGAGATGCTGAAGGGAGAGGTTGATTGTTCCATTTATAGGCTACTACCAGCCTCTCTTCTCTCCCGCTGATGGCTTTGGTGGGTTGGCCACCAACCACCTAACACTGCCACCAGCCTCCCTTTGACAAATGGAGGGGCGGTGCCGTCATGCAAATAAGTTTCTGCTGACACATCTCTCACTTAGATATTTTATTGAGAACCAATCACATATCCACACATTTTTTATATCTTCCAAACATTTTTCTCAAGTCTCTACATAGCCGCTCGAGGATCTGCACCATCTGAACTTATCAGAGTTAATTGTCTTTGTTAGAAAATCTGTCATATTTTCTTTACTGTGAATCTTCTGCATGTCCACACTTCCTTCCTCCACCATATCTCAAAAAAATTGATATTGTACCCCAATTTTCTCCATCCTGTAATGAAAATATGGATTCCTTGAAATATGCAAGGCACTCTGAATGTCACAAAACAATGGAATTTACGTTTGTCTGTGCTCGAGCTCCACCAGAAACGTTCTCATCCAAAGTGCATATTTGAAAGCCCATGTAGCTTCCATGTACATTGCCTCCATCGTGGATAAATCTATAACTTACTGTAACTTAGAAATCCAGCTCACAGCTCCTCCGACAAAAGTAAACATATAAACAGTAGTGGATTTCCTCCGGTCAGAATCACCTACAAAATCTGAATCTACATATCCTCTGACAGGAAAATATGATCCTCCATAACATAATGTAGCATCTGAGGTCTCCTTGGTGTATCTCAGGATCCTCTTCACTGTGCTCCAATGCTCCCATCCTGGATTCACCATGTACCGACTAACTACTCTAACTACATGTACAATGTCTGGTCTAGTACAAACCATAGTGGACATTAGACTAACCACTATTTATGCATATGGTACTTGAGACATTTCCATCCTCTCTACTTCACTTCATGGACTCATCATTGAGGATAACATGAAATTAATTGGAATTGGGGTAGATATTGGATTACAGTCTTACATGTTGAAGCGTTTCAAGAATCTCTGTAAGTAACTCTTCTATGATAGCCAAATCTTCCCATTATTTCTGTCTCGGTAAATCTGCATCCCAAGAATCTTGTTTGCTGGTCCCAAGTCCTTCATATCAAACTTTCTAGCCAATTGTGCCTTCATCTCTTGGATCTGATCATTGTTGGGGCCTGCAAACAACATGTCATCCACATACAACATAAAAATGATGAAATCATTACCATCCAATCCCTTGAAATATGAACAAGGATCTGAATGAATTCCATCATATCCAAGGCTCATGATATAGGAATCCAATCTCTTGTACCAACACCTCAATGCCTGTTTGAGACCGTACAGAGATTTATTCAACCTGTAAACCAAGTTCTTTTTTCCTTCTTATGCAAAACCTTCCAGTTGGAGCATATAGATCTCTTCATCAATATCACCATGGAGAAAAGAAGTCTTCACATCCAGCTACTCTAGATGTAATATTTATGTATCACACATCACCAGAACTATCCAAACAGTCGTCAGTCTAACAACAAGAGAAAATATTTCATTGAAATCAATACCTTCCTTCTGAGTAAATCCTTTGACCACAAATCTTACATGATATCTTTCCACCTGGTCCTTTTCATCCCACATGATCATAAAGACCCATTTTTTTCCAATATCCTTCCTTCCATGAGGTAATGGAACAAGATCCCAAGTCTTGTTCAGGTGTAGGGCTTCAATTTCCTCCTACATCGCCACCATCCATGAGGATACATCTGGACTCTAGGTCACCTCCACAAAAGAATATGGCTCTCTATCCTCCTTCAATAATCAACACACAATATTGCTCTTAGTGACATAGTCTGAGTACCATACTGATTCTATTTTCTCCTGAGTTGACCACCGTGGTCCAGACTCAACCGGTACTTGATCATCGTGCTCTGGTAATGCCTTAGAAGAAACTGGTTCTTCCTTGGATTTTTCCTCTACTTCGACTGTTGTAGTTTTTGTATTCTCCTTCTCTTTTTCATGATCAGTTGTCACATGCACATTGTATTCTACAAAAATGACATATCTGCAGATGATAAATTTGTGGGCAGTGGGTTCCCACAAACAATACCCCTTCACACCATCAGTGTGCCCCAAGAAGATACATTTCCTGAATATCGAATTCAACTTCGATCTTTCCTGGTCATTAAACATTGTATATACAGGACTTCTAAAAGTATGTAACCAAGAATAGACAATGGGTTTACGAGTCCACATATCCATTGGTGTATTCAGATCAATCTCCATTAAAGGAGAACGATTGATCACATAATAGGTGGTATTCACTACTTCTGTCCAAAATCTTTTGGAAATTCCTACAGTCTTCAGCATTGCCCTTGTTCTATACAACATGGTTCTGTTCATCCGCTCTGCCACTCCATTATATTGAGGAGTGTACATCATTGTGAACTGTCTTTTGATTCCTTCCTAATGAAAAAAAGTATCAAACTCCTCACTTGTATATTCTCCACCATTTTCAGTCCTCAGACACATGATCTTCTTTCCAAAGTCAAGCTCCTTATGTGTTTTTAATGTTTTGAAGACTTCAAAGACATCCACCTTCCTCTTAATTGGGTACACCCAATAACTCCTGGAATAATCATCAATAAAGGATACAAAGTACCTTTCTCCTCCCAGGGATATAACCAATGCTTGCCAAACATCAGAATGGATCAAATCCAAGATCTATTTACTTCTTGTTGTTGACGTCCCAAACTTTAACATGTGTTGCTTTCTCAAAACACAATGCTCACCAAATGGTAAGGATACATTTGTAAGACCAGGAAGAAAATTTTGATCCGCAAGAATACTCAGGCCTCGTTCCGACATATGGCCAAGCTTTTGATGCCATAACATCATCAACGCTTCTATCGATGAAGTTGATGCAACAACTATCTCTGCCTCCTTATACGTTTCACCCATAAGCACGTAGAAGTTATTCGAGATCTTCTCCACCTTCATTACCACAAGCGTGCCCTTCAAAATTCTCATCACCCCATTCTCGGTGTGAATCCTGCATCAGATGTCATCAAATTTTCCCAAACACAATATGTTCTTCTTTCTGACCCTACACATGACGTACTCCATGGATGGTACGTACTATGCCAACATGCATCTTAATTTTGATGGTACCAACTCCAACGATCTTAAGAGTGTGATTGTTCCCCATTTACCCAGGTCTTACAAGGATAGATTCATACTGGTGAACCCATTCCCATCAAGACGTATTCTGTCATGTTTCTCCTGAGTCAATAATCTATGCATCGTTGAGAAGTTGTCTGCTTCCAGCAGTCGTCGCCACTTCACTGACTAGTATATCTACTTTTCCAGAATTAATCACCACATTTTTTTCCATGTCATGATTCTGACTCCCACTGGAACCACACTCCATCATCAAATATCCTGGTCTTTCGTCAATTATCTATAGACAATTATCCTTCCGCAGCACTGCCCGCATCTTCATTTTCCACAAAGAAAAATTATTCTCATTGAATTTTTCGATCTTGAATTTCGCCACCATCTGGACACGCCACCCGTCCAGAACCTTCTCTATTTCCCAATGATGTATTTAATAATATCAAAACATTTTTTCTGATGTGACATATCAACCAAAGCTACAATCACAGTGCATTCTCAAATTTATGAGAATTATTAATACACGAAAACGTGAACAACACCAAGCCAGAACCTACCTCTAATACCACTTTTTGAGACCATAAATTATTGTCCCACCAGTACAGCAATAATCAATAGATAAAATAAAGTGAAAAATATGGAAATAAAAGGGACACCGGATGTAATGTGGAAAACCCCCCAAAATGAAAGGGGTAAAAAACCACAGACAAATAGAAGGATCACTATGGGGTAAAAGTGGGTACACACTCCCTCACTATTACAAGGAGAAAACCCTCATAAATATCTCTCTTGAATAAGAAGGGAAATAAACCTCACAAAATCACTCAAATAACTGAAGAGCATCTGAATGGGATGAGATTGCCGAAGCTGATGAGATATTGAAGGGATAGGATGCTCGTGCCTTTTATAGGATACTGCCAGCCTCTCTTCTCTCCTGCTAATGGATTTGGTGGGTTGGCCACCAACCACCTAACACTACCACTGACCTCCATTTGACAAAAGGATGGTCGGTGCCATCCTGCAAATAAGCTGATGTCGGCAGTGAATTGGTCGACAACACATCAAATTCATTCTTAAGAGGTAGGGGAGAACTATCCAAGGAACCTGGAACACAACTTTTCCATGTCGAGGAACCCTACCTGAAAAAAATAGAGGGACCTACAAAGGATGTTCATCAACCTCTGAGAACACCAGATATTTCCTCGGCCTATAAACCACCATTTCCAAATTCTCCCCTTCCTTGTCCACAGTAAGAGGATGTTCGAGGCTAGAAGCACCCGATGGAAAGGAATCCATCTCAAAATGAGAAAGAAAAACATTGTTAGACCTTTAGAGGGAAATTGCGCCATCCTACCAACCTCCACCGAGCACTAAAGACCCTGAACCAAAAGTTGGAGGTGACACCAGGAGACAGGCCATGTCTTTCTCACCTCCCTCGGCCCCTAAGGAAGACCCCAAAACAAAACAGGATAAGCAGCCTGATGACGAACCGTGAAACCAACACGAGCCCTTTTGTAGATGGATAACTAATTCCTTTGAAGATGGAATTCCAAAAATAACCATAATGGTGACACATACACTAACCACTACCACCAAGAAACCTCATCACCAACTTTAAGGAATATGCGGTGGGGAAGAGCCTTCGAAAGTTCTATCTCTACATAAATACGAGCAACCGAGGAGTCAGACAGGTTGAAAGATCGCTCATCCTCACACAAGAAAGAATAAAGTGCATCACTAATACACCGAAGAAATGAAAGGATGAGGAACGGAAATGGGGACCAGGAAGATGAATCCAGATAGCCACTTGAGGGGAATCCCTACCAACATGAACACCCATAGACTAGAGAGCAAGGGTGAAATTTCTATTCCCTATCACGTGAGGACTGTAGGACCAGGAAAGTAAGAAATTATACCTCGACACTAGAACCACAAAAAAGCATTCCAATGAATGACTGACAACAGAGTAGGAGAGGAGAGGCCCCAAGAACCTATGAAAGCCTGAAACTCTGGGAGAGATAGCCGATCAAGACCAAAGCGGGCTACGAGAGTCCACCAGTGGAAATATAAAGAATCATCGAAATCACCTCCCGGGAACTCAAGTTTCCTCACACCCTACACCAAAAATTGAAGTTTCAAACCCATCATAATTTTAGGAATCACTAGAAGAGACTCTACATGAAACGATGGAGATCCAAGGAGAGCGGCATTCATCAACTTCCAATTGGAATCAGCAATAGAGTCTGAGAAAATGTCAAATCGGTTTTCTCTGATAGAATCCTCTCAGAGGGACTAGATGATAAGGAAAATAGAGGGTCCAAGTAAGATGACAGAGGTGGATCCACCATCTCTGGTATGGGCAGGAGCGAGCGAACGTTTGAAATTTTTTGAAAATGTTGAAGTGTGTGCAGTGCGTTCTAGGAAAGAGTCGAGCTATCTATACCTAATTCACAGAAAAAATCGTATGGATTTAAATCATCTCAGTTTGGGCATATGAACTTACATGTCCCTCAGACTGGAGTTTTGGATGAAAATACCTCCATTATGCACTTTTGATGTTTTTTTACGCTACCACTACTAGAAATTCCCATCAAAATTTCCACTAGAAATTCTTGTGTAAATTTCCACTAGAAATTCCTTTGAAATTTTCCACTGGAAATTCCTGGGTAAATTTCTACTGGAAATTTATGGTGTAAATTTCCATCTAAAATTTCTTATGAAAATTTCTACATGAAATTTACACTTTAATTTTTCACTTCAAATAACAATGAAAATATATTAATACGTAGGTAAAAAACATAAATTTTTATTGAATATTTTCATTAAAATTTATGGTGTAAAATTTATGGATTCCTAAAAGTTTATAAGCAATTCATAAATCATGTATAGGTAAAAGATTTTATTCCCAAGATACCCATTCTGCAAATTTCCAGTGTAAACATTGAATGGAAAATTCTAGTTCAAATTCACACTATAAATTACAAAGAAGATTTGTTAATACACAAAAAACGTAAATTTTCACCGAAAATTTATGTTGATAATTTACACTAGAAAACATTAGTGAAAATTTCCATTGGAAACATTTAGTGAAAGGTTGGATTAAATTTTCTAATGGAAATTTTTAATGTACATTTTTTCACTAGATATTTTTATTTAAAATTTAGTGCAAATATTTACTAAAAAATTCCAATAAAAATTCAATTTGTGATGAAATTTTCCATGCAAAATAAAAATACTCAAATATAAAAATAAAAATAAAAATATACATGATAATATTAAATTATATATTTCAAGTGCAAATTGTATTGTGTTAATTTTCCAAATCTATATACAAACGTCCAAGTAAATTTGCATTGACATTTGGTGTTTTACATTTACATTGTAAATCTCCACTGATATAAATCTATACTGAAAATATTCAGTGAAAATTTACAGTGCAATACAAATTTTCAATTTAGATTTCCACTTAAATTACAAGTAAAAAATAGATTAATATTTAAATAAATAATGAAAATTTTCACTGGAAAATTACAGTAAAAAGTGGAAAATAAAATTGTCATTTTAAATTTCTTATTTGGATTTCCACTTAAATTATAATTGAGAATATATCAATACACAAATAAATAGTGCAAAATTACAGTGTAAAATTCCACTAAAAAGTTACAATTTAAATTTCTACTTAAAATTACAATCCAAATGAATTAATATAGAAAAAAATTGGAAATTTTCAACAGAAATTTACATTGAAAATTTTCATTAGAAACTTTTAGTGAAAATTTACAATGGAAAATTACAGTTCGTATTCCCATTTAAGATACCAGGTAAAATTTCCACTTGATATTTATAATAATTGTACTAGAATTTTAATTTAATAAATTCTAAAATACATACATTTTTACATTTTTACTGTAGCTATATTAATATATGAATAATGTAATTTATGGTGAAAATGTTCAATAAAAAATTACGATAGAAATTTCTAATACAGATATCAATAAGAAATTAATTGTTCAAATTTTCACATAAAATTAAATTGAATATATTTTAATATATAAATAAATTTTTAAATTTTCACTAAAAAGTAATTTAATGACCATTATTATATTTTTTATACTTATAATAAACAAAAATTTTCAAGACGTAATCTTTTAAAAATGACCTTATTAGTTTTCCCGTAAAATAATGAAAAAAATTAGTTATAAATTTTAATATCTCAAAACCTTATTTGTTTTATTTTTAAACAATGGAAAAATTTCTATATAAAACACAAATGAATTTTAAATTTGCACTGAAAATTTATACTATAAATTTGCACTCTAAATTTGGTTATGAAAAATCTAAAATAAACATTTTTATATATTTATTATTATTATTAAACAATTTTTATTTTTTAATATTATTAATTTTTTATGATAACATATTTTATTTTTAAATTTTACAATTATTTATTAAAATAGTTTACACAACATAGGTATTATCGTCTAACCGTTTCAAATGAAAAGTTTTGAATTTTAAAAAATGTTTTAAATCAAAAACTAGATCGGCAGCCACATCACGTTTTTACTGGGTGGAATTCATCCTACGGTGTACCTGACCCTTAGGTCCAATCATTGGACCTGAGATGATAATTTTCAAACTCGTATAAACAATGTGACATAAAACAATTAAATCAATTAATTACCAAAATATCATCATTGGTATCATTTATAAAATATATTTTACAATAAATGTCCATTTAAAAAATAATGTACCAAAGTATTAGCAATTTATAGAAGAGTTGTAGAACCCCTTATTTTTTTCATCGATATATAAGATAAAGAAAATAAGAAATGAAACCATAAAATAAATATTTGACAACAAATAAATCATATTAACTAATAAATTAATTTATTCAAATAAAAATATATAATTTATAAATCCGTGAATAGTGAAATACTCATCGAGCAATGTTCCAAAACCAATACAGAAGAAAACTGATTCCAGATGTTCTTTATGCTTATTGTGAAGACACTTGATAAAAAATATTATTATAATCTAAGAAAAAAATCTGTTAAAACTCTTAATTCAATTAAATAAAAATAATCTCTTATATTTGACTAATATGATTCAAAAAATATTTCTAACAGTGTGTTATAACATTATATAAGAGTCCTCTATCTTCCATAAGGGAATTCCTCAATTAAAATAAATGGTTATTACATCCCATGTAGAATCCTGTAATTAAAATCCCGAAAGATTGTAAAACACTATAATAAGAGAGAAAAAGGATAGTACATGAAGAAAAAAATGAATGAAAAGAGAAAATTACCTATCTTCTAAGCTTGATTCCCAGGATGATCAATGAGGAGTTGGATATTGAAGGAGGAGAGGCTGACTACCACCTCTCCCACACACACTTTGATCCATGTATGGAACCCCCAGTAATAGGATAATAGGAATTTACTCTCTTTTTAATTTTTAATAGTTAATAATAATAATTATAATAACGTTTATAAAACTATTATATTTTTTATAATAATAATAAACATTCAAACTAAATACATATTCACATTATAAAAAACACCTGAAATAAGTTTTCTTTTTAAATTATTTTTAAAACCCATTTTAAATACTAAAAATTATAATCCATCATGTAATAATAATTTTTTGAAACATTCATTGTAAACCAAATTAGGTTATATAATAATTATAACACCCCACATGACGGTTCTTGGAGAAAATTTAGAAATTAAAGAAAGGTATTAAGGAATTAAAATTCATTATTCATGGCCTCTAAGACCCTGTACCTAACTATGAATTACCTGCTTCATAATAAAAATTAACATTCATAGTCACCTTGCATAGTTATCAGGACCGTGAACAATGATCGTACACTTAAAAAATTAAATATCATTCATTTATATTAAAAAATTTATTAAAGTGTTTACTTTATTTCATTATTGAGAAGTGCTTGTTAGTAGTTGACATGCACTAATGTACTCACCATTTAAGGAGTAAGAAACATATTAGAATAACATCCTTAATCACTATGTAGGGAAAACTCATTACAATTTATTTGATGGAACACAACCCACCATACCTTTAAAAAAATGTGTAACAAACCTTTTCTTTTATAGGAAGAGTGTTAGTCGATGTG
Organism: Viscum album; assembly: GCA_963277665.1. Classification (NCBI taxonomy): domain Eukaryota; kingdom Viridiplantae; phylum Streptophyta; class Magnoliopsida; order Santalales; family Viscaceae; genus Viscum; species Viscum album. The sequence goes on from OY728127.1 coordinate 490,404,412, forward strand.
TATGTGTTTTTGATTTAGGTAAGAATATACAATTCATTCCTTTTAAAATAGTAATAAATAGTATGTGTGTTGGTGATATAACTCAATAATAATAATAAAATATTTAATAAATACAACTTAAAAATAACAAATTTACAAAACAATAAATATAGAAGATGGTACTCTTATTGAAAAAAAAGTTCTTAATCCTACAATTATCTCACAAATAATAAATTGAATTCAAAATGATAATGTGTTTTGAAAAAATATATAAATTATGTTTGATCTTTATCACTTTGAAGGATTGTGGAATTTTAAATCCAATATTCTTCTTTAATGATCATTTCACGTGGGTATAAAACTAGAGAATATTATGGTATATATAATTTTTCACATAAACTATAAAACATTAAACATGGAAATAAAACTTTTAACTACATGAAATCTATATTAATTAAAACATTGTTCAAAGTCATGTTTTGGAAATAATTATTTTTGGTTTTCCACCTCTGTTAAATCACAGGACTACATTCCAATAGTTTTGTTGTTAGTGTGAAAATTTTTCGTAGTGTTTCCATCTTAACACTTTCTCTTATTGTCTTTTAGTATTTCAACAGCTTCCTATTTCTACCTATAGATTCACAAAATACTGTGTCATTGGATACAACTATTTATAAACCTTTATAATATTATGTTCATTTTATAATTTTTTATATTTTTGTTTCTTTGTATCTCATTGAATACATGAGATCCTCCTTAACTACATCTGATATTTACTTTCCTCTCTACTAATTTTTAATTCTACATGTGATTACACTTTGGGTAAAAATATAACAATTTCATTGTGTGATATCTTGTCATAGGATATATACTTCAAATATCATTATTCACATCTATACAATTTATTATTATTCATGAATCATTATATTCGCATTTATTAATTTAAGATACTTTCAAATTTCTTTTTTTTCAACATTCATAACACATAAACAAAGAATATTTTCTATATTATTAATGTGAGAGGATACATACTAATATATATTTGAAATTGGTATTTATATTTTATTTAAGTACTATATGTTATGAACTCAATCTATAAAACATTAACATTCATTAATTTTTCGTCTATATACTCATTTCACTCTCAAAATGATAGTGAGAATTTAAATACATTTAGATCATAAATCATCCACTCTATTATGTTTAATGTTCAAATCAATATTCATTATATAGTTTCTCTATGAAATTCATATTTCATGACATTTAATATAATTCATCATCATCCTTCATACAAAATCAAAACATAACCATAATTTATTTTAAGCTGGTTAGCATTTTAAAATGTTATCTATTTCTTATACACTTTGATTTTTTTTTCAAATAATAATTTTATTTGAATAAATAACTATATAATTTTAATTTATAAGTGAGTGAAATATAGATGAGAATAATTCTTATATCGTTATACCTTATTCATTACATGTATCATCTACACATACTATATGTAATTTAGTTTAAAGGGTGTGTCACAATCATGGAGTGATTTAGTGTAACAACCCACATCATTAAAGATCTATAGACCTAAAATTAGTCCTTATGTTAGAGAGTTAAAATCAGGGGGAATTATTATCATGAAAATATAGATTGATGGAAGAGAGTTTTAGTCATGATTTAAATTTAAAAGATGGGGATTTGAAGGTGGGTGTTTTAGAAGAAAAAAGGTCCAATGTGAATTTTGGTATATTGGTAAATTATAATGTCTAAAAACTTGGTTAAAATAGTTCACAAGGTATCTGGTATGATGTCATCAGGTATCAAATGGGGAAACCTAGGGGAGTCCCCATGTTTGGGTTATCGGGTTGTTGATGCCAACACACTAAGTAACTGATTGGACCAAAAGACCATTCTAAATATAAGGGAAATGTACACCATTTCACAATCATCCACCATTGATTTTTAGGAATCAATGGGATTGAGGTTGGTTATTTTTGATAGGTTTTTCCCTCAAAATTCCATCAAATGTCTCTTGGTTATAGGGTATTTTTATTCTGTTCTCATGGTTTTTTCAGTTATGATCCCTCCACTACTCTTTCAATTGGCCTATCCATACATTATTCTAATATTTAGGGGTCATTCATTTTGGTATTTGAGTATTATAATGATCGAAAATAGTGGAATCATATTTATATGAGTATGATTAAAATTTTAATTGATAGAGGACATCAAAGAGTATTGAACTAAAAATTTTAATAATAAATTTTGTTGATGAAATCCAACTAAAAAAGTTTCTTAATGTTTTTTACTTAATTAGATTAACTTGATAAATTATTGGGTGATAAACCATATGTATTTTTCTCATCGGAGAATCAGGGGCACATCATGTATCTTCCACAGAATTTTGTTCAGGGTTTTGGTGTTGCCTCTTCATCTGGGGATATTTTTTTCATTATTTATATATTAATTTAATTGATAAATTAACTATAATTTAATATATTTACCTATATAATATTATGTTGTGAATTAGGGTATTGAGTTTTTAAGGATGATAGATGCGGGTATTGTTGTTATGAGTTAAAGAAACTATTGGAAATAAGGGTGGTGGCCAAATTTTTTTAGGACATATGATTAATGTTTTGTATGACGGTTTTTACATACGTGGAGATTTAGTTTGGGTAACATAACGGGGTCCAATGGGTACTTCAATTTTGAATTAGTTTAAAGTATTTTTTTGAATCAATGATAAATTTTTCACTTTATTTTTGTATTTTTTGTTAACTAATGTTTTTTAACCAAGATATGTTGATTATATTTTAGTATAATAGACTCTAAATGAGTCTTCAAACATAGGATAAGATATGAAGAGTGTTGTTTTGATTATTTTAGGATAATTTAAGGGGTCTACAAGCCTTATACATTTTTGTTAGTTGATCATAAGGCTTGTTTTACTATGTTAAATTTGTAAATCTTCCTCTAAGGTGGGATTGGAGTCTTGTTTATTGATTTACAATGAAAAATACTTATAAGGATTTTAATATAATTAAGAGTATGTTATATTAGAGTGGTTTTTTTCTAGTGATTGATGATGGTTCTAGTAGATGGAAAATGTCATAAATATAATAAGAGCTATTGATTCTTGAATCATAGGTTCACTCATTAATAGAAATGAAATTTTAATTTTATTGTGATATTGAGGTGATCCATAGAGTGCTCTATAATGAATGGGTTACTGATCTTTTGAGGACTAGGTTTTATTATTTTTTGTTTTTTGAGATTAATTTGTGTGCATGGGTACCTGAGTGGATCTTAGGTATAGACTTGGATGTCATAACCACTATATAATTGATTAGGGAATGATCAATGTTCTCCATGTGGTTAGGGTAAATCTATTATGAACAATGTTTCGTATGACCTATGGGTACCATGATCACTAAATATAAAATTGAAATAGAATGGTAATGATGGTATTGGACTCATATTTATCCATAGGGAACCAACTGTTATAGTTTCATTTCCATGAAATGGGAAATATATTTTGGTATATTATAGTGGGATCCTATGGTAATTGAAATGTTATGCATTATGGTATGGATGGTTGATGTTATATTGATAGTGACTAGATAATAGGTTATGAGTTAGGTAATAAAAGGTGTGAAATATATGAAAATAGTTGTAATATGTTGGAGATTATATTAATCCCCTATGTCATTATTGTATAAAATATTTTATAATCTAGAGTTTTTTTAATTAATGGGAGTTTTCATTTAGACTTTGATTTTTTTGATAATTTCCTTTATATTATTGCTACTTCAGTTATACCACATACTTAGTAGTCACAATATTGGACTATTAATATATAAGTATTTTCCTTCTGTGTACAATGCATTGTTGGAACATTTATTGTAATAACTATACAAAAAACATTATGTTTTCTATAAACAATATTGATGAACATTACATAAGGGGAAACCATTTGGGATACAATTATGTATTGTTTTTTCAAATAATTTTTTATCCCATTATTAGAAGTAAAACATGTAAATTTTCTATACATATAGGTTGGTCATGTGAGTTACTCTTATATATGGTTCTCATTGCGGTTCATTATTATCAATTGGTTTATATTAAATCATTTAGGTTATAGTAGTAGTTTATTAAGTTACTCTTCTGTATGGGATGTTTTAATTAGTATGTTTTGAATGGTTTTTATAGTACACATATGATTTGTAGAACATTGTGGGATATTCATGTGACATATTATAGCTCGACTAAAATGGAAGCTGCATGATTTTATTATGGTTTAGAAAACCATGAATTCAAACCATGAAATACATATGATATTTTATAATTTTGAATTTATATATATATATATATATCCCAATTTAAATTTATATCCATTTGTAATCACCACATTATCTCACACCAACGACCCAGTGGGATCTTGAGGGAGCTTCTCTCCTTTAATAAGATTATTGAAACTTTTATGAATGTATTTCAAGAAAATATATAAGGTAATGTCTTATTTTACTCATATTTCTCCATACTTAATTTAATTTATCATTATTTATTCTTCTATTAGGATGCCTACTGTTCATGGTGGCTAATCCTAGGTTTTGATATTACCTAAACTTTTTCATTTTATTTTTAAGGGATTATAGAGTCCATCTTCTTTCTTAGAATTACTTTCATAAATGAAGGTGGCTTGTTTCCCATGATTGAGTGTAGTGTTTTTGTGTAATTTTTTATATTTTAATTTTCATTTAATGATTGGGATTTAAAATTTAATTTCATATCATGTATACCTTCATGTGATACCCTTGAGGTTTTTGAAATATGATTTCAATGTCTTCTACAATTTTCATGAAATTATTTTTAAGGATTCCAAATTTTTTTATTTTTAAATGATTTTGTTATGTATTCAAATTGTTTTTATAAATCAATTAGAATATTATTTCAAGTGACTTATAGGATAAAAGGATTGTTTGATATCATATTTGTAAAAATAAAAATTTACTATATGTTTTCATCTAATTAAGGGAAATATGTTCGATTTCTTTCTCGACACACAACACAAAACTAAAATGAAAATGCGATATACATATATATTACAAATATTAAATATTACCACTAATATTATCTATTTATTTATTATTTATGAATAATAGAAACATAATTATGCAATATACTAATATATAATTATATCTATAAGTCATTTTATTTAAATTTACATAATCCATTATTGTGTTTTAGAATCTATCTTTTATACACTGCACATTTTAGAAAAGAAAACTATGTATATTATATTTAAACAATGATTTTAGTAATATATAATATTGATTGATTAATGATATATTTATTAGTTTTTACAGAAATTAATAATTAGAATAAAATATATTTTAAGTAATTATTTCTTTTTAAAAAAACTTTTTCTTTATTATTTAGAATTTTATTTAAAAGATAAATTTATATATATTATAGAATTTTAAATTTTATAAATAATTTTTTGGACTCACCATAACAATATTATATTAGGATAATTTTTTTATTTTTCTAGAAAAATTGACTTCAAGGTAAATAGTGATATTTAACATTTTAACAAATACCATGAATTTTATGGCATTATTAGTTTAAAAGTATGATTTAGAAATTTGGGAAAACTATTTTATTGAAAATAAATATTTTTTATTAGTGAATTTATTTTTTTAATAATACATTATTTGGATTTCAAACCTAAAATTATCATTTTAGCACATGGGTGATATTTTTTTTAAAAAAATGTTTATAATACATTATACATCTAAATTTTTTAAATTAATTTTTATCACTTTTATAAATTGAATCATATAACATGGATTTATTATTTACAATTAGTGGATCTAAATTATTTAATAAGATCTATTTAATTTTTTGGTAATAATGGATATGTTAACTCATGTAAAATTTAATGACCATGAAGAAATTTAAAATGATAAAAAATAAAAATATAATGTTAATGGGTGGAAAACACATTTAAAACATGTTTGGGTTTGGACGTGTGAGTCATATTCTGGAATTATATCTTTGCCTCTTTATTATTTCACAATTTTGGATCAACATTCCTTGAAATTGACTTCAAATTATTAAATAGCATTGGTTATTTAGAAAAACTCTACCCATTTTCACTTATAGAAGGGGAAATCCTCTACTAACACACTCTTACAAAAAATCACAATTATTTTAGCAAAAAACATCTCAAACCACTCCTCAATATTCCGATACACCATCAAGAAGTTAACCACTCTTTTTCTTATATCAATTAAATTTATTTGCACATCTACTTCCTTAAAATCCATTACACACTCTTAAAATGATAAAATTAGTATCATTATTAAACTATTATGTTATTATAATGATTTTACGAGAATTAGAAACCTTTCCCTCTTCTATTATGAAAAATATATATGTCATTCATGTATTATACAGATAACCTCCATTATGATGAAATTAGTTTTGGTTCCCTTTAACGCCTTACATGGTTGGTCATAATAGTTAATTTAATATATAAATAATATATTTATGAAATATTTTAGATTCTAAAATGATAAACTATATTATTCTTCTTCAATGTCCTATGGAAAAAAATCACCATCCATGCATACATGTGTACTATCGCCTCCACGGAACGATTTATTTTTGTTTTTCTTTTCTTCACTAAATTACATGGATAGTAATGATTTTTTTAATTTATAAATAATATTTCTATGAAATTATTATGGTTATTGAATGAATAATTGGCTAACTAATTAAAAAAACGAGCAATAAACAACCATGGTATGTTCTACCACACAAAAGAGAATCCTAAGAGAAAAAATATAATTTTTTAATATTATGAAATAAAATTATATAGGCTATCTTATTCTTAAAATTATTTTCAACTATAATATATAATTATAATAAACACTTTTTATGGTAATTATTATTCTATTATATTTATATTATAACCACATAATTTTATAAATATCCATTAATAATTATATGTTTCTTTGAATGGTTTTCCCAACAATAAAAAAATATAAATTCATCTCATAGATGAATGTGGAAATTAATTTTCAAGTAATACATGATATAAATAATTAAATAATTATTTTAGTTTAGTTTTGGGATGGTAATGTTAATATTAAACTAATTAGATAAGATTCCAATGTTCATTTGTTAAAGATAACTGAAAAATTATTATCACTAATTTTATATTTAATGGTCATAATAAAAAAACTCCCATATAATGAAATTATGACATAATAAATAAATTTAAATAATTCATTAATATACCTTTTATTATTTGTTAATGATGAAATTTGAGTTAGTAATGAAGAACAAAACTACTAATATGAAACTAATTCAATATAATCAAGATTACTCAAAACCTATATAAAAAAGTAATAAATAAATTATATAAATGTAGAGAATAATTATAAATATTGTTTATAAATGTTTATTGTTATAAAATTATTTTTAAAGGGTTTTTTTATCAAGTTACATTTATTACATAGGAGTTCATATCACATTTTGATTATGATGGAATTGTGTTAAGGGTTTCTTATCTAAAATTTTCACCCCTTGGGACATATTTCCTATTATACACCATGTTTTATTTGTAATAGTGTATCTAACACATAAAGAATTTATTTTATAGTATTCATGGATATTTTAAGAGTCATATAATGTTTTCTTTAGATGGATTTTAGTTCAAAATATAGCAATTTTGAAAGGGTTTTTGATTAAAATTCTACTGAAAACATAATGTTTTAATTTATAATCTTATTTTTAAATAATTATTTTCATGAAATATAATCCATATTGGGAGTTTTTATTATTTATAAACACCAAAATAATTTCCAATATATATTAATGGGTTGTTATATGTCCCCTAAAATTTTCATTTACCATTGGCTCATTATTTACCCATTGAAAGGAAATTGACCATAAATTCTCTTTCTAGTTAGAAATATCCCTTTTTCTATATCCATATTCATTGGATACATTTAAAAGATTTATTATATAGGATTAAATAATATATTAAGTTAATTTTATATATATTATTTTCCTTTGAAATGTTTTAAATAAATTTTTAATATTTTCTAAAAGTTTCATTTTCATCATAATCTGAAAAGCACATATTTTTCGATTTTTATGTACAAATAAATATTTATTAATCCCTATACATTTTATATGAGTATTTATATTTAACATATAATTTTTATAGAATAAATTATTTTCATCAAATTTCTATAAAATAATTCTTTTATATTTTTTTTGAAATATATTGTATATTTTTTTTACAAATTGATTTTTTCTAAAAATATAAATGGTGTCTTTTATCAAAATTATTATCATTTAAAATATAATATTTTTATAGGGAACAATATTAAAATTTTACTATACACTTTTTTTCTCCATATGTTTTATTTAATTTTGTTCTATTTTTGTGGAATAATTTATCATTTTCATTGTCTTACCTAATCATCCACCATTAACAAGAATAACTTTTTTCCAAGTAATTTTATTTATGAATACACAATATTTAATTTCATTGACTAAAGGGTGTTCACATAAATTCCATATATTTATTGATGGGGGGAATTATTAAATTTATTTTATAATATTTATATATTTTCCATAATTACTATATACTCTATTATCATGTGTGAATGTAATTTTCAAAAAATGTTATTGAATATATTTTGATATGAAATTATTTTCCACCCGTGTATCTTGTGATTATTATTGTTGGAATTGTTAATTTTTTCCGTATCTGATTCTATTTGAAAATAAATAAAAAATATTTTATTTATTTTGGGTTTGTTATGATATTACGATGATTTATGTTATGCGGCATGCATATGATTGAATTTTTACATGTAGGGTTATATATCACCATACAATTTATCGGTTTATATTTATGTATTTAGATCTCAAAAGGGTACATGGGAGAATTTATCCGAAGGTAAAGGTTACATTAGAGAACTTATCTCAAGCCAAGGGGCACATGATAGGATTTATACGAAGAAAAAGGGTACACATGGGGATATATCCAATAAAAGATGATACAAGAGAGGATTTGCCCAATGAAAAGTGGGTACACGGGGAAAATTTCTCTATGACCAAGGGTATATGATAGGATTATCCAAATCCCAATACAGAAAATGTTTAGTTAGATGAAAATTAAAATATTATGAAAATTATAGTGGGTTTCCCTTACATATGGTTTTTATGCTTATGCTTGTTCGATATTTGAAACATTCCATAGTTTTATCCTTATTCTTATAACAATATTCAAAAATCATGGATAATATTTATTGAATCATGTTTCCAATATCATTTTATTCATATATTATGTTATTCACAACCTTAGGATAGTATTTATGATATATTCTTTATTGGGTATAACTTTATTGATTATACCCATATGGTCATCATAATATTATTTATGACTTTTATTATTATCACTTATATTTACCCACTCTAAGCATATTAACTCTTCCCATTATTATGCTTCAATTTTCCATTTATAATTATAGGAAATGAAGGAAATATATAGAACCATTTCGTATATGTATGATTTTTGGAAGACTTTAAGTACTTGTTATGGATTAATTAATTTCTTAAATAGTGGGAAAAATGAAAAAAAATATAAATAACATGGTTTTTGTTTTTAATGCATTTTACTAATGTTTTAATACTCTAAACATAATAGGTATTAGGAATGTATTATGATTTAATATTTTAAAAGTGTCATGTAATTATGATGGTCACGCATTCAGTCTGTTATAGTTGGAATTGGAGTATGGTTTATATTACGTTAGAGATTATAATGATATACATAAAGGATAAATTGGAAGGTATAATTACTTAAATAGTTGATAATTTAAGATTAATTATATATTAAAAGGAATAGATAAAAATTTAGGAAGGTTGTAGTAATATAATGGTGTTAAACATAAGATAACTTTAGTGAACCCCTAGGGGTAAGTCAAAGTTAATATTCAATGAATAATATAAAATCCTTATATTTTGGTTAAGTTTAGATTGTTTGGTTTTACTTGGAATAATATCCAAATATATATACTACATGTAGATGTAATATGTAGTGGAGATTTACAAGGGATAATAACCGTGAAAAGGGTTTGTTTAGGTATTAAATCAATCATCACCTATTCCATGACAAATAGGACTAATCACACACCAAGTTTGACACTCCTAGGTGATATGATTTGTTCAATCACATAATTTTTATGAAAATTGTTAAAGGATTTATTTCTAAATTACATTAAGTTATTAGTTAAATAAGTACAAGGGAACCTAACTTAAAGAAAATTATATTGAACTAAATGTATTAAAAGATGAAATTAACCTATAATTATAGAAGATATTTTATGATGGAGTTTCTATATTCATATTATAATTTGATCTAATCTTATTGATAATTTTTTTTCGTTTTAGTGTTTAGTTAAAATGAGATCCTAAAAATAAATTTTAGAAATTTATGTATCAAGAAACCACTGTGTATTATATTGGAAGAAGGGAGAATACTTAAAGGGTTGATAATCTTTCTATATGCATGTTATGATGAAAAATGTGAGTATCAAAGTCTTACATAAGTAAGTGAGGTTGACATCATAATATAAATTAATTATTGATATTATTATCTATTTTAACTAGGGATTAATCTTTATTAATAATTTTCTATCATATTCAAAATTTATGATAATTATGTGAAATATATAATTATTTTCCTCTAGTATATTTTTTATTTAAAGGATTAGTAATATATTTTAAATGGTAACAATAAACCTGAAAAGTTACTTTACGATAAGGTTATATTTTTAGGATAAATATTTAAGAACACATGATATAGATTAATATTTCTCTTATGTTTAAAATATTCTTTTTGTCGAGGTAATAACGGTTTGATTCATTTTAATGAAAAAATAAGTTTATAGTACTCATAGCCTTGAAATTTATTATTTATTTAATGAAATAATGATCGATGAAATTTTCTGATAACATTTATCTAATTTTTGGGATTATGATTTATATATGTTAAATTTTGATCTTATGAAGGGGTTATTATTAAATTTAATGGTAAAATATAGTCTTACTTTTTTGAGAAATATATAATCTCATAGTGGTTTAATGCCTTATAGATTTAAAAGTTTTTGGGAGAGGTATGTTATGTAGAATATATTATTATAATATATACATATTAGGGTATATGACTGTATAAATGGATAATGTTGTTTAGATAAGTAACTTTATATATCCTAAGTTAATAAGCTTGATGTCATATTAGAATTTATATCCCAAATTCTTAATATGTTAAATATAAATTAACTAAATTTCATTAGTTATGAATAATTAAAAATTTGAGGATGAAATTTACTTAAGGGGTGAGAATATAACAACATAATATTTTAAAATATATTTTCCTCAAATTATGTCCAATGTGTATGATAGCTTGCTCAATACATAACACCAAACTAAACTAAAACCACAGTATATATATACATATATATATATTAGGAATATTAATTATAGTCTCTAAAACATGTTGTTTGTGTAGTGGTATGAATATGAGTATTTTAATTGCAAAATATATTAATATATATTTACATATATAATTTTTTAATGTTGAATTTAAAAATTTTTGAATTTTAAATTGATAAACAAAACCCAATTTCGGATTCATCATAACAATATTATCTTATGATAAATTTTTGATTTTTTTTAGATAGACAAATTTTAATATGAATAGTGTAATACAATTTTCAAAAATATTGTTCCATTTATTCAATTATTAGTTTATAGTAATAATTTTTAAATTTATGAAAACCATTTTTTAAAAAATATATTTATTTTATATTAAAAATTATAAATTTAAAAATATTTAATATGGTGCATAAACATATAATTCAAATTTTTGAACATGTGTGATATTATTTTTAAAAATTATTTTTAATATGTTATACAATATGCATTTTAAAAATATTTTTTATAACTTTTATAAAATTAATAATGTATAATGGATATAAAATTTGGAATCAATGGGTCAAAATTATTTATTAAGGGTCATTTTATTTTTTTATAAATAAGGATAAGTTATATTTGGTGAAAACTAGTGACCACTATAAATGCTAAAATGGAAAAAGTTAAAAAAAACTTACAGTAATAAGTTGAAAATATGTTTAAAATATTTTTTGGAATAGGAGGTTGATGAATATATTTGGATTATCTCATACCCTACAAATTTATTCTGATTTTTTTTTGAAAATTCACCTGAGATTGACTTCCCATTATTTAAAAATATTGGGTATTAATAAAAATGTCATCCCCTTTCACTGATAAAAGGGTCACTCATCTATTCATGTACCTTCACACCAAAACAATCTTAGTTTGGGAAGAACTAAACACTTTACTCCCCTAAAAATTCATATACACCTTGAAGGGTTTCTTTTCTTCTCAAAAGAACACCCCTCAATGGGTTAACCTCTTTTTTAAAGGATATAATCAAGTAGTGAGGTTTGAATTTATAACCACACCATTCATATTTATATTTATTTATGTGAACTTTTCCTTCCTAAAATTTCATTAAAAGTATTAACAACAACATAAGTTTCATAATTATTATTTAATTCAATTATAATAATTTTATAAGGCTTAACCACCTTTCCATAACCTTCTAAGAAAAAAAATAGTTATTTGTGCATTTCATGGACTACCACCTCCATGATGTATCATGTTTCATTTTCCTACACTACCTTAAAAAATATTCCTAATATAAAATTAAGTATATACATTTTATATTTATGACATATTTTATGATCTTAAATGATAAATAATATTTCACTTTTCTCTTATTCTATGGAAGACACAATGATTATTGACGGGTATGTGTGGAATATTACCTCCATGGAATGATGCATTTACATTTTCTATTCATATATTTCTTACATGGATGGTCATGAGAATAATTTTAATTTATAATTATTAATTTTCTATATTTTTAAGGTTCTACAGCGAAATTTTTTTCTACCTATTAAAAATATTAGCAGTAAAGAACTGTGGTAAATTCAACCATCGAAAAGAGTGTCCTGAGAACAATAAATTGATTTCTATATAATATATAATGAATTAATATAGGGTATATTTTTCATATAAATATTTAATATTGTAATATGACACATAAATATACACTAAATATTCCCATTAATCTTCTGGTATAGTGACATTATGACTAATTCATTTCATAATCATCTATTAATTATGGTACATTCCTGTTTTAGTCGGTATAACCACCTACCTAAACAGTGTTATAAATTAATATTATAGATGACTATATGAATTTAATTTAAGTTAATATATTATATAAATAAGTAAATATTTATTTTATTTTAGTTCTATTATTGGAAAATTATTATTAAACTCGTTAACTAAGATAAAAATGTTCATTTGTTTATAATCACTAAAATATGCACATTGTTGATTTCATCTTTAATGATCACAAACAAAAAAACATAGAATAAAATTATAAAATTATAAAAAATTATAAAACATAAATTATAGTCTCTTTTATGATTTTTTAATGATGAAATTTAGGAGAGTATTGTTGAAAAACACTGCTATTATGAAGCAACTTCAAAACAATCAAGATTACTAACACCTATTATCAATAATATATATTAAATAACTAATATATAAATATATAGAAAAAATTTAAATGAAGTTTATAAAATTTTATAGATATATAAAAAACTTCTTAAAGGTTTTATTAAGATAGTTAATTTTTTCATAATAAAGATTAGAGAGAATTTTGACTAAGCATGAATTGATGTAAGGGTTTCTAATCTCCAAATTTCTCCCATTGAGAAAGATTTCTTGTTATGAAACAATTTTTAATTGTAATGGTGTATATAATACCTAATTAATTTATTTTAACATATATATGGGTTTTTATGAGACATATTATATTATCCTTAAAAGGATTTTGATTCAAAAATACCAATGATGATATTCTTTTTGATTACAAGGCTACTCAAATCATAAGGGTTTCATTTACAATATTATTTTCAAATAAATATTAGTTTTCAATGATAATAAATATTTGAAATTTTTATTATTTATAAACTATTTCATAATTTTAATTATAAATTCATGGGTATTTGTAAATCCCCTAAAAATTTCCTTGCCCATTGGCTTATTATTTACCTATTATAAGGAAACTGACCTGAAATTTTATTTTTAGATAGGAACCTCTCATTCTCCATATCCATATTACTTGGATGGATATAAATGTTTCCTTATATATGATTCAATAATTTATTAAGCTATTTTTTACTACATTACATATATATATATATATGTTTTCAATTATTTGTTAATATTTTCTGTATAGGTCATTTTTAAAAAATCATGAAAACATCTCTTTTATCATTTTTAGTAAAAAAACATATTTTTACTACCTTTGAAATTTTATATAAAATTTCTCCCAAAATATTATTAGTTTCAAATGGAAATTATTTTTCTCCAAATTTTATGAAAATTTTCATTTAAAATTATTTCAAAAGAATAAGTATATTTTATCACATCTAAAGTGATTTCTCAAAAACACCAAAAAAAATAATTAGGTTGTTATATTTTGACATATCTTATTGTAAATCAATAAAATTATTTTTAATTTTAACATAAAACATATTTATTTGACTATATTATATAATATCCTTCTCATTTGGTGGAATGATCCATCATTGCCTTTGTCTTTCATAACTACCCTTCATGAGTAGGCATAACTTTTCTTCCAATTTCATTAATTTGTTAATCCCATATATTCCATTTATGTGATTAAAGGTTGTTTAACTATATGACATATAATAATTTATTGGTGATATTATTGACATTAATTTATAACCTTTATCTATACAATTTATATACTATATGATACCTTATCATGATTTAATGGTATTTACCTTTAATGTTAAGGATTGTCGTTGGATATTCGTTTGAAAAACATATGAAACCTGTTTTCATTACATGAGTATATTATGATATGATGTTGATTTATTTTATGTGTCACACATATGAATGGATGATGTCTAGTGGGTTCTAATATCACCCTCTAATCTAATGGTTTACGTTTATATCACATCAGATAAAAAGAGTACATTAGATGGTTTATCCTAATTAAAAGGGAACATGATATGAGTTTTCCCCATATAATGATTACAATGGAGGATTCATCCCAATTAAAAGGGTACACTAGAGGATTGAAACCAATCCATATGGTACATGAGAATATTTATCCCAAGATAAAGGGGTACAAGAGTAGAATTTTCCTAAGCCCAAGGGTACACGAGAGGATTTTCCCAAGCACCATAAGTTACATAGGAGGTTATCCCAAACCTACTGTTTGAAAATTTTATTAGTGGGTAAACTCTAATTATGTTTTCTATTATTATGTTTGTGCCATATTTAATATATTCAATAGTTACATGATTATTCTTATAATTATGTTTGCTCTCAAGGTTTATGTTTATTTATACATATTTCGATATTATATTGATTCATGTATTATGTCATGCCATGAATTTTTCCATTATTTATAATATATTATTTTATGGGGATAAATTTTATTATTATTCCTATATACTCATCTTATGCTTATTATGTTCTTTGATTATTATAGTTAATGTTTACTCTTACTGAGAATCTGATTTCACCCCATTCTTATGTTTCCATTTCCCCAGGTTATGAAGATAGAAAAAATAAAATAATTTATAGAAGTGTTTATTATTTGGATAATTTATGGTATATTTTTATGAAATTTTCTGAATTAACTAGTTCCGTATATAGTGGGAAAAATTTATAACTAGTAAAATGAACATGGATTTTGATTGATAATGTATTATCTTATTTATCTAAAAATATAAACCTAAAATGTCAAAATAATGTATTGTAATGATTTTTTATCTAAATTCATTTAACTGAGAGGGTCACGTCTTCAGGATACTTCAAATTTGTTTGTTAAATAGGGTTACATGAATTGTTTAAATAATTTTTTTCATTTAAAGGGGGGTTGTTTGTGTTTTTTAATAGTTATCCTCTAAAGGATTTCAAAAACATTCTAGATAATATTTTATTATATGTTTTTTTTAAATGTGGTGGTTAGAAACTTATAAAAATTTATTTTAATTTATGTTTTTACATCCATTTTTCCCCTATATGGTATATCTTAAATTTTCATTTTTTGATTATTAGATGATTTTATATATTATTTTAAGTATGTATAGATGTTAAAGGTATTATTTCTTAATAGTATTATGGATGTGATGTGAGGGATTATATGTTATTTTTTGTTATAAATTTATATATTGATCATAAAACATTTTTCTTTCCCACCTCATGTTTGGTTATGCAAGGGTAACCATGGGTATGTATTTCAGTGATTTGGATGAGTGATACAAAAGATTAGATTAATACACTGGTTAGTACCCCTAGTGAATTCCATGGCCTTACTAAGGGATATCACTGGGTAAAGCATAGGGGGTAAGTCATTATACACCCTTGTATTCATAAAAATAATAATGCTCGATAGCATATATGACATGAAACACTGAGACTAAATGAACCATGAAATGCTATTATTTAAATATGATTCTCATAATAGATATGTTAAATAGGAAGGTATTAATATTATTAAATTATTTACAAAATATAAAAATATTTATAACTCAATAAAAAAGTTTTAATGAATTATTATTAAATAATAATTCACTTTTTAGTAAATTCATTTTATTCTTCCAAAATACATTATCATCAAAATTTTCTTTCTTCATGAGTTAATATTGTAAATAATTTATGGTATTTTTTGAAATTTTATTTGATAAAAGTGTATAATTTTATAAATTATTGTATGAAAAAATATTGGAATATATTTTTTGATTTTTTTTTAATGTTTGATTTTTCAATGAATAGTAAAAATTAGGATTTTTTAATCTGTCATTTATTTTCATTAAAAAGAATTTTAAATGTCTAATTTTATTTTTTATTTGGTATTAAAGTGACATATGTACCATTTTATTTATAATAATCTAATTAATATCATTTAAATAATTAATTTTCATGATTCTGGGATAAACCTATTGTTATTCTTAAAACAAGTTTTTTTGAAAACTGTATTTAAGTGAATAATGTTTTCCAATTCAATTTTACTAAAATATACCACAATGAAGAATAATTAAATTTATATTTATATATTATATATCTATATATATGAATTTAAATTCATTTCATGAAGATTATTAGATTTAGAGTTAATGAGAAATTATATTTTCCATGAAAAATGTTGCTTTCTAAAACCCCCCACTTTTTGTCCTGTCTGGAAGGTTTATTTTTAAATTAATTTTTTTCCACTTTAGTAAATTAAATATTGAAAAATTAATTAAATATTTTTAATTTGGTGGTATAAATTTGGTAAACAATTCCCTTCTATTTTAAACATTATTGATAATAACCATAGTAAATAATTATCACCATGGTAAGAGTAAATCAGGTAATTAAGGTTTAAAACAACATGATAAAGATAAGATAAATCACACTAACTACTGAATTAATATTGTTGAATGAGTATATTTATTCCATAATCCTCAAACATTTTTATATATGACCTTTTTTCATATGGTGTTGATTTTTATATTTATAATAATTACGTAAATGAAAAAGTAACAAATGTCACATTCTTGATTTTAATTTCTCAATTATATTTTCAAAAGGTTAAAGATAAATAATTTTTAGTAATAAGTGGTTATTTTAAATATTAATATTTAATTTTTACCTTAAAATATTTTTTTAGGGATGAAACAATTATGTTAAATTCTTACACAATACATAAAAATCATTTATTCAATTACTAGAAAAATAAAATAATGTATTCTAAAAAATATTAAAATTAATATAATATGAATGAATTAATATTTTCCAAAAATTTTTTAGATAAAAATAAAATAGTATAGATGTTTTGGTGTATTATATTATAAATGAATTTTTTTCATGTTGTATTAAAATTCAAATTAAATGAATTGTTCAAAAATGATATTAATGTCATTTTATAATAAATAATATTTTATTAGATGATTAATATATCTAATAAATCCTATCATTGGGAAGTTCATTGGTATTTTTCTACACATATCAACTATGGTCCATTTATTTTCTAGTATTCCTTTCATACTTACTATATTGTCCCTTAAAAAGAAGAAATTATGTTACTGTGATAATTGTCCAAAATGGTTATTGTGGCTTAAAACTAAAAGATAAGGGTAAAAATGTAATATAAACATGTAAAATTTTTATTTTATGATAGTATATCGAAACATACACATAAAATACTATAATTATATCAGTTTTTATTATTTTTAATAAATATTAATTTATATTAATTTAATACAATTGGAAATTCAAAAAGTACCCCTCCCCTAACTTATAAAAGGGAACCTCCTATACTCTTTTCATCACACTTATAAATCCTTTTAGTTTAGTAATTACCTTTAAAAATACCTTAATTACTTCAATTACCACTTCCTATAGTCCTCATATTTATTATAATTCCCTCCTATGAAATAGTTTGATTTAAACCTAAAGAGGTTGTCTAATGAGGAGGTATCATTCTTAACCAAGTGTTTTTGTTTTATTTATTCTACCAAATCCTTAAAATATTATTAAAACATGATGATATAACAAATAAATTATCAAATATATATATATCTATATATTATCTTTATCACATAATCTACATCTATATCCTCTTCCATCTAATGAGATACTAAACAATTAGTCATGTGCATAGCGGACTACCGCATCACGAATCGATGTAATTTTTTCTATAATTTTCTCTTATGGTTAATTATTATTATAAATTTAATATATATATATATATGATATTCATGGAATATTTATCTTTTTTGAAAATTTATAGGTCACATATTCTCTTACTTTTTGATCTATTTAATAGTTATAATATCATTTATGTGTATCTGTGGATTACCACCTCCACAAAGTGATGTGATTCTTTTTGAAAAAACGTGTCTCATGGATGGTATATATAGGTGTATTTAATGAAATATTATTATATTAATTATATAATTATCATTTCTTTAATTCTAAAATAACACTTATCTTCTTTCCATCATGATCATTAAAAAATGGATGCATTTCTCATGTGTACATATGACTAACTATCTCCATGATTGTAATGTAGTTCATTTTTCAAAACCATAATTCATGGTTGGATTTAAATGTATAATTTATGTATATAAATGATAATTATTTTATGATAATTATTCTAATGATAATATAATAATGACCGATTTGACCTACTAAAGACATTTTGGACATATGATCTAAATATTGTCATAATAACTGACATAAAACTAAATTATTAAGTAATTTAATATAACTTGATAATAAATAAAATAAAATGGAAAATGAAATTTAAAATATTAATTAATAATATAAATAATTATCATAATTTTATTATTCATAGAGGATAGAAATGTGTTTGATGATTTTGATTCAAGGTAAGGGACTTTCTTTAATCAAAATCTCATTTTAATGTTTCCCATCAAACTATTTTTCTTCCATGTCCATGTTTCTTAAAAATGTTTATGTAAAATTTTTATTTATGATTATATGTAATATAAATGTCATTTTTACCATATTTTACTTTCTTTACAATGTTTTTAAATATTAAAATTCTCATTTTTCACACATAGCTTATCGTCCCATTAATCTATCGATTCAAGCTCTTGAAGTCATAACTTACCATTTTATTACTTCCCTTTTATAAAGTGGAATTATTAAACCCTTGGTGTTTCACCCCTATGCATATGTTTACATTGGTTGGGTAAATTTAACTTTTGTAACTAAATACAACCTAATTCCATTATCTTCGTAGGTTCCTCAATAGTGGTCAATGTAATGTGCCAACCCCGACCCATCCACCCATGTTACACACTCCCACATGATCTAGATGATTTTATATTATATTTTGTTTCTCACATTGAGCATGAATCATGTGAGATTATATGTTTTAGTTGTTTGTTTCATTAATGTGACCAAGATGCAATTAAATCCAAAATTGTGAGTTTAAATAACTAGTAATGTAATTAATTTGAAATTTAAGGGGATTCATCCATAGTATAAATCATGTTCTTCAAGGAAAAAGGATTACCAAAAATTACAAGCTATTTCCTTCTCAAAATCATCCAAAATCTACATGGAAGATTCATAACCCTACTATATCTTGGTAAACTTTTCTATTTTAGACTCTACTTTAAGAAGCACCTTGACCACCTATACATAAATCTCACTATTCTAAACCCTACAATCCACCCATTGAGATATCTTCTTTCAATTTTGACTTCTGTCATAGCTAGATGTTGGTTCAAGAAAATTACCACATCCACCCTCAAAAAATTGATGACCTAAAGCTAGCACAACACCACCTTTTATCTACTGATATCATGTTGAAACAATTATATTTAATCCACAATGAGATGTAATGATATGGTCATACAAAATTCTATCCAACATGCATTTATTTCCTCTAACAAGACCAAACAATCATGGATCATGGCATGGAGGGAACATTAGTCAACTGTTCCAGTACCTAGGTTCACCAACCAGTGGTGAATAGTTTACATCTAATTTTCTATATGACCCAATGGTATATGGTTAATAATACCATGGATGTTTTCTCACATGCTTAATTAGATCACTCATTTCTCCTCAACCATGTTTGACCATGAGTTATCTTCATACTCTATAGTAGGCTCATATTTTAGAAACTATTTTTTTAATGGTGATGGATGCTAAGCTATAAGTTCTATCTGGATGATCACTAATATTTAAGGGTACTCAGCTCATCAGGTTCCACCATCATAGGTGGGGTGGATTAACTTCTTGGTTCATAGAAGACTCTTACAATGTGATTCGTTCCCCTAGGACCTATTGCACAAAACAATGACGAAAAATATCACCATCATGAGTAGTTGGTGCTTCAAGATCTCACCCTACCTCAATGTACACTGTGTAGGTGTTGTATTCCTCCTAACCTAATGGTACCCTGAACACCAAATCCTCCCTAGGACTGAATAGTGTTATAAAAATTTAACATGTTAATTTCATCTATGGTATCGAAAATATGTATGAGTAATGAATTAATGACTTTATCATTAAAAAATAAATTTTAAATTAATTATCACCATTTACTAGAAAAATGGTGGCCTCAAAAGTTTGGTCTTACTCAAATATCAAACTAGGAAACAGGTAGAGTTCTAAGGCACTAGAGACAACCTCCACTACCATGGACCCCCTAGAAATTAGTGGAAGAACTAGAATCTATGGAAGAAGGCTCCTCGAATAGGTGTATTGTATTGAAAATAAAAAAAATATCAACTTAATATAGAATAACTGAGAGCATTATGGTGAAATAAGAGGGTTTGAATTTACCATTCAGTCACTATGATTTTTGATCATCAGACCAGATGAAATTTGAATGTATTTTGTGGCCATTTGGTCCCCCAAATCATCCATAGCTCTCACTTCTTAAAATAACAGGATGTTTATTGAATTATGTGATATTTCTCCTGCTATCGGGCAACTTTGGAGCCCCTCACTTCCCCTTCTTCATGAATTCTCTAGGGGGTGATATAGTGTCTCCTTTCTTAACATCTCATGTGAAAATTAGATAATAATATTTATAAATTTTTGGAGTTCAGTATTGATGTTTTTTATGTTATAAGATTTGATAATTACTAAGTGTAGAAAGGCCTCCCCCAGCTATTAGGATGATATAAGCACCCCACCCTCCATTAAAGATTCTATGAATATAAAATCAACTCTTTTGGAATATTAATCACTAGAAACTCTCAATATTTTATATTCATGAGGCCAAACACCTTTTGATCTTTCATTGGGTTACACATCAAGAATCGCCATCACCTAATTAGTAACGATATGACATTATCCATGGGATTACACTAGATCCTCCATCACATTGATGTAGGTTGTGAGTTCTAGCTGGGGAACTATAATAATTTCCATGGAAAGCCTGATATAGGATAGGAATATCCCATCAATCTAAAGTTAAACAAAAAACAATCTTCATGTGAAGTACATCCACATAATGGCTCAGATTCACTAGGCTTTAAAGAAGGATGTATATTCTCATATCCTTATGATTATAGGTGGTCACTTCCCTTGAGTTTTCTTAAGAGCAGTCACGGTGGTGTTGAAGGAATTGGACATCTATTAGACCTGATTTATGGGGTACCCTTCATTAGTAACTACACTCACCTATGAGGAATAATTTTGATGTCACTTTGGAATAATGACCTTAGTAGAATCCATCCAGCTTGGTTGTTGGGATTTTGTATAAGTGGAGTATCATTTACCCCACTATCCCTAACTTTTAATTAGTGCATTCATAAAATGTATTGATTATATTATAATAACCCCTAGATATTCTTCTATCTATCTCTGAGCATAATTATGGAATAGTTTGGTTAGAGTGTCATCTATTGATAATGTGATCCTAGAATCAGCACCCTCAATATCCAACATCCACCTGAGTTGTTGAATTATTGATGGGTGGATCTCATCATAGACCCTAGCGTATACCCATGGCTTTTGTTACTTGAGGTAGTAGAATTTATATGTGAAATGACTCAGGGATTATGTTTCATATAATTTTCTTTTTTATGTATGTATCTAGCACACCAATTTTTAATTTCATCAAATATAACCTATTCATAAAAATACCATGATCATTATCCATGATCACCCAAGATTGAGTGTTGAAAGGGTTTAATTTTACCCACTCATGTGATCCTAATTAATAACATCTTATCAACCACTAGGGGGAACACCCCATAAATGTTCCAAAATTGTAAACTGGAATATATATTTGGGGAGTGTTGGGGATCTAGAATTTATACCACTATTAGTGTGTGATAGCCCTCTCATATAGAAATTGTAATGGTCCATAGAGACACAAAGGGATGTCCCTATGATTTATGTTCCCCAAAATGGAATAAAACGTTTCCAATATTATGATGTAATGGTTGATCTGATGATTACTCACCAACAACACCACCATGGTGAAGTTTCCTAGTATCATAACCATATTGGAATTTTTTACTAAGAGAATCCATCCAGTAATGAAGGACATTAGGAATACTTCCAACCTTAGATATGGGTTCACCTAATGATTCATTTTGAATCCCCACATTTTATATTAATCTTGATCTAAGAGAAAATAGTATGATGCAAGCTTGCCTCATGAAAAAAAAATTGGCCACTGATTCAACTCCCCCACCATTAACCCCTCATTCATGTATAGTAATATAATGAAACAAATCTTGAAATAGACTTTTGGATGAAAGTGGGGATCTTTCCATTATATGTGTTATATATAGTTAAAAACTAAAAAGGGAGTTAATTGAGTTTCCAATGAAATTTCTATTCAAAAAAATTAAAATCTAAATCAACCAATATGTTAAAAACACCAAATTATTAAAAATAGTATAAATATATAATATGATATTTTGAAACTTTTCACAAAAGATCAATCACAAATAAATTGAAATACTTTTGAAAATACTCCAACTTCTAAAAAATCTACTTATATAAAACACATTATATAAAACACTTGTTTAAGTTAACTATTAGAGCTGATTTTTATTTAGATGTTTAGAACAAAGTAAACTAGTTTTGATTAAAACAAAGGAAAATAGATAAATCATTGAATCAGTTAAATAAAATATAACACAATGGATTGTAACTAGTGATTCAGTGTAAACTAGAGGTTTAATCCCCTCCACTTGAAAATCAATTGATTCCTAGTGTTTTATTGTTAAATAAAGTGATCCACAACCTAGATCAGGTTTTACAAACAATAGACCTCAAGAATGCATATGCACAAAGACTCTTCCATAGTTTTTTGTGGGTTAAAACAGAATATTGATTCATAGAGGACCTCTTCCATAGAGGTTCTTGGGAATAAAAATGACAAAATTTGAGATAGTATCAAGTAATCTTTAGTTTAGCACTACAGACTGTTTTTTACAAATATAAAAATTAAAAAAACATAGCATGAATGTAAATATAAACAAGAAAGAGAAAGAGTTTAGAGGTGATGAAATGTATTACTACTCAATATGAATATCTATATTTGTTATAAGGTACTTGGATTCATCTTTTCAATGAGATACAATGACATTCATATTAATTTTAATAAAGTAGGGGGTTATGGAAGTCTGTAAAAGCTTCTGATTTCAATCATTTAATTCCCATGGATCTTCCAAAAAAATGTTTATCTTATTAATTTTTTTCTCATCATGTGATATTCATTGATTTAGTATTAATTCAAGTGGCTCATTGTCACTTGTTTCAATCCTTGCACATTAGGATGGTTATTCAAAATTTATAGCTCTTTAGGATCATTTATCCATTGAAAGATAATATTACAATAATCAGCATCATCATACTAATCAATAGATCTAGAAAAGGATAAATTTTTCTTTAATACTTCCATTGAATTATTTAATAATAATCATTCCTAAATCCTCTTGGTTATGTCTATCATTAAATTATTAAAATATCTATTATAGAATTAGTTTTGAAATTAACTCTAAATTTATAATATAGCACTATAGTTGTATATTTACCTAAAGTATGAGTGTTTGAAGATGGAACTATATGATCATCATGGTAACAAAACGGTAGAATTATTATTGAACTGATGGTTGACAGTGAGATAGTGGATGAGGATAGAAGTAGCTTTACTATATTCTAGATATATTAGTGAGTCATTTTTTGTACTGAATATTTCACTTTTTACTATGCTGGGAGCTTCGGACAATGGAATATTCTCATGGGGGTATTTGTACTTGACTGTAAGAGAGTTGAACTAGTCATGGACCTACTTGGAAATATGAGTTTTTAACTAGAAATATCTTAATGAGCCAATAGTAACATGCCTTAATAGAATGTAGATTAACACTTAGATAAAATTTTCAAAACATGGCCAGAAAATGATTTACTATTATAAAAAATTAAACTAATTAAGAATATAAGATCCCATCTTCTTTCTAGGAAAGTACCTCTTTGATTTTTTTCATTTGAGTCTTGGAAGCATAGTCTTGTTTGGATATGGAAATCATTTATGGTGTGAAATGACCTAAAGATTAGGGATATAATTTTTTTAAAATTAATGGATTCTAGGTATAACCATGTTAAATGGGTTTATGAGGGTTTCATATGATTTGGATCCCTTCAGTTGTGGTTTGGGTTCTTTCTATGAGAAATATGTCGAAGGATATCTAAAGAGAAATCACACACCATATAATGAAGTTACACAATATATAACTATTTCCAGGAACAAGTTCTAATCCTGGTTCATTATGTGAAATTAATAGGTTCCATGAAGGCATTACATATAATTTAATTTTTAGGAATTGTTAAAAATCACTCAAGGTAACATGTTTTCCAGTTTGTCCTTCTAAAAATAAATACATGATGTGTAACTGAATTAAACGCCATGTAATTTCATGATAATGATTTTAAAGGATGTCATGTGTGATATTGATCTCATTTCCCTCGCATGTATCTTTTTATTCTTGGACCTATGGAAGTATCAAGGTGATTTTGGAGTGCCTCTCCTGATTTTGGATGTCATGATCACGCATATGATCCCTAGTAAGTGTTTTTTTTCAGTTTTCCCTTCTCTACATGTATTCTCTTACCATTTCGGTGTAATATTTTGAGCATGGTTGTTATTGGTTTTGATCTAGGGTCATTTTTCTTACCTTATGAACCTTCTTCCTCATTTTTATTTTCTATTAGAATCATTTTTTTATCGTCTTTTAAAGGTAGGGGGTCTAAAATGCAACCCTATGGTCTCTTTAATTATGAAGTATGTGAAATATTTCAATTAAACCAACATATTTTCTGCCAAAATTAATTAAATGGAAAATTGGATTATCCCTTGAAATCCCTTTGGATCCAATTATTTATTGAATTGCATTATGGATACTATTTGGGTGAGAAAACTGTTGGTTATAAATGAATGGTTCAATGACTTAAAGAGTGTTTAGTATGATAGGGATTTTGAGTGATTTCCTGATATATATTAACCTTGTATTTTCATTTTTATTGAGATAATTGGCATGTTATTGGTTATGAACAAATGATAAATGAAATTTTTAATTGAAAGATAAATGGTAATTTTCATAATTAACCATTTATCCTTATGATGTGGCATTGAGATATCCTTATTACTATGACATGTTTTGTCTTTTCAATGTTGTAATGCTTCTATGGGACATTGTCCTAGTTTGATTGTAGTAATTCTTATATGGGGTGTTAGCCCAGTTTAAATGGTGAAATGATTAAATACCGAACTATTCCATGAGACATGCTAAAATTATTATATAGAAGGATATACCAAGTGATACATGCTTAAATGATTATATATCGGGCTTGCCCCTGATACATGTTGAAAATCTTATATACTGGTATTTTCCCTGACACATGATGAAATGCTTATATACTAGGTTTTTCCTTGATTAAATACTAAATTGCTTATATAAAGTGTTTTTACCCAATTTTGTGTGATTTTTACCATGGTTACATGGATATGATGTCTTGGTTGTGAGACATGCTCACAGATATTCTGGCATGGTGCTGAATAAGGTTGATGTGGTATTAATTGAATTTTTTAATTAATTAATACACATGTTTATTTCATTATTTTACAGAATTATTATTATACTGGTTATTTTTAGACCTGTTGGTGTCTAGCTACTGAGTTTTACTCACACCCTACTTAGGCTATTGTTTGGTACGTGATCAGATTGCATGAGTGTAGGATTGGACACTAGAAAATGACCATGCTGTTGATTATTTCTTATCGGATGAGCTATAATTTATAGATGGGACCAGAATGGGGTTTAAGACCATGGACTTTTGAGACATTATTGATTATATTAGTTTTTTATTTTTATTTTTTCATGCATGTAATTTAGTTTCATTATAGCACATCATTATATTGTTCTTTATTATTAATTTGATTATTTAGTTGGATTTCATTATTGGTTTTCCAATTTATTATATTGATTCCATTATTTATGCACTCTAATATTTATCTATTTCTATTATATTATTATATTTTATTATAAATCTATAACCAGGTGGTATAGTCTCCCCACTATACACATCACACCCTTACTCTTAGTCAGTATCCTCTGGCATATATGGAGGTATGCTTGATGTCTCATAAAAAACCTGTTTCAACCATGTGAGAGAGTTTCATATTAGTGGATATTACCGATTTTTATCATAGGACACCAAGTTTCTATTCTATTCATTGACAATTAGGGAAATATAGAAATGAGTCTATGATGTTTTCATATATGGTAATGATCTTGATCATGGGATTAACTAACCCATGTACATAGGAAAGTCTGAGTTCCCAGGGGTGGATTGTTGTTTATATAATTTTTTTGTTACAGGTGATGATATTTCACCCTGATTGATTCAAATTTTGTGTGAGGTTATTATTTATTGATGTTATTGGTACTTAAGATTTATACTCATGTCCTAATAAGGCTCAGGTGAGTATTCTTTAATCATGATAGGTACATAGGGATATATATATTTATTTATTTAAATGCATTATTCCTAATAGGACCATGTTTATTGCATGTGATATATATTTACTTGTTTAACTATGATATGAGACACCTATTATCTCTGATAAATGGAATAAATAAATTAATATGTCATTATACAACACCTTGTATCCGTGTTTAGAGAGACCAAGAGTAGTGATTCTATATTTTTGTCACTTTTTGAGGTTGACCTTGTTGTTATAGCCAGTGTTCTAAGGAGTGTGTTTGTCTTGTAGAGAAAATGAATCTTCATCATATTTGAGTTAAACATCTCTAGATTGTAAATTAGAACACTCCTAACATAGCTATACAGGATCATTATGTAGTTACTAAGGTTCAAATGGATGTTCGTATTTGCAAAAAATTCTTGAGGTTCATGTGATCCATAGAAAGGGGGATTGTTCACATTGTTCCTTCAATGTATAAAATTAAGAGAGAGTTCCAACTTCAGAATATGCCTATGTTCACTAGGAAGAGAGGCCACCAGGTAGCTGAATTATGGATCAAGTCAGTCTAGATAATCTTTAATCATCTTGAGACACCCATGGATAGGAGGTTGAATCTTCTTTCATATATGAATTTTGGACCTTTCAAGTGTTTTGGGATATTCTGGGGTCAGTAGGGATGCAGTAGGAGTTATCTTGGAAGGACTTCGAGATTAAGTTCCAAAGACATTACTATCCTGAGAGGTTAAGGGATAAGATGTATTCTGAATTCATGCACCTAATGTAGAAGGGAATATCAGTGTTGGACTATGATAAACATTTCACTAACCTTTAGTTCTTTCCACCATCTTTGGTAATTGATGAGATCTCTAGGGCGAGATGCTTTCATGATGGTAGTAACTATGAGAATAGGTCATAGGAGAATGTGTTCCATCTAAGTAGTTTTGTGAATGTGATGAATTAGGAACTCATAATGTTAGGAATTCTGAGAGAGGCCCTAATTAGTGGCTAGGATATTTCTATGGGGAAAACATTTAACACTTCTTCAAGTTGAAAGAATAATCTTTATGATAGTTTTTTCTAAGGAAATAGTGGTCAAAGAAGTCAAGTAAGTGGACATCCCTCTTAGGATCATGTTCTATTGAACTTCTATAAATTTGGAAAGATAGGTCACAAATTGACTCAGTGTCCATACACTGCTTTATAGTGTTATTCTTGTGGAAGATTGGTCCACCTAAATAGGTTTTTTAGGGGTATTCAGTAGTAGAGTAGTGGTGGGGGAACAAGATAGGTACCGGAGTCTAGGAAGGGCTTAGATACTCCTTAGTAAGTATGAATATGGGGTTCCATAGGACATTTAGAATGAGGTAGGGGATGTGGTACCCCCATGTAAGAACAATAGTACTTGGAAGAGGGTATATCTCAGGGGAGTTAGGCTGGAGCCAAAGTCAGATGGGCTGGTCAGCTGCATGTTATGCAAGCTAGTCTATCTATTTTGGATGTAGCATTGCCTATAATCATAGGTACAATTATTGTATCATCAACCATTTCTTGTGTTTTTTTTATACATGAGCATCACATTCTTTTTTATCTAAACTTTTTTAAATGGTTTTTAATTTTATGTGGATATATTGGATAATTTTTTGACCATTGAAAACATTTGGGAGAAAGGTCATAGAATATCAATAATTGAAAGGAATGTTCTCTAGAGATTGGCAGTTACCATTTCTTTTAGAAACCATTTTTACTAGAAATGGAAGGATCCAATTTGATTCTTTGTATGGAGTGGTTAGTTCTATAACATACTCATATCAACTATTACTGGAGTAGATTTACCTTTATATATCATGAATGAGGAAACCATTCTCACTAAGGTGAGTGGGATCTTCAGGATAGTCGTACATGATCAATTTAGTGAAGATTAGATTGTCACATAGCTCAGATAGCTAGTTTCTTCTCTAGATAATGGTGGGATGTAGTAGGATTATTTTTCTATAATGTTAGATCATTTAAAGGTTGTCTTTATTTAAAATTTATATGGATTGCCTCCCAAGTGAGAGATCAAGTTTACAATAAAGTTGGTTTCATGATCATATCCATTTTCTATTGAGCCTTATAGAATGGAACCTATAGGGATTTTGGATCTAAAAGTTTAGTTGGGAGATCTGGAAGCTAAAGGTTTTATATGGCCTGGTACATCTCCTTCAGGATCAACAGTTCTCTTTTCTAAGAAGGATGATGGGAATTTGTGTTTATGTGTTGATTATCATAGATTGAACTAGATGATGATTAAAAATCAGTATCCCCTTCCATGTATCAAAGATCTTTAAGACTAGTTTAGAGGTGTTAAGGTCTTTTCCAAGATTAACCTGGTATCTGGATACCATCTGTTGATGGTGAGAATATTGGATAAACCTCATACTACTTTTAAGAGTATGTACGGCTTGTATGAACTCATAGTGATGTTGTTTGGGTTGACTAACACACTTGCATTATTCATGGACTTGATGAATAGAATCATTCATCCTTTTCTAGACCAGTTTGTGGTGGTTTTTTTCAAAGATATATTTTTGTACATCCAGATAGCAGATGATCATTCTAAACATCATGACATCATCCTTAGTGCATTGATAGTGAATCTACATTACTCCAAGCTAACCAAATGAGGTTTTTTATTAATAAAGTGAACATGGGCCATGTCACGTTAGAGGAAAGAGTGCCAGTGGACCCAAAGAAAGTTGCAACTATGGTATCTTGGGGGAAGCCTAATAATTTATTCATGATTTAGAACTTTCAGGGTTTAGAAGGTTATTATCAGCTGTTTATCTGGGAATTATCCCATTTGTAAGCACCAATGTATGGGATGACCAAGAAGGGAGTGATTTTTTTTTGTTTGATGATTGTGAAAAAGATTTTAGGGATCTAAAAGGTATTATGACCTCAAAACCTATCCTCTCTTTACCTGTTATTGGTAAATCATATACCATGCATTATGATTCATTTAGAGTTGGACTAAGATTAGTTATAATGCAGGAGGATAGAGTGTTTTCTTATCGATCTAGACAACTTAGATTGCATGATAGGAATTATCCTACTCGCAATTTGGAGTTAGCAGCAATGTTACATTCATAAATATTCTAGAGACATTATCTCATGTGTGAGAGGTTTTTGGTATACATGGAACACAAGATCCTTTGGTACATATTTCTTTAGTGGGACAAAACCTTCAATACAGGAGGTGGGTCAAGTATATTTAGTCTTTTGATTTTGATTTCTCTTATACATTGGTCAATGTATACAGTTTTTCCAATGCATTGAGCTAGAATATGTAGATATTGGAATTTTGGGAGTCTGGCGATGAGTGGTGGGTAATATCCATTTTTTATACATGCATATAGATGTTCATGAGTCACAAGGATGAATAAATCCGACTTCAATTTTTATTATACTCGTTATTTTGGACCAGATCAATACTAAGAATTTATTTGATCTAGAGGACTTAGTTATGAGAGATAGCTAATATGTTGAGGAGACACCATTAGTATGGTCTCTTGGAAGTGGAAAATCTCTTCTTTTATGTGGCTGATTATGGATTTCTATGGGATTTCATGAGGAGATGATGAGTGAGTATCATGTTTCAAAATGGGAGGTACATCCTAGTTCGAAAAATATGTATCGTGATCTCTGTAGAAATTATTGGTGGTCAAAAATGAAGAATGAAGTAGTAGGATTAGTGGATAGATGTTTCACTTATCAGTTGGTGAATGACGGGCTTTAGAGGATAGATGTGATTTTTTACTCTTATCCCATTCCAAATTGGAAATGGGATTATATCACTATGGACATTGCAATAGGATCTCATTAGAAAAAACATAAGAATGATGATGTATAGGTGATTTTCGATCGACTTAGGATGGTATCCCAATTTTTCCTACTAATTAGACCTTCACAGTTGATGATCTTGGAAATATATATGTTTTGTGGTGGTTTGGTTGAACGGAGTTTCAAGGAGTATAATTTCAGATTGAGATCCTTATTTCACATCATGTTTATGGAAGAGTCTTTAGAAGGATCTTGGATCCAAGGATCTTTTAATTCTGTCCTATCATCCTCTCACTAATGGTCAATCTGAGAGGAATATTTAGGTTTTGGAGGATATGTTATGAGCTCGTGTTTTTTATTTCAGTTGTTTTTGGGAGAATAATATAGCACTTATTGATTTTGAATGTAATAGAAAATTCAAAGAATAAATCCAAATGGAACCTTTCAAGGAATTATATGGAATGTCATTTCATTCACCACTTTTTTGGTTGGATTTAGGTGATTCAAGTCTTTCTGGGACTAGTCTCATACAAGAGACTTTTGAGGGTGTTCAATTGATTAGAAAGTGGATGGTGACCGCACAGAGAAGGAAGAAATATTATGCTAACCATTGAAGAGGAACTCTAGAGTTTGAGTTTAGTCATGTTGTTTTCTTACAGGTGTCACCTAGGTTGGAGAGAAATTGAATCATGAAATAAGGAAAGATATATCCTAGGTTTTTTAGTCCGTTTATGATAGTGGATAAGGTCTATTCAGTAGCATACTGATTATCCCTTCTGAATCACTACAGTTCCATACACGATGTGTTTCATGTGCCATAACTTCAGAGATGTTATTCAGATCTTTCTCATATGATAGATATAGAATACATAGATTTTAGTAATGATGTGTCCTTTGAAAATAATCAGATTCAGATTTTGGACTGTAGTTAGAATTATCTCTGGGGTAGGGAGATTCCTTCAGTTTGAGTGTAGTGGCAGAATGGGTGAATTTTGCAGGACACTGGGAATAAGGAGTTTGATATGTGGGAATAGTGGTCAGACATGTTTCTCAAGACCCCATAGTTATTCTTGAAGAAGCTTGTGGATGGGATGTTATATGGTGGAGAGGTTTTAAGACCCAGTATTTTTTTAGGTACATCCCTCTTTGAGTTTTTCATTTGAGCCTTTGTGGTCGAGTCCTGTTTAGAGACCAAGATCCTTTTTAGGGGAAATGGTCTAATGTTTAGGGATTCTTTTAATTAATGGTGTCTGGGCATAAAAGTTTTAAATGGGTTTATGATTTTTCCATTTTTTGGATGTATTCATAGGAGGTTCATGTTCTTTATAAGGGAAACAGGCTAAAGGGTATCTATGGACAAATTACACACCATGTAATGAAGTTACATGATGTGTAACTATTTCTAGGAACAAGCCATGAGAATGTTATATAACATGAAATTAATGCACACTATGAAGGTATTACATGTCATGGAATGTTTAGGCAGTGTTCAAAATCACCTGAGGTGATTTTTTTTCAGCATATCCCTCTAAAAATAAATACACGATGGGTAACTGAATTACACACCATGTAATTTCCCATGAAGGTTCTTAAAGGGTGTTCTGTGTTATTTTGATCTCATTTCCCTCATGTGCATTTTCCTCCTCTCAACCTTTGGGAAACATCCATGTGATTTTGGAGTGCCTCTCTGAATTTTGTATGTCTCTATCACAAATATATTCCATGGTAAGTGGGTTTTCATTTATTTTTAGTTATCTCCCATTTTCTAAGGACATTGTGGTGTAATCTTTTAACTGTGGTCATTTTTTGGTTTTGATATTGATTTTTTTATCTAGGATCCTTTTTGAACCCTTCTTCACCTTCTTTCTCATTAGTATTTTCTATTGGAATCCTTTTTGATTATCTGTTAAAGGTATGGTGTCTAAACATTAACCCTATTATCAGTTTAATTGTAAAGTATTTGAAATATTGAAATTGTGCCAACATAGCATGTTCCTGAATTAATTAAATAGTGAATTGGATTATCCATTAGAATCCCTTTGGATCCAATTAGTTATTGACCTGGATTGTGGCTACTATTTGGGTGAGAAAAAACTAGGATATAATTTAATTATTCAATGTATTAAAGTGTATTTAGCATGATAGTTATTTTGAGTGATTTCTTGAAATAGATCCACCTTGTATTATATTATTTATTGAGATAAATGGCATGTTATTAGTTATGAACAAATGATAA
The DNA here is from genome assembly GCA_963277665.1 of Viscum album. NCBI lineage: Eukaryota > Viridiplantae > Streptophyta > Magnoliopsida > Santalales > Viscaceae > Viscum > Viscum album. The sequence goes on from OY728127.1 coordinate 490,438,149, forward strand.
ACAAAAGGTAAATGGTAAATTCCCTAATTAACTATTGATCATTATGATGTGGTGTTGAGATATCCTTGTTTCCATGGCATGTGATGTGATTTCTATGTTGTAATGATTATATGGGGTGTTGGACTAGTTTACATGTTGAGATGATTATATATCAAGATATGCCCTGATACATGCTAAAATACATATATAACAGGCTATGTACAATGATATGTATTGAAATTCTTATATACTGGGCTTGACCATGAGACATATTGAAATGATTATATACTAGGCTTGGCCTTGGAAAATTCTTAAATTATTATATACCAGGATTGGCCCTGATTAAATGCTAAAATGCTTGTATACCGGATTTTTACATAGTTTATGTTATTTATACCATGGTTATATGGTTATGTTGGCATGTTTGTGGGACATGCTCAGAGATATTCCAGTATGGTGCTGAATAAGGTTGATGTGGTATTGATTTAATTATCTAATTAATTGATAAACAAGTTTATTTCATTATTACATACATTTATTAACAATATGGTCATTTTTAGACATGCTGGTGTAGGACTATTGAGTTATACTCACAGCCTACTCAGGTCGCCATTTGGTACCTATGAAGATTACATGGTTGTAGGATTGGAAGAGGGAAAAGGGCCTTATTTTGTATTTTATTTTTTTGGATGGTTTGGATTTTGAAGATGGGACCTACATGGGGTTCAATAAAGGGAACTTTCCAATATTTATTTAGTCTTTTAGTATTTTATTTATATCAATTATAGCATGAAATTGAGTTTAATTCTAGCATATCATTAAACTATTCATTTATTATTTATTTAATTATTCATTTGGATTTAATTATTGGTTTTCATATGTATTATATTGTTTCCATTATGTCCACACTTTGATATTTATCTATTTTTATAGGATTATTCTAATGTGTTGTACCTCTAAAACCAAGGGGTATATGTAATGAAATATCTTTTCAAAAAGTTATGGATCATTTTTTTTCAATTTAAAACATTTTTTAATCATGGTGAAAATGTCTTATGGACTAAGGAAGGTCCAAAGAGCATCTGGGTCTTGTTTGGAGACAAGAGTTTTGGAAAATTCACTAAAGAATTAGTCCCCGTGTTTAGATTAAATTGTGCAGCCCAGGTGATAAAGTTCAATTTAACCATGAGGGGGAAAACAGAGGAGAAATAAGAGCCACACAGTTTTATACAAACCATGAACCTCCATGCACATGAACACGTGAGAAACTGTAGGATTTTTACAGTGGTAATTCACAATATTTTCACAAAACTAATCAAATTGTGCGCCTAATCGTGTGATGTTCCCCTTAGTAGTAGTAAAATGATCATATTTTTCTCATAGTTTATCCAAACCGTGTGGCCAATCCATACGCCTATTTATTTTGGAGTGAAATTAAATTTTTAACCTTTATTTAATCTTATAATCTTTTCCTTCTTTCTCTATCTTCCTCAAGTATACCAACACCCCTATCCTTTACATTTGAGCTCCAAAATCCTCTCAAGTTAGGATTTGAGCTAACTACTTTGTCTAGTGTCCATTCCTCAATCTTCCAGAATCATTGGATCCATCTTAGTAATCTCTCCTATTATCTTATCTTCTATTCCAGTTTTCCATTGAATCCATCATGCTATTTAAGTGCAGGATCATTTTCCCTATTTTTAGGGAATTGGACCATTTCTCATAACTCTTCCAACCTACTCTGAATAGGAGGTCAACATCTTGTGAGGATTTTTCTATGGACTTGAGGTAGGTGGTCACATCATTTTTACTTTGAGTTTTTATGTCGCGTAGCTATGTTGTTATTCCACATGTTGGACATCACCGAGTATCCTAATTGTAGAGACCCAAAGCTTGATGTACATGGACATTACATTACTTTTGCGTAATACTTAATACATAACAAAATAAGAAACCAAAGGACCGTAATAGTTTAGTGTCTTTGGAAACTCGGAATATAATCTTCTAATCTTGGTGAAAGATATTCAATATCGCCCATAAAGATCTTCCCATTTTTTTCTTACCTAAAACTGTTATTTATATCCTTGGGAAAAGAAAACATAAAAAGGGTGATCTAAAATGCTCAGTAAGGGTAAGAGTGGAGAAAATAAAACAAACCATATATATTTGAACATAAAAACATGAACATAATGTTTAAACATCGACATCTTGAGAAATGACATAAAACATGGTAGTACGTAAGGCATAGATCATAATAGAAAATCAATAATGATAAAATATCTTGGAAATAAAACTTGTAACTATGTAAAAACATTAATCACATGATATTATTTCCATAGTATCCAAGGCATTGCTGCCAAGACCATCTTAGTGGACAAAGTCTCTTTCTGAATCGAGTTCACTCCCCATTCCAGTCCTGTAACACTGAACCAGATTAACATAACGTTCTATCCATCTCTATCTCATGAGATATAAATCTTTACCCAATGCATTGGAGAGAGGGATATTTCCAGCCCATATCATATTTAAATTATTCTTACATGTGCCATAAAACAATCATAAATCATTCATTATAACCTAAAGAATAAATTGGGTTTCATAAACATCATTCCATCATAACATAATCCATGTAAAAAAATGGATATTATTTTATCATAATAAAAGTGAAACCATATAAATCATAGAGACATTATACTTGAAACATACAGATGTGAAATATTTTCATCTTATATGGAAAATGGTTTTGATAAATTACTTGAAAATAATTCTTGAGGAAAATATCCTTTCTTCATGAAAATCATTTTCTTTTCACAAAATTCCATTCAATTTTAAAAGAAAAGATTTTTTTTAAAATATTCATGAAATATTTTATATTATGCTTCATGAAAATAAGGCATTATGAAACCTAAGAATCTGTTCATTCCGTATAAGTTAAAAAAACATTATTCTCATACTTTTGCCGGAAAAGTCAAAAAGTACCTCGTATGGTAATACATACCATGTATTAAAAGTCAAAAATGGGTAAAAAGGAATTTAAACATACAGAAAAATACTTTTATAAAACATGGACATGGATTATAACAATAACCCTAGTAAATACTTACGAATAAACAATCTCGGATAAGAATGAGATTGGAATAATTATCCATTACCTTATGTCCGATATGCTTCATATGTATCTGAACCTCCTGTATAATGATTTAAATAATGTTATTGAATTATTACAGAATCATATTCATTGTTATGATATCATATATGGTTTACTTATGACTTTATATTACCCGTTCTTTTATAAATTTGATGTAAAAGCAGCAATTTGGGTAAAATCGTTTCATTTATTGTACGTGTTTCAACTTGTTGTTCTTGATATTATTACTTATATCATTATTTAATTAATGAAATAATGTAAAATATGATTTATATATAATATATATTCATAATATACATATATATATATATATGATAGATCGATAAATGGAATGAAATACACCGTTCATGGAGATGGTAGGTCGTATGTACGCATGAACGTTGTTTTCATTTCCTCATTGAATTGAATGGAATTAAGTAGATGAAATGCATATATATATACATAAATCCAGTATCATTATTATTTCATATATTTCATTATTACTTATTATATATACTTTATAATCTTTCCTGAATGGTTAACTTGGAGAATGAATCCCATCGCGTCGTGGAGACGGTAGTTCGTACGTACGCACGAGCGATGATACCATTCCCATGATCGTGGAATTGTATTTAAGTGTATGTATAATTTTTCATAATCAATATAACTTTAAAATAATCATATATAGTTATTTATTTACACCATTATACCCATCCAATTAAGGTGGTGGTCAAAAATAGATTATACCACGGCGTGGAGACGGTATTCCGTACGTACGCACGCGTGGTGATTTCATTTTCCGTAGGATTGATAGAAGGTGAAATATTGTTTTTTAATATTTATAATAACATATAATTATATATTTAATACTTATGTTATTACTTTATAATGAAACAACTAATGAAGAAGAATTTGAAGAAGAAAGAAATTGGAAAGGATCTGTAATGGATATTACCTCTTCTTTGATGTGCCTCTTCTTAACCTCCTCTTTGGGCACTAGGGTTGGTCTTTTAAGATTACCAGGACCTATAGGATGTTTCTAGGGAAGTGTAGAGGAGAATTTGGCAGTTTTAGTCTGAGCTTGATGGCTCAAAGTGGTGTGAGGAGGAGAGGGAGGAGGTGCCTATTTATAAGGGAGGAGAGGGGCACCTTTGGAAAAACTAAAAATATTATTTTATTATAAAGTCATATTCAGTTTTTAATAGCTCCAAATTGATTTATTTCAAATTTAAGGTGGTTATGGGTCGAAATAACCTCATAAAGTAGAATTTGGACAAGTTGAGGTTACTATTTTAACCTTATCATTTAGATTTAACTTTAAGTTAAATAATTTTACTTTTAACGTGTCTTCTTGTTTTCTTACACTATAAGGTTAATAAACTTACTATAAAAAGCAAAAAGAACCCCAAGTGGTACATTATTAATATATATAACCTTATCTAAGTTATTTGGCCAAACCATGGATTTTTAGGAATAAGATAACAATTAATAATATAATATTTGTTTTAAAAACTATGTTTTGTCAATTTTGACACCATTTGCTAATTGATTTTTGTGAAAATCATAATAGCATGATTAGTTCTAAAAAAGTTAATTAAATCAATAATAACATGTCATATTAACCTATAAAATCAGTGGAATTCATAAAAAGTCTCAAAGTACATTTATTTGGGTATTTATAACATCAATTATGATAATATTTCATTAATAAGGTAATTACTGCATCATCATTGTGTCATAAATAACATAATTTAATTAATATCTAAAAATTATAACTAAATTACCATTATGTAGGAAATCGTTTTATTTTTATAATGAATACTTATAGTCGAATTTAACTTCTGTATAACCCTATATTAAAAATGATTTAGTTATTAAACATTGATTTTAACTATTTTAACCCTTCTTTAAATAAATTAATAATAAATGTCCTAATCTAATCCAAGTGGACCTAAATGGTCATATATTATTCCTAAGGTTGTTTTTGGTGGAATTACACTTATACAATACAATTAGGACATGTGTTAGGGTAATAATAATATCATTTTTACCCTTAATTACCCTATTTACTTTTAACCGTGGTAAATAAAAGTAAAAAGTTACTAATCACAAAAAATTATTTTCATCTCATTGAACCACATTTTAGTCCTTGATATTAACCGTATCTCTAGGGTTTTCGAAATTCCACTCACAGAAGTGGTAAAATTATGTTTTATGTGAATTTCCAAATTCTCCTAGGAGGTGGGTAAAAGACGATGACAAGTTCAATAAAATTTTTATATTTCTAAAATTATAATAAAATGACTCCAATGAATTGCATTGAACTTATATAGGTATTATGTATCAATTTTGACCTAAAATAAATTTAAATAAAATAAATTATTATTTAAATAAAGTCGGTTTTTAAATAGTAACCCAGTGTTTTCACTATTCATCAAAAATTGAAAGTTTTCAGAAAAATACCAAAAATTCACCCAAGGATAATTTAAATATTCCGAATACAAAAATTGAAGTCCATTTTGAAAGATAAATTTTATAAAATTTCCAAAAAAAAATGGGTATTACTATTCATAACGGCTAGTTCATTATAATATTATAATAATATATTGTTTAGTGAAACTCGGTATTGCGTACTACACACGCTATCGATGAACGTCTTGATTGTGTGTAATGCAATCCAAGTAAGGGATAAGTGTAGTGAAAACTCTGTTTGGTGTTGCGTATAACATAATCAAAACTTATTTCATTTATACATTAAACAAAATCTATACTTAATGTTGCGTAGAAAAATTTCCACAAAACGAACTTGAAAATGTGTGTAACATGAGCCCAGAATAGTGTTGTGTATACTGAAAGATAATACGGTGTTGCATATAGTACAAGCTAATCTTGGTGTAGTGTATAATATAACACATCAAAAAAGTTAAAAATAATAATATATCTCATAAAATCTTGTGTTGTTACATTTTACCCCCCTTAAAATGAATTTCGCCCTCGAAATTTGTCGGGGTTATAAATGGTTTATTACATGAGAGTTTCTTTCGAAGAAACCTACATCGTAAAAAGAAATACCAAAACTTATCTTTAAAAACCAAAGTATGAAACGTAACGGTTACCAAAATTAACTAATCACTGGGTTTCCACATAGGACAACAGAAGTGAAAATATGGATATGGAAGAGAAATATAACCATCAAGTTCTAATAGAGAGTGGTAGAGAACATGGTTATGAAAAATCCAAAAATCACAAATCCATAAATTTTTGATGATCTAAGGTACCATCTAATTCATCAGATATAAGGACACTAGGACAACATTTCTGGTTTTCAAGATCATTTCCCTAAAGTTGAAGAATTTGAATTAGAAGAAATACTTACTTTATTTTGGTATAATCTCACCGTTTTTCATGCCTTGAACAATTTACACTTCATCTCTTAAAGAAATGAAGTTGAATTTGTCTTCCATGAAGTGTTAGCAGATCATTCGATAGAATTTTAGGTCATTCCATCTGTCTCAAACATAATGTTAAGAAAAGTTATATACATAAGTCCATCTATGGTGAGATTAATCGTATATGGATCCTAAAATGGACTTCTACTTCATCTATCATACCTCTTACCAAAATAAAACTATTTTCTACTAACTGGGGACATCTTGTAGGACAGTGGTAGTCGATGAAGGCATGTCGTACTTCAGTTGTGGGTTTGATTCCCACAACCTTGTCCAACGCGACGGGTTGTCGCCCGTCCTACGGGTTGTCCTTTTTCTAAAACTGTACTATTATAAAATTTAAAAAATAATATCAAAAAGTTCAAGCCTTAAACAATAATGACTTATGTTCAACATAATCCATTCCAATCTTTAGGCTTATCCAAAATACTTCTTTCCAAACTCATAGTACAAAGAGAATTATTACTAAAAAGGTCATATAACAAGCATGTGAATACCATCATTTATCCCTCATAAATCTTGTTGGTCATAGTACAATCATGTGAATACCTTAATCATGTATTATCTTGAAAAATGAATACCCATTGAACCTTAGTAAAAACATGAATGTTGTCAAAAGTTAACTCTTTCCACATACCAAAAACCAAAAATTTCTATATACTCAAACCATGATATAACTTTTTCCTTATATTAGTCATGAGCTCATGAATACTATCAAACATTTAATTTTCTCTTTATCCCTTCATTATGTGCATATAATCTTGTTTCCAAAATATTTGAATCACTTTTAATGGTTACCGGTACCATTCGACATATACATTCAAATACTTTATAAAAAACAATAGTGTAACAATCCTTAGATGTGTCTTTATTCCATAGTACCATTACCTATACAACATAACTCTTGATAAACATAAATCATTCTAATACATTCTTAAACCATTGACCAAGATTCAAAACTTCTTTAATCTCATATATCATTTGTAGTCTCCTCATCATCATCCACATAAATACTACCCATATGACCATGCTGATTCTCTTCCTGAGATTTTCCCTTAGGGCATTGGTTTGCATAATTCCCATACATTCCACATTTAAAACGTCTAATCATTGTTGATGTCTTAGCAATACCATTATCCTTCTCCCTGGTGTTAACTGAACCTTTTCCATTGCTCTTACTGGATTTGTGTCCTTATTTTCCGCACCCAAAGCATCTTCCAGTTCCTTTGAAACATTCTCCTTGATGCCTCTTCCCACATGATTTACATGAGATAAATTGAACTTTCTTTCCTCTATGATCATCATGAAACTCCATCTTTCTCTTATTAGCTGAGTCGGGAAACTTACCAAAGTTGAGATTATTGATCATATTATGAGATTTTTGATTAGGCATAATAATGATATGTGGACCTCCAGATCCAATTTCATTTGGCTACTCAGGAAGAATATCATTCCATTGTCCATCATATCCTCCATTATCGTGAATCTTCCCGTTTCTAGCCATTTTCTAAAACCCAAAAAGAATAGTGTAAGAGGAAAAAATCATAATCAAGGGGACTACCTTCAATATCTAACATCTTAGGTTAAATTCTAAGATCGTTACCATAATTATATGACTATAACCTATACTTATACTTAAACTTAGGGACATCCCTAGTCATACCATAGAAATATCTCTAGGGATATCACTAAAGTTTTCGCATCCCAGTTTCCAAAGGCTAACTAAACCTTTCCTCTTATACCAACTGCAGAGACCCAAATCTTGATGTACATGGACATTACATTAATTTTTCGGAATACTTAATACATAACAAAAACAGACACCAAAGGACTGTAATAGATTAGTGTCTTTGGAAGCTCGGAATATAATCTTCTAATCTTGGTGAAAGATCTTCAACATCTCCCATAAATATCTTCCCCTTTTTTTCTTACCTAAAACCATTCTTTATATCATGGGGAAAATAAAACATAAAAAGGGTGAGCTTAAATGCTCAGTAAGGGTAATCATGGAGAAAATAAAACAAACCATATATATTTGAACATTAAAACATGAACATAATGTTTAAACATCGACATCTTCAGCAATGACATAAAACATGGTAGTATGTAAGGCATAGATCATAATAGAACATCAATAATGATAAAATAGCTTGTAAATAAAACTTTTAATTGTGGAAAAACATTAATCACATGATATGATTTCCATAGTAGCCAAGTAATTACTTCCAAGACCATCTTAGTGGACAAATTCCCTTTCTAAATCGAGTTCACTCCTCGTTCCAGTCCTATAACACTGAACCAGATTAACTTACCATTCTAGCCATGTCTATCTCATGAGATATAAATATTTACCCAATTAATTGTAGGGAGATATAGGTCCCACCCATCTCATTTTGAAATCATTCTTACATGTGCCACAAAACAATCATAAATCATTCATTATAACCCAAAGAATAAATTGGGTTTCATAAACAGCATTCCATCATAACTTAATCCATATAAAACAAATGGATATCATTTCATCATAATAAAATCTAAACCATATAAATAATAGAGACATAAGAATTGAAACATAAACATATGAAATATTTTCATCTTAGATGGAAAATGGTTTTGATAAAGCACTTGAAAAGAATTCTTGAGGAAAATATCCTTTCTTCATGAAAATCATTTTCTTTTCACAAAATGCCAATCAATTTTAAAAGAAAATAATTTTGTTGAAAATAGTCATGAAATATTGTAGAGTAAGCTTCATGAAAATAAGGCGTTATGAAACCATAAAAATCTGTTCATGCCGTATTAGTTAAAAAAACATTCTTCTCGTACTTTTGCCAAAAAAGTCAAAAAGTACCTCGTATGGTAAAAAAAGAAATATTTCATACATACCATGTATTAAAAGTCAAAAATGGGTAAAAAGGACTTTAAAAATACATAAAAACACTTTTAGAAAACATTTACAAGGATGATAACAATAACCCCAGTAAATACTTACGAATAAACAATCTCAGATAAGAATGAGATTGGAATAATTATCCCTTACCTTATGTATGATATGCTTCGTATGTATCTAGACCTCTTGTATAATGATTTAAATAATGTTATTGACTTATTAAATAATCATATTCATTGTTATAATATCATATATGGTTTACTTATGACTTTATATTACCCGTTCTTTTATAAATTCGATGTAAAAGCAGCGATTTGGGTAAAATCGTTTCATTTATTGTAAGTGTTTCGACTTTTTGTTCTTGATATTATTAATTATATCCTTATTTACTTAATTTTATAATTTAAAAAAGTATTTATATATAATATATAATCAGAATATACATATATATATATGATAGATCGATAAATGGAATGAAATACACCGTTCATGGAGACGGTAGGTCGTACGTACGCATGAACGATGTTTTCGTTTCCTTATTGAATTGAATGGAATTAGGTAGATGACATAAATATATATATATATATATACATAAATCCAGTATCATTATTATGTCATATATTTCATTATTACTTATTATATATACTTTATAATCATTCATGAATGGTTAACATGGAGAATTAATCTCATCACGTTGTGGAGACGGTAGTCCGTACGTACGCACGAGCGATGATACCATTCCCATGATCGTGGAATTGTATTTAAGTGTATGTATAATATTTAAGAATCAATATAACTTTACAATAATTATATATAGTTATTTTTTTACACCATTACATCCATCCATGTAAGGTGGTGGTCGAAAACAGATTATACCACTGCCTGGAGATGGTATTCCGTACGTACGTACGCGCGATGATTTCGTTTTTCGTAGGATGGATAGAAGGTGAAATATGGTTATTTCATATTTATAAGAACATATCAGTATATATTTAATACTCATGTTATTACTTTATAATGAAACAACTAAAGAAGAAGAATTTGAAGAAGAAAGAAATTGGAAAGGATCGGTAATGGATATTACCTATTCTTTGATGCGCCTCTTCTTAACCTCATCTTAGGGCACTAGGGATGGTATTTGAAGATGACCAAGACCTCTAAGATGTTTCAAGGGAAGTGTAGAAGAGAATTTGGCAGGGTTTTTCCGAGCTTGATGGCTCAAAGTGATTTGAGGAGGAGAGGGAGGAGGTGCCCTTTTATAAGGGAGGAGAGGGACACCATTGGAAAAACTAAAAATTTTATTTTATTATAAAGTCATATTCGGTTATTAATAGCTCAAAATTGGTTTATTTCGAAGATAACATGGGTATGGGTCGAAATACTCTCGTCCAATATAATTTGGACAATTTTAGGTTACTATTTTAACCTTATCATTTAGATTTAACTTTAGGTTAAATAATTTTACTTTCACCGTGTCTTCTTGTTTTCTTACACTATAAGGTTAATAAACTTAATATAACAATAAAAACGAACCCAAAGTGGTTAATTATTAATATATATAACCTTATATAATTCATTTGTCTTATCCTTGGATTTTTAGGAATAAAATAACAATTAATAATATAATATTTGTTTTAAAAACTATTTTATGTCAATTTTGACACTATTTGGTAATTGATTTTTGTGAAAATCCTAACAGCTTGATTAGTTCAAAAAAACGTCAATTAAATCAATAATAACATTTCATATTAACCTATAAAATCAGTGGAATTCATAAAAAGTCTCAAATTACATTTATTTGGGTATTTATAACATCAATTATGTTAATATTTCATTAATAAGGTAATTGGTGGATCATCACTGTGTCATAAATATATTAATTTATTTAATGTATAAAAATTATAACTAAATTACCATTATGTAGGAAATATTTTCAGATTTCTAATGAATATTTATAGTCGAATTTTTCTTATGTATAACCCTATATTAAAAATGATTTAGTTATTAAACTTTGATTTTAACTATTTTAACCCTTCTTTAAATAAATTAATAATAAATGTCCTAATCTAATCCAAGTGGACCTAAATGGTCATATATTACTCCTAAGGTTGTTTTTGGTCGAATTACACTTATCCAATAGAATTAGGACATGTGTTAGGGTAATAATAATATCATTTTTACCCTTAATTTCCCTATTTACTTTTAACCGTGGTAAATAAAAGTAAAAAGATATTATTCACCCAAAATTATTTTCATCTCATTGAACCGCATTTTACTCCTTGATATTAACCGTATCTCTTGTATTTTCAAAATTCCCCTCACAGAAGCGGTAAAATTAAGTTTTATGTGAATTTCCAAATTCTCTTAGGAGGTGGGTAAAAGACGGTGAAAAGTTCAATAAAATTTTTATATATCTAAAATTATTATTAAATAACTCCAATGAATTACATTGAACATATATAGGTATTATGTATAAATTTTGACCTAAAATAAATTTAAATAAAATAAATAATTATTTCAATAAAAATTCGGTTTTTAAATAGTAACCCAGTGTTTTCACTATTCATCAAAAATTGAATGTTTTCAGAAAAATACCAAAAATTCACCCTAGGTTAATTGCGATATTCTAAATCCAAAAATGATGTCCATTTTGAATGATAAAGTTTATAAAATTTCAAAAAAATGGGTATTACTATTCATAACGGCTAGTTCATAATAATATTATAATAATATCTTGTTTAGTGAAACTCAGTATTGCGTACTACACACGCTATCGAGGAAGGTCTTGATTGCGTGTAATGCAAGCCAAGTCATGGATGCGTGTAGTGAAAGCTCTATTTGGTGTTGCGTATAACATAATAAAAACTTATTTCATTTATACATTAAACAAAATCTATACTTAATGTTGCGTAGAAAATTTTCCACAAAACGAACTTGAAAATGTGTTTAACATGAGCCAAGAATATTGTTGTGTATACTGCAAGATAATATTGTGTTGTGTATAGTACAAGCTAATCTTTGTGTAGTGTATAATAGAACACATCAAAGAAGTTAAAAAAATAATATATCTCATAAAATATCGGGTTGTTACACTAATTATATTGATTTTTTCATGTCTAATTGATCCTTATTCCATGTTATAAACCTAGCGATCCTTGTTTGGTAGTTTTGAAGATATTGATATCCTATATGGTCACCCAATAGGTATTCTAAGTGGAATTTACCTTTTTGGATAATTGAATCAATTGTATGGGATTCCTAATTTACTTTTGACTTGTCATTTAAATTGAATTTCCATTATAGTGTAAGTACTTAGTTGGACCAAGGGTACCTCCCCTAAGTTTGGCCAACATATACATGGAATTTCCCATATAGTAAATTCCCTTAAATACCATGTCACCCTCTAAAATAACCATTGATCCTAGTAAATGGATTTGTCATTTTTTTGTAAATTGAATGGGTTTTATTTAGATGGAAGGGTCTCAACATGGTGGATTTCTTTTAGTTTATTGAATAGAATTGGGAGAATTATACAATAAGAAATGTCATCATTTTTTAATAAATGAAATGGATAATATGGAAAGACTTATGAAAGATAGATTCTTTCCCTTAAATGAATCAACTGGATCACATAGAATGAAATGAAGGGATGGTAAGTATATTCCCTTTTATTCATGTTTAATTAAATGATTCTTATGAATTGTATTTCCTTGTATGTAATTGAAATTGGATAAATGAATACATGAGAGGTATTCCCTCATGTGTTTTACTATAAATGTGATGATACCTTTACATGGGTTGTGTATGATTCAAAGGGGTGTTGAGCATGGTGGAAAATCACACGCCCCTACATCGAGTGTTGAGTATGGAATCTCACATCAGTGATACTATATGGGTCTCTCACCATCCTGAGTTCCACACAAGCCATCTTATAGTCTTACTATGATGTAAGGCATCTACCCTTTGTCTTGAGCTTATAGGCTCGTTAGACTGTTCATGGATGTATGGGTTTTTCCCCATTCCATCTATCACAATACTTCAGATATATGGCCACTTACGTCTTCACATACTTTTTTCATATAGGTGTATGAAATATATATAAATATTCTATATATGTATACTATAAATATATATATGGTATATTATCATACATCCATTCTGATCATGTGTTTAAATAGGTAAATTCATCCGGTGTCCTTTAGAAACCCGAGAGGCATGGTTATCATTTATTTAGCATTACTTTATTTTCTTTTTTATACATGAACACATTTTAGTTATGATAATGGCTTTAATTACACATAGACACCATTTTTGGTGGCCTATTGTTTTTTTATCTCACACCCTACCTGGGTTTCCTTCAGTACCTGAGAAGATTATCTGTCTATAGGTACTAATAAGGGAAAGAACCCTTCTTCTAGTCTTTGAAATGATCACCTATGGTTGGATCATAGGAGCAAAGGATTAGGGATTAGGTCGAGATTATAGTGGAGTAGTTTTTGTTCTTCTTGTAGTTTGGATTACATGCTTTTATTTTTCTGACCCTTGTTTCCCTTTTTTGATAACAAAAGGTCATACATCTATGTATCAGACACTACCTAGTGTATTTTGAGATATTTATTATGTTTTTATACTTATTTACACATACACACTTGTCTATTATATCATTTATATTAATTCTTCTACTAAATTATTATTCTGTTTGTTTATATTATACTTATGTTGTTGATTGTTATTGGTTTTATCTGTTGTTCCACTCTGACATGAGGTTATAGTCTCCCCATTATACCACCATTACACCCTTGCTTCTAGTCGGAAGCCACTGGTGTATAGAGAGGAATTCCTGAGGCCATCTGAACCACCAGATTGGGGCACGGGTTAAGTGGATCCTAGGTCGGGACGTTACAATATAGTCTACAAACAACACATATCACTCCCCCTCTGCAAGTGGGTAGCCTCTGGTGTATGGGGAGGCACACTTAAGGTATCATAACTAATCCATTTGATCCACATGACAGAGTTCTGTATCAAGGGACATTATAAGAAAAAAAACTTGATTTTTGATCATTAAAATAAGGAGGTTTCAACAATCTCCCCCTTTTGTTGATCTCAAATTATGGAATTTATAATCATATTTGAAGGCATTAAGTGATAAATAAAACATAGTTTTTTAGCTTTGTTAATCAATGAGTATTTATTTATATGGAATTATGAAAAGGAAATTCCATACATGCTACTCACCCTTTTGGGATTATCAAAAAGATAAATATAATAGGAAATGAAATAAGAGACATAATGGTGAATAAAAGAGGATTTCCATTATATATCAAAGTCATCAGATTACATCAAATAAATAGATTATAATACAAAATAGAAAATCCCTATAGAAATATATCCAGAGTCTGAATATCCATCCTTTATTTTGAGAGAGGTGGGATCCACTATCTCTTTCCCTTTATAATGGTAGGAGGAACAGAAGAGGATGCAGGTGGAGATGGAGGTGTAGGTGGCAAAAAGATAATTCTAGTATCATCAATGGGTCTAATATGTCACACAACTTTAATATTATTGTAGATGAAGGGGATCAATATAATAGATATTGACTATAATGGTATAGATAATGGTGTAGAAATAGATCCAATCAAGGAAATAACTGGATGAGGATCTATTTTTAGAAATGTTTGTTTCCCTGGTGGTATGAAAATAGGGTTCTATAAGTCTAATAAATGGATTGATAATTCACCCAACATAATCAATAATAATGATGATGTTATTTTTCTCTTATATAAAGTTCCAAATAAGAGGTTCCAAATCTTTCAGTTGCCTCACTTTCTCTTTGAAGGCCCTAGTCATAGGATAAATTATTAGGTTCTCATCCAAAAACATAAAAATATTACTAAGTTGATGATTTGTGTAAATCATTGAAATAAAATAATTTATATCCATTGTAATAGTCTCATAATCACTTATTTACTCATTTAGTAATTCTCTTACTAAATTTTAAATATTCTCACCATGTAACCAAATCTAGAAATCTCATCTAGGTGTGAAGAAGATAGAACATCCATTGCTATATGCATATCCTCTCTATCTATGGATCTGATCGAATCTTCATCAACTAAAGCCAGACTAATAGGAGGTATATATTTGGAAGAATAATATCCAAGTGTATAGAAACTCTCTAGAATATCCAAAAAGAGATATCTCCCACCTAAAAAAGCTATAAGTCTTTTCCTCCCTAGAGCTATGAATGATATTTTTCTCCTATACCAGCCATTTATTTTCAATATCAAGTTGTTCCATCTTCAATTACATTATGAGAAGGATAAGATAAACATCCAAGGTGAATATCATCCTGGTGTCCACTTCACAAAACATTGTCTCTTGAACTAAATAATTCCTAAGAATCCCTCCAAGATATGAAATCAATCTAGACTTAAAGGTATACAAATAATTTCTAGTCACATACTTATATGTAGGAGGAGACATAGGATGAGGAGGAGTCCTCTCCTATCTAGGAATAGAGACATACTCATGTACAATATCTGGAGTAGGATAACTATAAGGAAATGACTCTAGATGAAATTCAGGATAAATCATCTCCACTAATTATACCTTGGGAAAATTGTACTCAATTATAATGGTGGTTCCACCATGCTCTGGTGGACTACCCAGATCATCATCATCGTTATTATCATAGTAATTATATTCTGAATATAAGTTGTCCAATCCTATCTGAGCATAACATGGGAAATTATCCCTATTATCATTTACTTCATACACATCCCTATCAGTGGTAGATATATCAACATTATTAATGGAAGATCAAACATCTGAATCACCTCTTTTATTGGAGTCCTGACTAGCTGAAGGGGATGGTGCTACATCTTTCCACTCACTACTAGAACATATATTGGTATTAGTAATAGACTTATAGGTATGATACTACTCATCCTTATCTACTACATCAGTATCATAGTGGAATTAATATAATAGCACTATTATATCATCATATGTCTCATAACAATACATGATAATCTAATCAACATTATATACCTATATCTCTTCTAACTCAAAATTATTTCTTAGTAAGGACTATCTCATAAGAAGGGAAAGTGGAGGACTAGCTGATCCCAAGGACAAAACAAGGATCTTATCTGCATCTGAGTTACTGACCAATTCCTATAAAATATATATTGATCCTTATTCCATAACATTAGCCTATTCTTTTTCTTCTTCTTCCACTTATTCTTCAACTTCTTCATTAGAAAAATACACTACAACTTCATCTGGCTCCAAGATAGGGTTAACCATGTCTCTGGGTCTATTAGGGTGCTACATGAGGTTAAAATTATCATATATTTTCTCAATATAAACCACCAACTTCTTCACCCAAGGGTTAAAATTAACCCTCATCCTCTTTCATGTCACCTGACCTAGGTAGAAACCACCACATTTGGCCCCTTTCTCTTCACCTATAGAAACTAAATCACTAGTTTCTAGTATGGAATAAATCAACTTAGTGTAGTCCATAGAGTTTCGACTAGAAGATGGATTGATCAACTCTGTCATATAGACCATAAAATATCTACCCAAATTTATCTTCTCTCCTCTTTTCATAAGAAATGATAAAAATACATATTGATAACTAATGATGCTTAATACCCCCTTTATGGGACAAAGAATGTGTTGAATAAACTTGAACAGAAAACGAAATTCACCATAAATCTCTATAACTATAGACCTTTGAATAAAAGAAATCATAGTTAACTCCAAAAAAAATAATCCTTATACATTAAGATATCATAGTTACTAGGAATGGAGCCCTAAAAATTATTTGATATACCTTTTTGAAAAACATTGAGGCACCATTCACCTTGTATTGAAGAAAAATTTAGTTCTTTCCCATCAATCGTAGTCTTAAAAACATCTTTCATATCACCAAAATCATACTTTTCAAACTAATAGAACTCATGAACCAACCTAGAGTAGAATGGTCGATCATTCCTTGTGAGCCATTCAACACATCCATAGTCCTACATTACGTTAACATGAGAAACTTTCTCAGCGCTAACCACTTGGTATCCATCTCTTTCTCAATGATGACAACTCGAAATGAGATTTGGGGATTCTTTGGTTTGATAAAATGATGAATAGATCCACGTAGAGACATCTTCATGGGACATGAAATATCTGGTTTCATAGAAGGACACTTAACTCACACAATTTCTGTACTAGTTCAAGGGAAGAAGGAAGGATATGAAAGTCTGTGAGTTGAGAAAGAATGAATAGAAAATAGTTGTATGAAAATGGGGGGGTTCTAAAACTCTAATTTTAGGTAAAGTTTAAAAATTTAGAGATTTAGAATCTGAAAAAATAAAAAATAATAAACATGATAATAATAAAGAAATAAAAGAAACTGGATGGATATAATATGAACAGAACCACTCAAACAGAATCACCATAATGGTTGCAACTGAACGGTGGAATGTAATGGTCAATTATCAATGGTGGATACCAACATTTGATCACCAATAGTATATTACCAATGGTCGATCACCAATGGTAAATCAACAACATTTGATCACCAATGTTAGATCACAAACAGTTGATCACTAATGGTAGATCACCAACGGTATATAACCAATGGTTGATCACCAATGGCAGATCACAAATGATCGATCACAAATGGTAGATCACCAATGGTTGATCACCAATTACATGTCACCAATATTAAATCACTAACTTTTTAATTTTTCTAATTGATCTAGAATTAATCCTTGGATGAGAGACCAACCAAAACTTATCATTCCATGTTAATTTTTGATATATTTAAATCATTAAAAGTTCAAAGGCTTTGTGAATATGTTATAAATATGATGTTAAATACTTATGAACTTAAGAGTTATGTGACCCTTATTAAAATGATATCTCAAAAAGTGACATCTTATATCAATATTTTTGGTTCATGAATAAGACCCAGGATTCATGGAAATGTAAATATCACATGTATTATCCCAATTTATAGGGACATGTCAAAATTTATATCCATATTCTAGTAATGTGTGTTTCATCCACTGAATCTGTGCACAATAACTACCAATATCTATGTACTCAACTTCAGTAGAGGATATTGCAATTGAATTCTATTTCTTATTACACTAAGAAAAAATAAACTTTCCTTAAAAGTTACATGTTTTAGAAGTGCATTTTCTATCTAATTTATAACCACCAAAATCAGTATCTAAATAACTCACTAAGTCAAATGCTTATCCTCTTGAATAAAATAGTCCTAAATTAGTTTTATGTTTGAAGTATTTGAAAATTATTTTAACATCACTTAAATTTTAATATTTTATGTTTTCTTGAAAATGATCACACATACATACAATAAACATTATATCAATCCAACTAGAAGCTAATTATAATAAAATTATAATCATACACCAATAAGTGTTCTGATCAATTAGTTTTCCAGATTCATCAAGATCTAGTTTAAAAATAATACTCATGGGATTATCACTACATTTATTACTATCCATACAAAAAAAATTAAATATATTTAGTATACTTAGTTTTATTTAAAATGATTTCTTTATTTTTAAAAATCTAAAAACCAAGAATGATTTTATGTTCACCCATTAAACTCTTTTTAAATTCACTTTATATAATTTTATATAACTCAATACATAATGCATTTCTTCAAGATCCAGAAATAATATCATGAACATAGATTTTTGTAACTAAAAAATCTTTTTAAATTCTTTTAATAAATAAATTAGACTCATATGTACCTTTAGTAAAACATTTTGAATTCAAAAATTAGTGGAACCTATCATACCAAGCTCCGGGATCTTGTTTTAAAACATAAAATGATTTTTTAATTTTAAAAAATGATTTATAGTGTGAGGGTTTTCTAAATACCTAGTGTTGTTCAACAAAAACATCCTCAATAAGATAACCATTTATGTATTCACTCTTGACATCCATTTTATATAGTTTGAAATCCAAATGTGCAGCGTAGACAAGCAACATTCTGATGGCTTCAAGTCTAGCTACTAGAGAAAAGTTTTCATTGTATTTAATACATTCTTCTTGACTATATCCTTGTGAAACCAATATTTATTTATTTATAACTATTGTATATGACTCGTCAACCTTGTTTTAAAACACCTATTTAGTTCCAATAGTTAGATAGTCTTTGTGTCTTTCAACTAGTTTCTAGAATTTATTTATTTCAAACTTCTTTAACTCTTATTTAATATCCATTACCCACAATTCATCATTATTTTCATCATTGATGTTCTTAGGTTCAAGTTGTGACAAGAATTATTGATGTTAAACTAGATTTCAAAGAGAAGCTCTAGTCAGATTTCCTTTTTCTCGGTCACCTACAACGGTATCTATGGGATGGTATCTATGAGTCTTATTAGCTCTAGGAATATATGTGTTTGAAAGGCCATTTTTAATATATAGGTTTGGATTCAGGTTATTAATCTGAACATAGAGAGTTCTTTATAGGAGGTCTGGTATAATTAATTTCTTAATTATAAAGGTCACCCTCTATATTTTTTAAAGGGTTCTTTGGCTCATGTGGATCTATCTCATCAAACCTTACATTTACATCTTCTTCAACAATCTTAGTCCTTTTATTAAACACCTCATACAATTTATTAGATTTAGAATATCCAAGGAAAAATCCTTCATCACTCTTGGATTTAAATTTATCTACATTCCCTTTTTTTACTATAAATACTTTATAGAAAAAAAGTCTAAAGTAAATAACCTTTGGTTTTCTACCATTCCATATTCATAAGGGGTCTTCTTTAAGAGTGTTATAATTAAAACACTATTAATTATATAAAAAGTTATGTTAAATGATTATACCCAAAATAAAAAGGTAATCATACTCATTGAGCATGGTTTGATAAATTTCTTAAAGGGTTTTATTTATCCTTCCTACTACACCATTTTACTATGGGGTACTAAGATCAGAAAAATTGTGACTATAGCTATGATGTGAAAATAGTGCTTCAAACACTTGATTTTAAAACTCACAACCATGATCACTTCTTAAGGTATTTATTTTGTATCCGCTAATATTTTATATAGCTATATTGTATTTAGAAAAATAGGGAATATCTTTAATCTTATGAGAAAGGAAAAACACCCATTTATATCTTGAATAATGATCCACTATGACATAAGCATAATGTTTTCGTACTAAAATAGAAACATTAATAAGTAAAAAATATATATGTGAATCAACTACAAAGGTTGATAAGTTTATAATTATTTCTTTGGTTTGAAAGATATTTTTTGTAACACCCTGATATTTTTTTAAATATATAATTAAATATAAATTTAATCTCATTGATATTTTGTGTTATATGCAACACATAATTAGCTTGTGTTACATGAAAAACTAAGTTTATCTTGAGTTACATGAAACACTAAGTGTTCCTTGACTTACATTAAACGCCTATTTTATATTTCATTATACACAACACTAGTTTTATCTTTCATTACACGTGATAATAATTTTTAACAAAAACAAAGATATATTATTAATATTATTGAAACGCGACCTTTATAACCACACTATTAAACATAGTGATATGAATAATAATAATAAATCCTTTTTCAATATTATCTATAATTTTTTTATAGAAATAAAACTTATTGGTGAAAAAATACTTATTTTTCAATAAAGTATTTATATGTATCGAAAACACTTTTTTCACAAAAAAATCAAATCTTTTATTGAAAAATAATAGAATTAATTTTCAAAACTTCTAGAAATTTTATTTGAAAAAATAAAATCCATTTTAAAAATTATCATATCATAATTATATTTGGGTTAATTTTAGATAATTTTCTGAAAATATTAATTTATTGATGAATAGTGAAAAGTATGTAATTTTAATTGAAAAATTCATTTTTTATTTAAATTATTTAAAAATAAATTATATTTTAATATAGTTTAAAAGTAAAATTAGATAAATTATATATCATTTAATATAATTTAGTTCATTTTAATTATTTTCATATTGATGTTTTTTATAAAAACATTGTAAACTTTTGAACATTTTCTCTTTAAAACATTGATTTCTCATCACTTCCACAGAATTAATTTTAAATTAAAATTTTCCACTTCTATGAATGGAATTTAGAAAATTTGATTCCACATTTGGAATCATCATAATTTATATTTACTAATAATTTCGACTTAATTAATGACCATCTTGAATAGTGAAAAAAGAAAAAAATTAATTATCATAGTTAAGGTGAAAATGGGTTTACTAGGGGTTAAACTAAGTAGATGAGGGTTCAAATGAGCTACCAGTTTGTTCAAAACCCATTTTCTATTCATATTTCAATTCTTATTGCCTTATGATATATTTTTTTGAAGTTTTTTGGAGACTTTTCCAAGAAAGTGACATATATAATAAGCTAAGTAAAGAAAAAGACAAAAAAGGAACCTTCATTACTTTTAATATCTATAAATCATTGGTATAGGTAAAAACAACATGTGTTCAGTTAAAATTTTTATTTTGAAATATAAATGAGTTTATTTATCAATAAAATTTATTTTTTTCTTTTAGAGATGAAATAATTACTTTATGTTCTTAAGAAACACCAACTTAGTAAATTTTTAGTTAATAGAAAAATAAAATAAATGATTCAAAAAATAGTAAAAGTAAATTAAATCGAATGAATTGTTTTTTTACATTAATTTTTTAGATAAATATATCATGTTAGTTAGGTTTGGTCCAAATATATTCTAATTAAATCATTGTCTTGATATTTTTTAATTAAAATTAAATTAATAGTGTCAAAATTGACATTCATTTTTTAAAAAATAAATTTAAATTTATTCAATGATTTAAAATTAGTAAAAATATTTTATTATGTCAAGTGATTTTTAAATTTTAATAAATTTAAAATGTTATACATTCAAATACCAATGTTTCTTCTATAGTGACTAGATTTACCCATTAATAGAAAAAACTCAGTTAGTGTGGTTAAGGTTAAAACAATGTTTTTGCATGTTACATGATCTTGTGTTAAAATTTAATTTCATCACACATAGGATTCATATTTGATAAATTTGATTTAATATTTATAATAATTGGGTCCAAAATATCTAATAAAGCTCATTTCATTTTAATATTAAAGGATAAATTAGCTATGTTAAAATGACTAGTTACCATAGTGAAAAACTGAATTGGTAAAAGTATGGAAACTTAGAAGTTAAGGAACAAAATGGTTAAAACATTTATTTTTGTGCGTGATTGATATGTGTATTAACAATATCCTCCATCAAATCCATTATTAATCAAATTTAGATCCATATTAGGAGATATTGACCACCCATTATTGAATGTTTTTGAGTATTTACAAATATTTCAATCCTCTTCAATTATAAAAGGGCACTCACTCTCCTCACTTCTTCATAACACTCAAGCCATTTGGTTTGACCAAACCCTACACAAATAACCTTAAAACTCACATACACTAATCCTAGATTCCTTAATTTTGGATTAAATCTCACATAGGATATATTTTGGTGCTAACATAAATAGGATACTTGAAGAAGAGGAATTTTGAACGTGTATGACAGAAGTCAAGACTTAGGGCATGGGATTTTCATCTCATTTTTATTTTATATGATTGAAATGTCATATTCCCCAAATTATTATTTTAGGTGGTGTATATACTTACATGAATTTATTTTTTGGTTATTATACTTAAAATTATTGGTATTTACATATCCATTTGAGTATCTTTCTTTTATAGGGTTTATGTTTCAAATGTTACCAAATAGGTAAGGGATTTTTGTCTCAATTTTCATTATTTGAGATGTATGATATGTTATGAACCTATATTATTTAAAGAGTTGTATATACAAATCCTTCTAAATATAATATAATAAATATATTTATTCTCATGATATTTAAGGTTTCATTTTATATTATTTCTGTATGGGGATTACAATTCAAAGTAAACAAACTAGTAATGATTTTATGAACCAATATAATCATTTATTATGATTATTTATGACTATAAAATACTATGATAAATCAATAAAGAAACTAAAATTTCTCTTATTCTGTTTTTTAATTATATATTCAATTAATAGTATCATTTTCCCACAATTTGGTACTTAAAATAATTGAGAATTTTTTTAATAAAAATATGACTTTATTTCTCACTTAATCTAAAATCAATTGTCTTCCAAAACCATGTTTTCCAAAAAAAATTAAAAATGTTTTAATATTATTATATTATTTTAAAAATACATTTTTACCCATGTTTGAAATTTTAAGAAAAACATTGAGGGTAATATTAATTTCATTTTCAAAAAATTCTCATTTTTTTATTAAAATGAGTAAGGAATATTTTTTTATCATTTACAGCATGAATGGTACTCCTCATCATCATGAACATTATTTTATTTGGATCATAATTAATAATTACTGGTCAGAGTAGGACACTCAAGAGGGGGGATTGACTGCCTATAAAAATTTCTGTAAAAAATTCTTATTTGAAGGTTATTTGAAAGTTTCTAAATATAAAACCAAAAATATCCCAGTTAATCAATTTAGTTGATTTATAAAAGTTTTTTTTGTTCAAAATAATTCTCAAATATTGATTATCTCTTAGATAAAACAATATATGTGTTATTATTTTAACTTTTGAAATCAGTTTACTAAAACAAATTATAATATAAACACTCTCTAAGATTAACTATCAAAGTAGAGTTATGTTTTTTTGAAATATTTATAATAATAGAGAAAAAAACATGAAAACACACAACAAAATTAAACAAGAGGTTCATTCTCAATATGAGACATAATCCTCTCCACAAGGTGATCACCTGCCACCAAGCAGTTTATATAAACTTGATCGACACCCTAGATCAGGGTAACAATAACATACAAACTGTTAAGGTCATTAAACCTCTTCCACAGTTTAAGTGGGAATAAAAAACAAACAAATAAATAGGCCACATAAGGACCTATTCCACTATTATTCATGGGAATGTAAAGTATGAAATGATTTTTTGGTGAAGATATTTATGTATCTTCTAGTTTATAATATAAGTCAATGTTTGTTTATAAAATAGAGATACACACACTACTCAAAATGTAAAAAATATGCACAGGTAGAGAAATATAATTAGAATAAGGTTTATAATTCTCTTTGTTATGTTTTATGAAGCTTATGGACTCCATCAAGATAGTATAAGTGAAGATGGAGTCATCTTACAGAAACAGACATAAAAATAGAGAGTTGTTATTTATTCTATATTATTTTCCCAGTGAGACTCAAAGTGTTATTTTCTTCTAAATTGTTGCTATAGATATTTCTGGTCTTCTGGTTCATTGTATTATCTTTTTGTAAGCATGGTATGGAGCTCTTGTGTTTTTTCTAAGGTGCACAAACAATTTCTTCCAGGTCACCCTTTTCTCACAAGCTTTCATATTGATCCAGATATTCTCTTTATATGGACAAGCAGTATGTTCGTTGGTACCTTTTACCTAATAATGGTTTATAATATCATTAAATGTTGTCTACAAAAGGAAGACAGACTTGTTAATATAATAAGTGGTACTAAATTTCATAAATATAATCGTTAAATGTATGTTCTAATTTAAGAGAAAAATCATTGGTGACTCTGGAAATTGGTAGCTCATATTTTCGGTGTCTCATGCTATCGATAGTTCATTCTATTGGTAGATCATTTCTATTGGTGGGTGATGTGTTGGTAGATTGGATGTCGGTAAGTGATGAGTTGGTAGCTCGACTTTCAGTGGATCATACATTGCGAAATTCTGAGTGTCGGTCATTCACTATGTTTTTAGGTCAGATATCAGTAGGTCAATCTATTGGTGACTCATACATAGCGAAAATTATGAGTCACTTTGATGGAAAATCATCTTATTATTAGCTTAAGTCGTCAGTATCTTAAGTTAACGGTAGCTCATATATCAGGGACATGTCTATTGGTAGGACTGGTATAAATAGATCATACTTAACCAAAATCTATAATTATATCTTATGATGTAACCAATAACACCAAATATTAAATATATAATTTAACATTATTAAACACATTGTGTTTTAATAAATCATAATTATCATAGTTAAGCATGATTTGTGATCATTAAAACTAAAGGAGGAAAACAATATCTCCTTTTTTTGATAATCACAAATCATGGAATTATATACCAAAATAATTACATTGATTTATGATGATCAAAGAAAAATTTACTTAACATATTACACAGATTATTTATATGAAATGTTAAAATAAATACAATTACAGATTACCAGTTTAATGGACTTTTTCAATTATATGTTCCCTTTTAACCTCAAGCATAAGCTTAAGCTCCCCCTGAGATAGATTCTATATTATTTATCCTCATTTTTGTATTATCAAAGAGGAAACTTTGAATGAGAAAGAAATAATACATAAGAAACTAACAAGAATATGAAATCACAAAAGGTATTTTATTAATAAATCAATACAATGGATAACACAAATATTACAACAAAAAGGGTATAAAAATACCTATCAAAAAGAGATCTAGATACTCCTTGGGAATAATAGATTCTATCACTTACTTTCCTTTATTAGAAGAATAGGAAGGATGAGTAGAAGGTTCAGTAGTAGGAGACTTGGATGGAACAAAGTGGATACTGAGGGAAGGAAGAGGAACTCCAGTAAATACTGAAGGAGAAAGGTTGGGTCTAGACGGTGAAGCATGACCTGTGAGTTCATATCGGATACATGCCTATGATGTCTGAGATCTTGAGAAGGGGTCATAATTATAGGTTCCAAGGATGTAGAAGAATAAGTATATGTAGGTAGGAATAGTCTGATAGGAGCAGTAGGAGGATAAACAACAATAGTGTTGTGATGGTTCAGGTATAATTTGAGAAAATTTATGAAGTCTTTAATGACATATCCACCATAATCCATTTCCATCAAAAAATTGTCTTTATTTTCCATGAACTTATCAAGGTTAAGAGTAAACTCTTTTAACTACCTAACTTTCTCATTGAATGCCCGAGTCACTGGAGTTATCCTCAAATTTTCAACTAAATATTTTAAGTGACTGGTTAGTTTATTCTTAGTGTAGATTTTCTTGAAATAAAAATCGACTATCTTGGTAATTTCTTCTTTATCCCTTGTATCCCTAATGGAATAATAAATAACCATATCATAAATGTGATCACAATTATTCTTCATTTCTGAGATACTCTCTTAGTCAGTACTTCCCATCATAGTCTGAAGTTACTCTCTAATCACATTTATGAACATCTCAACATCTATGGAGTGAGAAACAGGAGTAGATGATCTGGATACACCTTACAATATATCTCTAATATCTCATCTAAATTGAGTTAGATCAATAGTTGGAGTCTTAGAAGAATTATATTCCTTAGAATATTCATAAGTGGTGTCTATAATACTTTTTAGAACTTTTTCTAACGAATCTATTTGCTCAATTGTTAGAAAATTAATGGAAGAGATAATAGCAGTTAACTCATTCCTCATCATTTTATTATTTGAAACACCTTCTACAAAAGTTATCAAACTTTGATCGACCCGAGATAAAAATCTCCTAGTAATCAACTCAATATCTCTTTACCTGATTCAAAAACTGGTGTTGGTGTCTATGAAGGGGTGGATCGAATGGTAGCCAAGATCTCTTCATTGAAAGAATTAAAATCTGATTTGGTGATATATTCAACAGGTTCTAAATCAACCACAATAGTAGGTGCAATACTCTCTTCTACATCCGGATAATCTAATCCAAGAGTCACATACCCTGGGTCTTTCCTCGATACAAATACCACAATATCATCTAAGGGATAAACAATATCAACATTAGATCTTTTATCTTGTCTCCCCCCAGTTGATGGCCTCTTTCTTGAATAAACCAACTCCCTCACTGAAGTCACAGATACATCCCTTACAACATGAACATCCTCTTGATCATGGACAGAAAGGGATCTATCTTCAATAACAACTAGTTTAACATGAGCCTTAAGAGCCCTTTCCTCAATTACAAACTGTTCAACAGCCCCCTGTAATTATACAATTGGTTCATATTCATCTATAGAAGCATCATCAGGGCATTCATGCTCAGTGGGCTCTAATGTTAGATCAATAGGTTCATCCTCATGACATGGACCATCACCAAGATGATCTGATTCACTGTCAGATCCATGACTTTGTGGATTTCTCTTTCAATTTCATCTTCTCCATTATCCTCTCTAGATTCTTCATCTTCTTCTTCAACTACATCATCATCCTCATATTCATCATTATCCTTTGCTTCATCTCCTTCTTCACTACCAGATCCTTCTTATTCACTAGATTCTTCTTCACTACTAGATCTGCTCTCATACTCATCATTTTATGACTCTTTAGTCTCTTTAACATCATTATCAAGTAGAAGTGGTTACTAAGAAGGTATAGGTCTAGGTGGACATACAAGACCATAAGACATCCTCAGTGGACTGTTAGCAATATCAGGATCACTCATTTCATCTATAGAAGATTCATTTCCTTGACCTTCTTCAGCCACATCCTCATCAAAATACTCCTTAGCTTTATTTGATCCAAGACTAGGATCAATCATGTTCCTCATCCTTGATGAATTCTCAACCAGATTGAAATCTTGATACATCTTGTCATTATCCTCAACGTGAATCTTCTTCAAGGTATTCCAACTAATTTTCATCCTCTTATAGATTGCATTATTGAGACAGAAACCATCAGAATAAGAGACTGTATCTCCACCTTCATTTACAAAGCCATTATCCTTTAACATGGTAGAGATAATTATATGATAAAATAATGATGTGTCTTGAAATAGGGATTTATCATGTAACTGATATGAACCATCAAGTATCTATACAGATTTACCTTATATCCTTTCTTCAACAGATACAACATGTAAACATCCTGAAGCTTTAGAGTAGCAATGTCCCCTTTCCTGGTACACAAATGATGTTGGATGAATTTAAAAAAAAATTTTCACTCACCATTGAGATCTATAGAAATAGGCCTCATATGATATATGTTACCTTTCAACTTAGCCAAAGATACCTCATAACTGAATTGTTCACTAGTTGGAGGAGCACATCATTGATGGTCATCAAAAACACACTCATGGGGTACCTTTAGACATTCTACTCAGTGCTTGGATGAAAAATACCCTCTCCTTCCATCCAATATTGAATTTATCCAAAACACCTTAGATCCTTTTAACAAAAATTAATCATACAGGAAAAACTCTTATACTATCCTCAGGTAATAAGGACTCTTATTATTGGAGAACCATTCCAACCACCATTGGGTTTGCAATAAATTTAGTATAAGGGACATACTCGACAACAACCATTTTGAATGCACTTCCTTCTTAGAGGTTACGATACGGTTCAGGGGATATGGATGAAAATCCTTAGGCTTAGGCATTGGATGACTAGATTCAGATTTCTTCTTATTGAATGGAATAGAATCAACCTCAGATCTTTCAGAAATGCACTTGAGATGATTCATTGAAAGAGGTTTGACAGTTTTTATTTCAGAGAGAAAGCTAACAGCTCAGGAGAGAAATGTGTGAGGGTAAGAGTCTAAGAGTAAGAGAGTTAGGGTAGCAAGTATTAGATCAACTATTAATTTTATCAGTTAGGGATTTGAAATCATAAAATACTAAATTCGGATTAAAATAAAATAAAACAAATAAAGTAGTGATGTTTCAAATTCCAAACAGTGAAATAATTAAATATTGGTTGGTGAGACACATTGGTGAGAGCCATCGATAAGTCACAATCATGGAGTCATGTGGGTGAGATATCATCGGTGAGTCGCGTCGGTGAGACATCATCGGTGAGTCACGTCAGTTAGATGTCATCTGTGAGTCACATCAGTGAGACATCATTGGTGAGTCATGTTGGTGAGACATCATCAGTGAGTCTTGAAAAGTAGGTCCTCAAAAATTGATCATGCCTAACTCATGTCTGATATAACTCATCTTCTTAGAATTTGAAGGCTTAGTAAAAATATCAGCAATCTGATGTTCTGTGCTAATACATTCAAGAATTATATCACCTTTTTGATAATGAAATCTCAAAAAGTGATGTCTTACATCAATATGTTTTAATCTAGAGTGAGAAACTAGATTTTTAGAAATTTTAATCTCAATTTTTTTCACAGTTCATAGGGACATGCCTAAACTAATATCCATAATCCATTAATGTGTGTTTCATCCAAAAAAAATATGAGCACAATAGATACTATAATATATGTATTCAACTTCATCAGTCGATAATGAAACATAATTTTTCTTTTTACTACACAATGATACTGGAGAATTTTCCAAAATCTAACTTGTTTTAGAGGTTATTTTTCTATATAACTAGCAACAACTAAAGACATCATTGAAATAACTAACTAAATCAAAAAAAATTCCTCTAGGATAGACCAATCCTAAGTTGGTAGTATAATTGAGGTATTTAAAAATTATTTTAACAGCAGTTAAATGATATTTTATAGGGTTTTCATGAAAACGTGCACACATACACAACCTAAACATAATATTAGGTTGGCTAGTAGTTAATTAGAGTAAACTTATAATCATCTATCTATAATTGGTTTCATAAACATAATTTCCATTTTCATCAAGGTCCAATTTAGAAGTGGTACTCATTGGAGTATCACTACTTTTTATACTATTAAATCCAACCCATTTGAAGATATCTTTTGTGTACTTACTTTGATTTAAAATAATAAATTATTTATATTAAAAAAATTAATTCTAAGAATGAATTTGAGTTCCCCAATTAAACTCATTTCAAATTCATTTTTTTCACATTTTAGAAAATTCAATAAATAAATAATTTTTAGAAGATCCAAAAATAACGTCATCAAAATAGATTTGAACAACTAAAACATATTTAGAAATTCTTTTTATAAAAAGTAAACTATTAGTTATGCCTTTTATAAAACCTTTTGAAATTAAACAATTATTGAGTCTATCATACCGAGCTCTTGGAGCCTATTTTAAACAATACATAGCTTTTTTAAATTTAAAGATATGATTTAGAAAATGAATGTTTGTAAAACTAGTGGTCATTCAACAAAAAAATCCTCAACTATATACCCATTTGGGAATTCACTTTTAACATCCATTTGAAATATTTTGAAATTGAGATGTTATGTATATGCTTGAATAATTATAAGAGCTTCAAGTCTAGAAACTGGTGCAAAATTTTGTTCATTTTCAATTCCTTATTCTTGACTATATCCTTGTGAAACTATTCTATCATATTTTCTCAAAATAGTGCTTGCTTCATATACTTTATTTCTAAATACCCACTTAGTGACTATAGTCAGGGAATCTTTGGGTCTACGAACATGTTTCTAGACATTATTTCTTTTAAATTTATTCAACTCTTCTTGTATAGCCATTATCCAAAATTCATCAATAATTTCATCATTGATGTTCTTATGTTTAGTATGTGACAAAAATTCTTGATGTTCAACCTAGTTTCTTAGAGAATCTCTAGTCTATGTCCCTTTATCTAACCCTCAAACTATAAAATATAAGGTATGATTTTTAATGGTTCTAATAGGTCAAGAAAAAGAAGGGCTAGTTATTTCATGTTCATCTATAGTTTTAGGTTCACTGTGATAAGAGTTTGGAGATTTTCAATAACTGGAGGATTTTTATTCTTTCTTAACAGTAGATTTAGAAGGTTAAACATTTATATTCAGACTAGACAGATCATCCTCAATATATTCTAAGGAGGTTTTAGGTTCATGTGGATTTGTTTCATTAAATTTGATATATATATATAGGTTCTTCCACACGCTTAGTTATTTTATTAAGGATCCTATAGGATTTTCTAGAAGATGAATAACCTATGAAAATTCCTTTATCACTTTTAGAGCCAAACTTTTAAATATTGTATTCTTTATTAAGGATAAAGAATTTGAAATAAAAAACGTAAAAGTATTTAACTTTATGTTTCCTATTTTTTCCCAACTCATAGGGATTTTTCATAAGGAGGTCTAATTAAAACTCTATTAATTATATAAAAAAGTTGTATTTAGAGATTCTATCCAAAAACAAACAGGTAATTCATACTCATTGAGCATAGTTTGGGAAATTTCTTATAAATATCTATTCAATCTTTCTAAAATCCCATTTTGTTGGGGTGTACTGGGATAAAAAAAGTTATGACTATATCCATTTTGTAAGAAAAAGGACTCAAAATATTGATTTTTAAACTCACATCCATGGTCACTTCTTAAGGTTTTAATTCTAAGACCACATAGCTTCTTTACATTTCTAGCATACTTAGTGATGTAAGAACAAGCTTCAATCTTGTGATCCAAATAAAAGTCCAAGTATATCTAGAAAAGTCATCTACTATAACATAGACAAAATGATTCCCATTTAGACTAGAAACACTAGAAGGTCCAAAAAAATCCATGTAAACCAACTCAAGAGGTCTAGAAGATGAAACTTATTTCTTTGGTTTGAAATATATTTTATATTTTTTTTACCTTTTTGACAAGGATTACAACCTTTGTCATTTGGAAACTCATGTTTAGGTAGATCCTTGAGTAGTCCATTTCTATTATGCTTTCTAAGGGAGTTAATAATATAGTATCCTAGTCTCCTATGCCAGATCTAAGACACTTTGTGAAAGTCCCTCAAGAAAGAAGCATTTTGAAAAACTAAAGAATCTAAATTCACAGTATAAACATTTTCATTTCTAAAAGAAATTAATATCAAATATTTTTTAGAATTGAAAACATTACAAGAATCATTTTCAAATTTAAAATTAAATCCATCATCACATAATTGTGAGATTATGAGAAAATTATACTTAATACTATCAATAAAAATAACTTTATAAATTAAAATTTAGTTAGTGTTACCGATTTACATAAGGCCAATTATTTTTCCTTTTTCATTTTCACTAAAGATGATATACCCACCATCAATCTTCATAAGGTTCATGAAGCTCGACTAATCCCCTAGAAAATGTATTGAAAACCCACTATCCAAGTACCACAAGATTTTACAGGAACTCTTCAGATAGTTTTCCAACAAAAATAATTCAAACAAAAAAAGATTTTGGTACCCTGACTTTCTTAGGTCCAGTAATATTAGTAATTAAGGCTTGGGGAACCCACATTTTCTTCATCTGTTTCCTATAAATAGTTTTTAATGTATTCGAAAAATAAAATATATTTGGTCCAGAAAAACTTAATGTAGTATAAGATGTTCCAGTATTAAATGTTGGGACAAATTTTTCAAATCTGGTCATAAAACCAAATTTTCTATATTTTGAAATAAAATTGGTTTTAAAAAAATTTCTTTTTTTATTTTTATAACCAATAACAGTAGTATACTTTGGAGAAACATTTTTTCCAGAATTTGAACTAAGGTATCTTTACCATTTTTGAATATCTCTAAATATTTCATTAATTTTTCATGAGATAGTTTAAGTTCATTATTCTCATTGATAAACTGATCATTATTTACCTTTTAAATAGTAATCTCAGATTCAATAGAAACAGTAAGATCATGTTGTTTCTTGATAGATTTATATTTATCTTTCAATTCATTACATGTATCCTCATGAATTTTACAGTATTCCAACCCTTATTCATTTTCAACATTATCAAAATCATATTCATCTCAATAATAATAATAATTTTGCGTAGAATATTATAGGGTTACCTCAAAAGTGTTTTTCATGAATAAAATATGTTATTTTTCATCCTTTTTCTCATTTGAAGATTTAGATTCATTGGAGCTATCCTCAAAAGCACTCAAGGTGGAATTAATTTCCTTTTGGTACATTATAACCTTTTATCCAAATTTCAATTTTAACTTTAACTTAGGATAGTCAACCTTTACATGTCCTTTTCTCTTAAAATCATACAAGACTATCTCATTAGTGTTATCACTCATATTCTAGTCCTTTTTCCAATTAACCATGTGGTCATATTTTTCTTTATAACTATTATTTCAAAATAACTTCTTCTTT
This sequence comes from Viscum album, assembly GCA_963277665.1. Classification (NCBI taxonomy): domain Eukaryota; kingdom Viridiplantae; phylum Streptophyta; class Magnoliopsida; order Santalales; family Viscaceae; genus Viscum; species Viscum album. Next base: position 490,471,681 of record OY728127.1, read on the forward strand.
ATATAGAACTTTTTAAATCTCTTGTCTAACTAAATCGTATCCTCATCACTATCACTTGGTGATTCGTCATTGTTGGCACTTTAACCATGAACTTCCGCTTTCTATTTTTGTTTGGAGGTAGTGGTTTTGAAAGCCACTGACTTTCTCTTTGGTTAATAATCTTCTTCTCTATTGACCTTCATCTCTTCTTCATACATCATCAACTTACCTATCAACTCCTTTATAGGTTTAGTGTTGATTTCATTGGATTCCCTTATTGACACTAAGGTTCCTCTCCATATTTATTGCATTCATTTGAGAATTATCATTACTTGTTCCTTGGATATGATTATCTTTCCCTTAGAGACCATCATATTTACTACCACATTGAACCTGAGATACATGCCAGAAATGGGTTTAATAGGCTTCATATTAAATTTTTTATATATAATAGAATATGTATTAAGTCTCATTTATTTAACACTAGTGGTTCCTTCATGTGAAATATACAGTGTATCCCAAATTTCATGTGTTGTTTTACATGAAGAAATCCTATTAAATTCTTCATCACCTAAAGGGAATTATAATGAATTCATATATTTTATAGTCATTATTATAGGAAACCTTATTGGAATCAACCCAAGTGTTCCTAGAAGTAGTAGAAATCTTATATTCATCTTCAATTAAAGACCATATTTCAAAACCCATACTTAAAAAATGAAATTTTATTTCAATTTTCCACTGAGCATAATTTGTTCTATTAAAGTATGGAGGTCTATTGGTAGTATCACCTTCCTATATATTTTCCATTTAAGAAATATTTTAAAGAGAAATAAACTTTAAATTTATAAAAAATTATACATTTTTAAAACATAACTAAAATCACAGTTGAATTTATTTTTGAAAAGGCTCTTAAACAACCTCTAATACCAAATTTTGGTTAGAGTAGGACACTCAATAGGGGGGATTGAGTTCTTAAAAAAATTTCTATAAAAAATTATTTTTTGAAAGTTATTTACAATTTCTCCAATTTAAAAAAAATGTCCCATTTAACCATTTTATATTGTTTATAAAAAATTGTTCACAGTATTTCTCAAAGATTGATTAGTTCTCCATTAAAACAATATAATTTATTATTTTAACTTCTGAAATAAGTATAATACAAAAATTTGAATATAAACAATATCTATGATTAGCTATCAAAGTAAAGTTATTTTTTCTGAAATAATTATAATAATAGAGAAAATAAAACTTGAAAACACATTGTATAAGTAAACAAGAGGTTCAATCTCAAGCCGAGACCAAATCCTCTACACTTGAGGATCACTTACCACCACGTAGTTTATATAAACTTGAACCACACCTTGGATCAGGGTAACAACAGTATACAAACTATTCAAGTCACTATAACTCTTCCAAAGTATAAGTGGGGGTATAAAAGAACAAACAGATAGGCCATACGGGGACATCTTCTACTGTTATTCATGGTAACGTAAAGTATGAAAAGATATGTTGGTGAAGATATCTATGTATCTTCCAGTTTAGCACAGGAATCAATGTATGTTTATAAAAGATAGATATACACACTACTCAAAATGTAAATAATATGCACAAGTAGAGAAATGTAATGAGAATAGTGTTTACAATGTTATGTGTGATTTTCTATGAAGTTTTTAGACCCCTTCAAGATAGTATAAGTGAAGCTGGAGTCATCTTATAGAAACAGATAGCAAAACAGATAGTAGTTTTTACTTCTATATTCTGTTTCTAGTGAGGATTGAAGCGTTATTTTCTTATAAATTTTTATATAGAGATTTTTGGTCTTTTGGTTCTTAGTAGTATCTTTTTGTAAGCACAGTATGTATAACTTTTGTTTTTTGCTAAGCTAAAAGGACAATTTCTTCTAGGTTTCCCTTTTCTCACATGCTTTCTCATCAATCCAGATATTGCATTTATATAGACAAGAAGCATGTTCTCTGGTACCTCATACCTCATACTAGTTTATGACATCATTAAATTTTGTCTAAAAGATATAAAATCTCATGAAAATAATAAAAATTACTAAATTTCATAAATATAACTGTTAAAGGTAAGTTCGAATTTAAGAGACAGATCATTAGTGACTCAATCTATCGATAGCTCAGACTTTCGTTATCTCATGATATCAGTAGATCATTATATCAGTAGATCATTATATCAGTAGATCATTTCTATCGATGGGTGATGTGTCGGTAGCTCTAATCTCGGTAGGTGACGTGTCAGTAGCTCAGATGTCTGTAACTCATACTTATAAAAATTATAAGTGGTGGTCAGTTACTCTATGGGTAGGTCGGATGTTGGTAGGTCAATCTATCGATGAATCATACTTAGAAAATATTTGGAGTCGCTCTGATGGTGACTCATCTTATAGGTATCTTAAGTCTTCGATAGCTTATGTTTTCAGTAGCTCATGTATCAGTTTCCTGTCTATCAGTAGGGCAAGTATCTATTGCTCAAGCATAACCAAAATCTATAATTATATCTTATGATATAACCACTCAAACCAGAGTTTAAAGATATAATTGAACATGATTAAACACATTGTATCTTAATAAATCGTAATTTTCATAGTTAATCATGATTTGTGATCATTAAAACTAGAGGATGAGAACAATAAATTTTCATGATTATTTTAAAAAATAAAGGTATTTTGAAAATGTTTTATGTTTTAAAAAGAGTTTTTCAAATAAAAAAGTATATTTTCTTAAATAAATGTTTTAAATGATCTTTAAAGATCATTCCCAAACTATGATGACATTAGTTTATGTTACATAATATTTACTAGAGATATTCAAGAAGGATACCATTCTTATTCATTCATTAAATGGTTTATTATGAAAATATTTTTATTAAACCCGTTTCTCTTCCACATGTTATGTCATGATATAATTATTAAGAAAATTTCTTCTTTTTTATAGTCTTTTACATAGGTTATGATATGATTAAATATTTATGAAATCCATTTCATTTTATGGGTTATTATATAATGAATGTTTTGTTATCTTTTGACACAAATATGTATTATTTTCATTATGTGATGTGTGGGACCTATATATCACTTAAATGCATTGGGTAATGATAAATTTTCTATGAGTTCAGAGGGTACATGGGTGGTTAGATCATTCTTGAAAAGGAGGGTACATGGGTGGTTATCCAAAGCTTGAAAAATAGGGTACACAAGTTGTTAGTCCAATTCTGAAGTAGGTATATAGGTGGTTATCCCAAGATTAAAATGTTATGAATGTCTTTCTGGGTATCATTGACATAATATTTTCCATGCTTATGTGTATTCCAAAAATAAACATCTTATGCCAATGTTATTCTCTCATGGATCATATTATTTTTTTACCTTATAATTCATGTCTTATGAACTTCCAATATATATTACATGACTCAATATTATAATCATAGATATATATGATATGGTTTTAAAAAGTTACGATATTGTTCTCATACCATTTTTCTCATGTTATGCTTACATATATCCCTCTTTTACCCTTACTGATCAATAAATTTTTCCCTTTATTGTGTTTCCTTTCCCCAAGTTATAAAGAAGGTTTTTAAGTAGGTGTACTAAAGGGGAAGATATTTATGGGATAAATTGAAGATCTTTCATGAATTAAGAAGATTCTGTTCCATGTTTCCAAATGCACTAAACTATTATAGTCCTTAGGTGTGTGTTTTTATAATACAATGAACATTCATCTGAAAAATGTAATATCCATGTTTTAGAAGAATGGGTTTCTATAGTTGGTATCATAGGATGGGTTTAGTTGAACTTTTTAAAGTAGGATGAGAAAACTTTAGTGATATCCCTACAGATATTCTGATATATATTTATTGGGATGCCTCTAAGGATAATTCAAAGGATGAGTAAAATTATAGGAATATGTCTTGGAATTTTGGTAAATGATATAGTGAGTGGTTTCTAATATATTACATCACTGCCTAAATAATAAAAGTGGATGTGGATTTATTGGAGAGTTACATAGGGGTAATAACTCCAAAAGGGTGCATTTATTGGAACTTTATTGTCACCTTGTGAACAAAAACAATCTTTACTACACAACTAGTTTGAAACTCCTCGGGGATATGATTTGGAAATCCACAAAATCTTTATGAACCATCATGAATTATTTAAATATATTATGATCATGTATGACTTATGTTAATCCTAATGTGTCATATAATTAAAATAAGGTTCCATGATTTATATATCCCACAAGTTATTTTCTATGAGTATATGGTTTTTCACTATGATTAGTGTTTCTCACACTATAATTTTTTTTTGGACAATGATAGGAACTAGAAAGAATTGGGTTAAAATTGAATGGGATAATGAATGGGGTGTAGGATATAGTTATTATTCCTAATCAAATATCTTGGATCATGATTAACAATGTGCACCTTAACAAACTCTCAGAGTCACAAAATAAGATAAGTATAGAGTTCACTGAGAGTTTTGGTAGTAGAAATCATGGAGTAAAGAATAATAATTTTACTATATTTTGAGAATGTGGGAAGAATCACTTATGGGAATGTCTTAGAAGATGTTTTGGGTATGGAAAAGAACGACACCATGAAAGTAAATCTAAATAAAAAATTAAATTTTTTGCTAATTTAATGGATGAGGTTAATGATTTCCCTAAGGTATCATCAATAGTTGAATGTTTCAAATGTGGAAATTATGGGAATTATTAAAATAAGTGTCCTAAGGGGAATGATTGTGAAGATAACCAACAAGGTTATATGAGTAATGGTTTTTCAATTGATGATGAAGAGACTACGCATGATGTATTAAAAAAATTATTATGGAATAAGATAATTAATCCTAGTTAATATTTTGAGAATTAAGTGGGATGATAGAAGTATTAATGTTTTAGAATTAAATGATTATGAAATAAGAATCATGAAATATATTTGGATTTTTCAGTATAAGTCTTTTGTTAAGAATTTTCAAGAATATTTTGAATGGTGCAGATGACCTAGAAAACTGATTTAATTTCATGGTTATATTTTATGGAAAACACATGATTAAGGGAATATAACACTTAATATATACATGAGATTGTGAAAATAGTGTTTTGTTTGGATAATAGGATTATTCATATGGATAAAGTAAATTGGATATGATTTATGACCTCAAAACTAATAAAGGATTTGTTGAAAATGTGGTTTATATTATCATTTATGGAGTTTAGAAAAATATTAGATCAACAAAATATTTTCAATAATCTATAGTTTTATTCAAATAATGAGGAAGAATGCATGGTTTCATTGAGGTTGTATGGTACTTTTTGTGATTACCAAGAATCATGAGAATATATTACCAATGAATTATCATATTTTAAATGTAACCATTAAGAGCTATTTAATGATATTTATATGATTAATGTGGAGTTTGGGAAATTTATAGAACTTCTTTCTATTGTTTTGGATTTTAATTTTTTGATGGGTTATAAGGATAACCATTTATGAAATAGTTTATGTTAAACTTTATATGAGGATTTAGAGATTAATGTATTAGTTCACCATATAAAGACTTATTCATATTGGATAACTGGTTCTAACCATTTTGTAATGATGAGATAGATGGAATGACTTATCATTCTATTAATGGATCTTATGATCCATTAGTTCATAAAGCATTAAAAATTCAACCATAAGTCCTTGGAGTAAAATATGAAGTTCAAATTGATCAAGGTGAAAACAAAGGGTGAGATTGTGCTTATGAAATGGGATGAAATCATGTAAGCATATCATCTTGGGAAAATTCTTCAACTCTAGGAAAATGATCTTGAAACAAAAATGTTTTCCAAGAACCTTCATTTCTTGTGAGTAAAATGATCCCTTAAATCATTACAAATTTATGGTTTTTTGGTTTTTAACCATATATAGATAACTAATTTTATTATGATCAATGATATCTATCACTCTCTATAATTATTTACTCTTTTAATCCATGTCCAAGTCATCACTTCACACCTATGTTGTCTTATTTAAAAACCTAGTTATGAGTTACTTTAGGTAACATTTATGATTCAAACTTTTATTTTTTAAAGGATGTTTTATTATTCATTTATATAATATGGGTTTCTTTGAAGTAATTTTAAAATGATAATCCTTTGATAAATGAGATGAATATTTAGGGATAAATTAATTTTAAGGGGGTATAATATAACACCCTGATATTTTGTGAATAATTTTTTTAGAAAAATAATCTCATTGATATTTTGTATTATATGCAACACTGAGTTGGCTTGAATTACATACAACACTGAGTTTATCTTTTGTTACATGTAACAGTAATTTTATCTTGTGTTAAATGCAATACTGAATTAAGAATGGATTACATGTAACCCTGGGTTTAACTTTCTTTACACACTACATTAAGTTTTAACAAAAACTTTGATATTTTATTAATATTATTCAAATGTGATTGTTATAAACTAGTTTTTAAAAATAATTATATGAATAGTAATATCTGATTTTTAAATTTTCAGTATAATATTTTTATATAAAGAAATAATGTAGATAAAAATTACTTATGTTTTCAATAAATTCTTTATATGTTTCGAAATTACTATTTTATCAAATACAAATTTTATTTATTTATTTTTGTGAACAATAATAATAATAAATTCTGATACTTTAATAAACTTTATTTGATAAAATACAATTAATTTTGTAAATCATCATATCAAAATTGTTTTTGGTTTATTTTGTGATAATTTTATGAAAAGATTGATTTTTTAATTAATAGTGAAACATACTAAATTTTAATTGAAAAATGAATTTTCTTTTAAATTATTTAAGAATTTAAATTATATTTTAAATTTTTTTTAGAGTAATATTAGATATATTATATATATTTAATCTAATTTAGTTCATTTTATTAATTTTTATATTGAATTTTGATATAAAAATTTGTTAACTTTTGAACTTTTTTCCTTAAAAACATGCTTTCTCATCATGTTTGTGAGATTAATTTTAAATTAAAATTTGAAATTTATGTGAATATAATTTTTATAAATAGATTCAATATTTTCAATAATAATAATTTAAACTTCCTAATAAATTCAACATAATTATTTACCATCATTAATAGTGAAAACATTAAAAAAATTAATTACTATAGTTATGGTGCATTGGGTTTATCTGTGAGTTAAACTAAGATGATAAGGGTTAAAATGACCTACCAATTTTTTCAAACCAATTGGATGTAACTATTTTGTCACTTATCAACTTATTCTCTATTTTTTTAGTTTTTGGGTCATTTTCCAAAAATTTACCTATATAATAAGTTAAATTAAGAAAAAGTCAAAAAGGGAACCTTCCTTGCTTTTAAAATCAATAAAGCTATGGGGTAAAAAAAAGAAATCTGTTAAATTATAAATATTATTTTGAAATAAAAATTAGTTTTTTATCATGATAATTTTTTTTAATTTTTATAGATGAAATAATTACTTTAAATTCTTAATAAACACCCAGTTTTTAATTATTTAGTTAATAGAAAAATAAAATAAATGATACTAAAAATATTAAAAGTAAAGTAAATAGAATTAATTGTTTTATGAAATTAATTTTTTGGATAATTATATCATTTTATAAAGGGTTTTACATAATATATTCTAATTATATCATTTTCTTGATATTTTTAAATTCAAACTAAATTAATAATGTCAAAATTGACATTAATGTTATTTTATAATAAATGTTATTTTATTAAATGATTTAAAATTTCTAAAAATAATATCTACTACCTAATGATTTTTAAATGATAATAAATATTTAATATGGTACATTCATGGACCAATTAGTTTTTTCATAGTGACTATATTGACCCATAAATAGTAAACACTTGTTTAGCTTTGTTAAGGTTAAAACAATGTTTTTTTATGTTACTTGACCTTGTGTTAAAATTATATTTCAACACAAAATGGATTTTTATTTGATAAATTTGATTTCAAATTTAGAATTATTGGGTACAAATTATCTAATAAATTTCATTTCATTTTAATCCTAATGGATAAATTACTTAGGTTAAAAAGACTAGTTACCATAGTGAAAAACCAAAATGTTAAATGTAAGGAAACTTAGAAGTTAGGGATTGGAATATTTGAAACAAGTAATTTTTTGTGTGGTTGATGTGTGTATGAACCATATCCTCACTTAACTCAATTATTTTTGAATTTTGTATCCACATTATGTGATTGTTACCTCCCGTTAATGAATTCTTTTAAGTATTTACAAAAATGACACCCCTACCCATTTATAAAAGGACACTCACTCTCCTCACTTATTCAAACCACTCAAGCCATTTGGATCAACCAACTCCTACCTAAATCACCTCAAAAATCCCATAATCTCATCTTAGATGTCTTATATTGGGAATAAATCCAACCTAGGAGGTATTTTTGTACTGGCCTAAGGAGTATACCTGAATAAGAAGAAGTTTGAACATGTACAATGGATGTTAAGACTTAAGGTAGGAGATTTTTGTTTCACATTTGATTTATATGATACAAATGTCATATTCACCACATTTTTCTTTTTTGTGGTTTATATACTTCCCATGAATGTATTTTATGATTATTATATTTAAAATTATTTTAATGTACATATCCATTTGAGTATTTCTCTTTCATGGGGTTTATAGATAAAGAGTTAACAAATTAGTGAGGGATTTTTGTCTCAATTTTCCTTCATTGATATGTATGTTATGTTATGAACCTATATTATTTCACAAGGTGTATATAAAGACCATTTAAATGTACTATAATTAATTAATTTATCTTCGTGATATTTTAAGTTCTGTTTTATGTTACTATTACATGGGGATTATGATACAATGTTTCCAAAGTGGTAATGATTTTATGTTACAATCACATCATTTATCAACATTGTTTATGATTATAAATTCTTATAATCCATCTCTCAATAAACTCAACAATTTTCTTATCATCTAGTTATCCATGATATTGTCAAGTAATAGAACAAGTTTCCACTATTTGGTACTTATAATAATTGAGAAAATCATTTTATAAAAATCCAACTTTATTTTTCTATTTGGTCAGAAATACATTTTCTTTCAAAACCATGTTTTCAAAAAAAATTATTATTTTCTATTATTTATTTTTTTTTAAATATATTTTTACCGATGTTTGACTTTTTGAAAAAAAAAATTGAAAGGAATATTCATGTCATTTTACAAATAATTCCTATTTGGATTTTACCAAAAATGTGAAAGGAATTTTTGTTTTAACATGTACAGCATGAATGAAACTTTCTTTATTCATGAACATTATTTACTTTTATGATTCTTTATAATTTTTCAAGTTTATTTTCAAATAAAATTATTTTAAAAAGGTATTGTGTTTCAAAAATATTTTTTCAAATAAAAAGGGATATTTTCCTAAAGAAAAGTTTTAAATGATAGTTAAAAATATTTTTCCATCTAAGATGACATCTGTTGATGTTACTTTTTCTTTACCAAGGAAATGAACCAAGGATACCAATCTTATTCTCTATCGGAATGGTTTATTATGTCATGTTGTTTATGAAACCTATTTCTATTCCACATGTTATACCATTATAGAATTATTATGAAACCTAATTCTTTTTCATGGGTTATGCTATGATGAAATGATGAAATTGTTATGAAACCTATCTTATTCTATGGGTTATGATATGATGAAATGCATATGAAACCCATTTCATTTCATGGATTATTATATGATGAATGTTTTATGATATTTTAGAATACATATGTATTATTTTCATTGTGTGATGAGTGATATATATATCTCCCTAAAATACATTAGGTAATGACAAATGTTCAATGAACTTAGAGGGTACATGGGAGGTTGGTCCAAGAATAAAAAGTAAGTTTCACATGTGGTTATCCTAAACCTAAAAAATAGGGCACAATGGTGGTTAGCCAAAGATCAAGGCATGTACATGGGTGGTTATCCAAATCCTAACATGTTATGATTGTCTTAGTGGGTATCCTTGACATAAAATTTTCTATTCTTATGTGTATGCCACAAATATATTTCTTATTCAAATGTTATATTCTCATGGATCATTTTCTTTGATTTTATCATTATTCATGTCTTATAAACATCCAAAACTAATGATATGAATCAAGATTATGATATTTCATTTGTATGGTGTGGATTTCAAATGTTACATTAATGTTAACATTCCCTTATGCTCATGTTATACTTACACATCTTCTATGTTTACCCTTAATGAGAATTTGAGCTCAACCTTTCTTTTTTTACTTTAATCGTGTTATGAAGAAATGTTTTATGTAGGATTACTAAAGGGGAATATTTTAATGGGATACATCAAAGATCTTCCATGAATTATGAATATTATGTTCCAAGTTTCCAAAGGGACTAAACTATTAAGGTACCCAGGCATGTGTTTGTGTAATATAATGAATATACATATAAAGATATATAATATCCATGTATGAGAATCCTAGGTAACTATATTTTGTGATGTTTTCCCATTTGATAGGAATTATAGACTTTTTCTGTTATGAATTCTATCTAGGGTAGATCCTTCACTAAACCTTTCACAGTTTTCTTTCTAAGTTAGTGTATATTGAAATGTCTTAGTCTGTCATTTCATATACAATATTCATTGTGAAATTCACTCAAATAATAATTTTTAAAAAAAACAACAAATTTAAATCTATAGCATAAACATTTTCATTTCTCATATTTGTAAAAACTAAATCATGTTTGGAATCATAAAACTTGAAAGAATTTTTTTAAAACATAACAATAAAACCATCATCACATAATTGTGAAATGATAAGAACATTATACTTCAATAAATCTAAAAATAAAACATTATAAATTAAAAATGTACTAGAGTAAACGATTTATCCAATTACAATAATTTTTCCATTGTAATTTTCACCAAAAGTGATATGTAAATAATCCACATTGATTACGTTATTAAAGCTTGAGTAGTGCTCATTCATATTACTAGAGAATCTAATGTCTAGATACCATACTTTCTTGATTGATATTTTTAAGAAGGTTGCCTACAAAAATATATTTGAACCAAAAATTATTTTGGTACACATAATTTTTTGGGTCTATAGATGTTAGTAATAAGAGATTTGGGAATCCAAAATTGTTTTATTGTTTTACTATAAGAATAACTTAAAATTTTAGAAATTAATAATTTATTATTCCAAGTATTGTAATAACTACTAGAAAAACTAGAAGAACAAGAACTTGGGAAACATTTATTATTATATATTTTCCTCTTTCCATGTTATTATCAAAATCCTGTAGTATACTTAGGATTTTTCATTTTCCAAGAATATGGATAAGGGTTATTCTTCCATAAATAAATTTATCTTGATCATTCATTAATTTCTCATTAGATAATTTAATATAATTATTACCCTCTATTAGTTGATCATTTTTAAAACTTTTTTATGGTGAGATTTGTCACGACCTAACCCATGTCGGGGGGTCGAGCCACAACTACCCCTAATCCACCTCCATAGGCCTGGGGGTGGAAAAAAGTGTCAAAGGAAAACAAATATGGGGAGAAATTTTCCTAAGTAACTGTACATACACACATATCCAACTCAATGTAAAAGTATAGAGGGAAATAAGTAAAAGATTCTAAACTACTATAAATAAACCAAACATGCATTGACCTCTAAATAGTAAAAGTAAAATGATGTAAACTAAAATAAAAAGGGTAAAAATACACACCCAACTAAAAAATAGTCCCAAATAGATAGAAACTAGAAAATTAAAATAACTAATAGATCCCCACTCCTAGATCCAAAGCTACGACCACCATACATGGTCCAAGAACCTGTATCCTGAGGTTCCTCTGAAGTCATGATCAAACCTATTTGTTGGATGCATAAGGCATGATACATGTGGTCAAATACTATGCATAGGTGAGTACAAACATACCCAGTATGATGCCCTAAAATATAAGGGGAGCAGTAATAGATATAATAGATAAGGAATACAACAGATAGAACAAGGTATAGTGAAAGAGTGCAGCTCAACCCAACAAGAGAGTGAAGTAGACTCATCCAAACAAAAATATATAGAAATGGTGAGAATATTAACTTTTTATCGATCCTTTTCTACCTATATTAGGAGAGTATACTCATCCAACCATGAGAATATAGACAAGGAAAAGACGTGGTATACCTCGCGTGTCTTCGCCTCTTTTGGAAGGAGAGAAAACAAAACCGAAGGAGTGGGTACTAAAATAGGATATATATATATATATATATATATGTGTGTGTGTGTGTGTGTGTGTGTGTGTGTGTGTGTGTGTGTGTGTGTGTGTGTGTGTGCTCAGTCAAAAGAAACTCAAAAGATAGAGTAAGGGGATATCCATCTCACAGCTCATCCCAAGAAGAAGAGCCTCCAACAACGATGCCCAACATCACACACATCACCCTGAACATGCAAGGTAAAGGGGATCAATCACCACACCATGATATTATCCAATTTGGGAGGAACTGACACTCCTGTATGGTTTTAGGTCATGTCACAAGGACTCGTCTCAATGGGGAATGTTTCCCTCTTTCTCGTGAGTCTAAAGGTATATCAAACCACATCCCTCCATTGAGCCTCACATTATAGGTGTCAAAAACTATAGAGTACCTTCACCCTAGTACATCTGGGGGGATCACTCTAGTCATCGTGTATCCATGCCCTAGTACATTAGGGGTATCAACAGTTGGAAGTCGAAGAGGACCCAATACCTAGCCCCACTGAAGGGTATATACTATTGGGTAATGACTTTCAAGTAGTTGCAGAGGATCTGCACCCATGCCGATGGGGGGTCAACACTCTGTTCATCAGGAATCCACACCCTAGTACATCAGGGGGATCAACACTCAAAAGTTGTTGTAGAGGACCCACACCCATGCCGATTGGGGTCAACACTCTGGTCATCGGAGATCTATGCCCCAATACGTTAGGGGGGTCGTCACCTACAAACAAGCCTTTGATAACCTACCTGAACACTTCTTGAAAGATATTTATTGCTCTAAACACCTCACATCAGAACTCGAAATCCACATCAGATGTCACCATTTCACTCTATGAGTAAAAACATGTAGGATAGACTATTTACATACCTGAATTGGGTAACCGGTGATAAGAATTCTTTTCACTACAACATGCCTGAACAGGACCTCATGCTACCCACACCTCAGTCCTGAATTTTAAATTACCAAAATGGACTCAAAAGTAACTTCTCGAAAAGAGGATCATGTTTTTACAAACATCACATCAAAAGGACATTCCGTTTAGAAGATATGGTTGTTTGAAGCCACTATATAAAGACCATCAATGCCTCATGTATAACCGATATTGGACCGATCACTGTGGTCGGTCCCCTAGTTACGCCAAATGAACACCATGGTAGATCTCCTAGGACTGGCCATGGTCGATGGCCCTATGGCAGCACAAGATTCTATGGCTTCATGGTCGACCACCAGGGACCGGCCATGGTCACTGGCCCTACTACAGCTCGATCTGTAGCGGAGTCGCACTCGATCATCGCATTCAACTATGGCCTATGCCTTCCCCGGTATCCCTAGGTCTAACCCAGGTCCCACCTGGGTCTATCTCGTTTTGTCCCACTTGGACTGCTTCTACCTAGACCACCTGGCCCACTCGTCACAGACCGCACCGCGTCGTCCGACACGGTCACCACCTTCCGCGAGTCTATGTGGCCGCACAATGTGTTTTTTGGTCACGTTTAGTCTCTCAGTCGCACCACATGAAATAATCACCACCCCAGGACTCTATTGTTTTCCTGAACTCCATGTACAACCACTCTCCAACTACCAAACATGCCCTCTCATCATCTACCACGCACGCCCCTATCACTGTTGTTCCACACAGCTCCCCACTACTTCCACACGCAGTCGCCGCCACTGATGGTCTCTTCTGTGGACCACCAGGCCTCCTCCAATTGCCTAAAATTTGAGACAAAAATAGATCTAGAATCCTTGTACTGAGATCTACATAGATATAGGTCATTCTCGATGATTCGTTGATGTTTCGATGTGACAAAAATTTATTGATGAAATCCATGAAAACAGACGAAGAACACGAAAATATCGGCTCTAGAAAATATATCGGTTGATATCTATGTGAGTTTTTCAATCGACGATGAAATTTAATATGGAAAAACCATAAAGGATCAAATTTAACTCAATAATTGAAATTGGATATATGGAATTTAATAATTCTACCTCATTTTTATCCATTTGTCGCTGACAACGCGTTCTCTACACTTTCTCTGTGATCCACCAATGTTTCATCGAAGAATCGCTAAAGGAGGAAGGGGAGTGATTCACCATTACTGGTGGGTGGATTAGGGGAAAACAATAATTAATAACCTATAATCACCTATTTATAATAGGTAATTAGGTCATGTGTAAACACTTAACCGTACCTGCTAATGGTTGCGGGATTCGAACATCCCGTGCCCTCTAACTTGAGGTCGTGCTTAGGTAAAACACCAAATTACAAACCCAATGGTGGTTTTCAATTTTCTATTAAATTCCCCATTCAATAGTTATTTGATGTAACATCCAAAATAAAAAAAATAATTATTTTATTTATGGTTACGTCCTCGGTGACTTTTTCTACATAAGGGCCACACTGACAAAAGTTATGTCTCACCTAGGGTAAACGCCACATTCCAGACTTAATTGTTCCCTTGAATTTCTGATCCAGGATATCATTTATGATTTATCTCATTTACTTCTCATGAATAGTATATATATACTTAATATTTTTTAAATTTTAATTTTGGGCACACTAGGCCTCAGAATCCCATGTTGTCTCAGCGCGTAGCTCTGGAAACGTATAGAGAAATATTTGTTTTAAAGGAAAAAAATATGTTTATACATCATTCCCTCTTTCAATATTTTCATCTCTAAAAAGAATAACTAGGAAAAAAACTAGGGATACTGGGGTCACATCTAGATCTCCCATTCCAAGGAACTCTCCAGCACATTTATGTGATTCCACAGTACGCAAACAAAAGGGATGCTCCATCCACATAAGGTCCACTCATGTCCATCCTCAATCACCACTAGGTGCTCTGTAAAGGTAAATCCATCTTAAATGTCTATCTAACCATAGTTGATTATGTATGTAGGTTCATGAATGTATCTCCTTTGTTGTGACACATGGAATACGTCATGCACCCGCTCCTGCTGTGGGGGTAGAGCAAGGTGGTAGGCAACCTTGCCAACCCTCGGCATGATCTTGAATGACCCAATGAACCTTGGGGATAGCTTGCCTCCCCGGATGAACCTTTATATTCTACATCATGTGGAGACACTCATGAAGACATTTCCGCCTTTCTTGAACACCATGGGCCTATTAAAGTGAACTATATAAGATTTTTTCCTACTCTAGACTATCTTCATCTATTCACAGATGACCTACACTTTCTCCATCGTCGCTTGCACCAACTCCAATCCCATGAGGGATGACTCCACAACCTCCAACCATCACAAAGGGGACCTCTAGAGTCTCCATTATAGTTAATAAAAAGGTTTCATGTCGATAGTAGAGTGGTATCTATTGTTGTACGCAAACTCTACCAAAGATAGGTCATCATACCAGCTCCAGGAAAAATCCAACATCTAGGTTTTTTGGTATATCCCCCGACACCTGGATAATGTGCTCGGTCTTCCCATCGGTTTGGGGGTGAAAGTTTGTACTCATCCACATTTGGGTCCTAAATGACTACTTAAGACCTCTCTAAAATATTGATGTAAAATGCGCATCACGATTGAAGAAAATCATCGAGGGTACCCCGTGAAGGCAGATGATCTCCCATTTATACAACTTCCTCAAACTCTGCATTGAACTCTGCTCCTTAATAGTAAGGAACTGCGCTAGCTTCATGATTTGATGTACTATAACCCAGATGGAATCATGACCCTTCAGTATGCATGGGACCCTTTTGATGAAATCCATGTATATGTCATCCTATTTAAACTCCAAGATCTCAAGAGGCCACTAAAAACCTGCTGGAACCTGGTGCTCATCATTCACCTGCTGATAGGTGAGGCATTGTGAGATGAAGTAATCTATGATTCATCTCATGTCAGACCACAAAAACTGCAAATGAAGATCCATGAAGATCTTTCCCACACTAGGATGTACAGCTTAGGTAGCAGTGTGGAACTCCTATATTAACTCCTCTCGCATCGTAACTGAAACCGCTATTCTACCCTGGAACAAGATCTCGTGATTTCCTCCTTCAGAATATCCATATGGTGCATGGCCTATGGATATTTCATCACATAGAACATAACATTCAATTTCTCCCTATTGGTAATATTTCACATGCTCAAAGAGAGAAGTAATCATCACCAACAACTCTAGAAAATTTGTACCCTCCTTCTCCACCAGGGTTAGTTATAGGAAAGATAATTTCTATATAGCTCCATGAACTAGGCGAGATTGGGACTTCCTATTAAGGGAATCTTCTACAACACTACCCTTTCCTAGAGTATTCAATATCTTAATGTCGCAGTCACGTAGGAACTCCAACAAGCATCACTACCTCAGGTTTAGGTCTATTTGGGTGAATATGTACATGAGGCTCCAGTGGTCTGAGTAAACCACAAATTGATCCCCCAAAAGGTAGTTCCTCCACATCCTCAAGTAGAATACTACCACTCCTATATTTAATTCATGATTCACAAAATTTTTATCTTGGGGTTTCAAATACCTCGACCTATATGTGATGACTACCTTTTGTTGCATCAACACACAAACGAGCCCTACTCCTGAGGAATCAAAATACACTACAAAATCAATAACTTCCTTTGGTAGTCTCAAAACTATAGCACTCATAAGCCTCTTCCCCAAATCCTCAAAATCCTTCTGGTACTAATTAGACCAAGTAAATGGTTTTCCCTTTCATGTGAGAGTGGTCAAAAGGGATGTTTTCCTGGAGAAGATCCCTAAATATTTCTAATAGTATCCTGCCAAACCAATAAAGCTATGCACCTCTAAAACATTCTTGGGTGGCTCCCAAGCAAGAACTACTTCGATATTTGTTGGATCCATCAGTAAACCTTGTTCAAATATGATTTTCCCTAAAAATTGAACCTCATGTATCCATAATTTGAACTTTGAGATCATTCTGTAAATCTAGTGCTCTTGAAGTAATTCAAGAACCATCCTCAAGTTCTTTGTGTGCACCTCCTATATTGTACAGTAAATGAGTATGTCATTGATTAAGGAAATAACAAATTAGTCCATGTATGGGTAGAAGATCTAGTTCATCAAGGACACAAAAATGGTAGGTAATTTTTTCACACCAAAGGGCATCACTAGGAACTCTTAGTTCCTATAGCGACATCGAAAGGACAACTTTGGAATATCAGCGTCACAAACCTGCAACTAGTGGTAGCTAGACCTAAGATCAATTTTAGAGAACCATATTGCACATCACAACCAGTCAATGAGGTCTTTGATCCTTGAAAAGGGGTACTTTTTATTTATAGTGTCCAAGTTTAGGTGATGATAATCTACACAAAGAAGTAAGATCCCCTCTTCCTTCTTCACAAATTGAATTGGCATTGCCTAGGGGGACACACTAGGTTTGATGAAACCTTTTATCATGAAGGTCCTACAACTATAACCATAGCTCCTAGATCTTGGTGGGTGCCATTTTATATGCCTTAGAATTTATTAGGGAAATCCCTGGTTACAAGTCAATATAAAACCCCAACTCCTAACTTAAAGGTAGACCCAGAAAGTCTTCAGGAAAAATGCCCCTAAAATCCTCCACAACTAAAGGAACCCAAATGCCTAAATATTCTATTACACCAAGGGTTACACTCACTAATTTATGGGTGATAGGCCATAACTTATAACTCACAGCACCTACCTTCCCTTCTATGAGGTCTCTTTCACTGAGAAAAGAGAACCCCATCCCATCAGTGTGTAGGAATCTGACAAGCATAAGGTGACAATAAATCTGGGATCGAACCATGGAATTATAATACATGCCCAATATAATGGTGTAGGGTTCCATTGTGATGACTAGTAGTCCATATGTGAACCATTGTCCTCCATGTGATAGCTCACACTTTCAGCAGATGAAAGACATGAATAATCACTCCCCGTGGGAACTCGAGACAAAGTTGTTGTTCTTGCACCTCTATAGGAAAAAATAACTCACATACCATGACTAATGAGATAAAATAATGACTGGAATCCATGTCTACTAATACTAAATAAATATTAGAATAAACACAAATCATACCTCATATCATCTCTTGCGATACGAGATCGCATAAATCCATAGCATACAGCTCTCTACAACCCCGACTGCTATCTCCATGAGCCTGATGTGGGCTGACATGTGGGGGTGATGAGAGAACATTATAGTGTTGTCCTCCACATATAGCTTCTCCTATTCCTCTGTCAGCACCACCTCTCTAGGAACCACTATATCCCTGCCTGGGGATCCCTGATCACCGTGATGTCTCTGCCATGGTGGTCCACCTACTATCTTCTTGAGATGCTCTATACGTCTGGTTAGTAAGTCTCGTTCCATGTGACCTCACCCATCATAAGCATAGCACCAACCCTCTCTAGGCTGACCCGGTTCTCTAAACTTCCCCAGTGCTTCCTAACCATGTTCCTGAGTTTGATCATGGGGAGGCCTCCTGCATTGAGATCCTTTCAACTGGCATCTACTTGCTACCACTGGAATCTCATCCCTATAGCATCCATTTCTTGTCTCAACTAACTACAACCTCTATGACAAAAATTTCTCTATCACTAGTACCCATTATAGCACCCTATAATTGGTGGGGATACACAAGGGTATTATTCTAGCACATATCTCTTTGCGGAGTCCCTGTTCAAACATCTATGCAGGAATGTAGTCATCCCGAACTTGGTCTAGAGAGTACCGAGTCAGGTCTATGAACCTATCCAAGTAATCTTCAACTATTATACCTCCATACTAAAGCTCCAGAATATCCTAAATCTAAATGGAACATATGTAGTAGGGTTACTACTCCTCATGGAACAGTTATAGGAAGTCCTTCCACGAGAGTGCCAACTCATTGTGAATTTGAGTAACCAAGCTCCACCAACATCTAGCCATACCATAGAAGAGATTGGTAACCAAATCCACGATCTGATATATCAGTGTACATACAATCCTGAATTGGTGGACCACTAATTCCATACATTCCTTTATTGACTAAGGATCTAGCTCACTGTGGAACCTCAACAATCTATGGCACTAGAACTTGTAGATCATGCTCAAAATGTTCTCATCCTTAACCTCATTTGTTAAAACTCTTTGTTTCTCAATGGGTGGAGGCTCTTATACCTTTACACATTGAGGAAGGGGGTCTCATGATAAACTCTAAAGTGAGGCCTCGTCACTCACAAGGTCATCTTCTTGAACCAGAGTCAGTATCCTGGCTACTTGTCATCATTGAGGTAACCTAAATGTTATCAAGGAGTACCACGGTCAGATGAGAATACATTCATACATACATATATATATATACATATATATATATATATATCAACAACAATGAGAAGATGACTCAAGAAGCATATTCCAAAACTCAATCCTATCTGATGCATGTACCATTATTCCTTGCAATAAATGCCTTAGGGTGCTGAGTCGACAAGTGGTTAATTAGGGTCCTGGTGAATGGATATGACAGCCTCTTGTACCATCACTAGATTCCCTATCCCAAGAGATACACTCGAAACACTTTGACATTATTGGATTAAAACCAAACAATACCTTCTTATGGAAACATCCTAACAACTTCCCATGGGTCGAACTACCTTTGATACTAATTTTTCACAACCTGACCCATGTCGATGCTCAAGCCGCAACTACCCCAAGCCCTCCTCCATAGGCCATGGGTGGCTATAAGATTCAAAGGTAGAAAAACATGGGGAGGCCTTTTCCTATTTACCTATACACACAAACATCCAACTCAATAAAAAATTATATAGGGAAAGAAGTAAAAGGTGTTACACTATTGTAAATAAACCAAACATGCATGGACCTCTAAATAGTACAAGTACAGTAATGTAAATTTAAAGGAAAAGGGAAAAAATACACACCCAACAAAAAAAGTGTCCCAACCTAACAAAAATAGAAAAGTAAAATAGTTGAGAGAGCACGGCTTCTAGATATCAAGCTATGACCATTGTACATGGTCCAAGCACCCATATCCCTAAGTTTTTCTGAATTCATGGTCAAACCTGTTTTTTGGCTTCATAAGGCATGATATGTGCAGGAAAATCCCATGAAGGGTGGGTGTAAACATACCCTTTAGGACACCCCAAAAACTTAATCTGGATCTATAAGAAATACAATAGAGAATGAATATAATAGATAGAACAAGGTATAATGAAATATTGCAGCTCAACCCAAAAATAGAGTGAAGTAGACTCATCCAAATTTCAGGAGATATAAATGGTGAGGATATGAACTTATCATCGAGTATTTGCTTCTTATATTATGAGAGTAGACTCATCTAACCACAAGAATCTAGACATAGAAAGCATGTGGTTTTCCCTGCGCATCTTCGCCTGTCCTAGAAGGAGAGAAACCAAAACCCAAAGAGTGGGTACTAAAATAGTATATATATATTCTCAGTAAAAAGATAATAAAACAATAGATTAAGGGGATCTCGATATCACATATCATCCCAAGAAGAAGATTCTCAAATAGTTCTATAGGTCCAACAACGATGCCCAATATCCTACACGTTTGTCCTAAACGCGAAAGTCAAAGGGGCTTAATCACCACACCTTGATACTATCCACTTTGGGAGGAACTGACTTTACCACACAATTTTAGTTCATGTCAAAAGGATTTTTCATAGTGGTAAAAGTTTCCCACTTTCTCGTGATATCAATGGTATGTAAAACCACATCTCATCATTGAGCCACACATTCGAGGGATCATGAACTATAGAGAACTTGTACCCTAGTACATGGAGGGGGTAATCTAGTAATTGGGGATCCATGAGATAGTACATCAGGGGGATAAACACCTGAAATTCAATGGGGACCAACTTCTTAGACCTGCTAATGGGTATACGCTAGAGGGTACTCTTCATCAAGTAGCTACATAGGACCTACACCCATACTGATGGGGGTCAACACTCTATTCATCAGGGATCAACGACCTAGTATGTCAGGGGGATAAAAACCTAGAATTAGCTGTGGAGGAATCGTTCCCATGTCAATGGGGGGTCAATACTCTGGTCATTGGTAATTCAAGCCCTAATACATCAGTGGGATCATCACCCAGAAAGACACCTCTAACAACCTACCTGAACACTTCCAGAAATATATATTTGGAATAGAACACCTCTCATTAGAACTCAAAATTCGTATTGGAGGTCATCATCATTATGTATGTGAAAAACACTCAAGATAAAATATTTAATTTCCTGAATCAAATAACTAGTGAAAAGAGTTTTTTTCACCACAACATTCCCGAATGGGACCTCATGGGTCCCACACCTCAATTGAAAATCTTAAATTCCAAAACTGGTCTAAAAAGGACCATCTTGAAGAGAAGATAACATTTCCATAGATGGAACATCAAAAGAACATTCCATTTAGAAGATATGGCTATTTGAAGCTGTTGTATGAAGACCAGCCGAGGTGCACGTCTGACCGACCGTGGACCAGCCACCACGGTCGACCACCTAGGACCATCCACGGTCACTGGACCCTTGGTAGCTTTAGTTGTTGCAGCCTCATAGTTGACTACGGTGGTCAACCATGACCCATATTTTCCACGATCACTCCATGTCCGAACTGGGTCCAACCTGAGTCTAACTCGGGTCCATCCTACTCTGTCCCACCTGGCACACTTCAACCCGACCCACTTCGACCTGGCCCACCTGGCCCAATTTGGCCTATCCTACCTGGTCACATGGGATCATCCTACTTGTCCATCTGGCCTCATTTTTCCTAGACCACTTTTTATATCCCACACTGCATCAACTCACGTGGTCACCACCTTCTACAGGTCAACACATCCACTTGCCACATTCCATGGCCTCCTACCACCACTTGTTCGCACCACGCGACACCACCATTTCCCCGCGACTCCACTATCTACCAGAGAACCTCTCACAACCAGTTATCATCCGCCTTTCCCACCCGCTCATCACTGTGTTTCATGCCCAATTTTTTACTTCCTCACACTCCAAGTCAGTTGTCGTTCCACATGTCCTGCCACCACTACTACACGAGGTCACCACCTCCAGCGATCGCCGTGCTAATGTTCCCTTATACGGACCATAAGGCCTCCTTCAATAGACCAAAATTAGAGAGAAAAAATATTTGGAATTATTAGACTGAAATCTACACAGATCTAAGGCCTACTCAATGATTTTTTGATGTATCTATGTGTTGATAAGTTAATGACAAAATCCATGAAGAACGGACAGAGAACATGAAAATATGGGCTCCATAAAATATATAGCTCAATGGATGTGTTTTTTTGGCCATTGACGATGATATTAAAAGTAGTATAAATAGAAACATATCTAATTTAACTTAATACTTGAAATCAGGCATGAGAAATTTAAGAATCTTACCTAATTTTGATCAGTTCTTCATTGAAAATGTGTTCTCCACTCTTCGGCTACGATCTGTCAAAAAATCATCGAAGATTCTCAAAAGGAGGATAGAGAGAGATTCTTCATCAGTGGTGGGAGGATTAGAGTTGAACCCTAATAAAGAACCTATAATCACTTGTTTATTATAGATAAATAGTTCATGGGTAAACACTTAAGTATACCTACCAATGGTCACGGGATCCGAACATCTCAAGCTCTCTCACTTTAGGTCATTCTTAGGTAAAACATCACATTACAAACTCAATAGAGGTATCAGATTTCCAATATGAATCCCCATTCAAGAGTTATTCAAAACAATGTATGAAAATAGAATAATCTAATTTAATTATTTAATTTATGGTTACATCCTTAGTGAATTTCTCCACAGAATTCCCACACCGAAAAAATTTATGTCTCCCCTATGGTAAATTACACATTCCAAAATTAACCATGCCCTCATATTTCTAATCCAAGATACCATTTAAGAGTTATAATATTTCCTTCATGCATATAGTTTAGAATATAATTAATATTTTTATAAAATTAATTTCAGGCACAACGGGCATCAAAATCTCATGTCGTCTCAGCACTTAGCTCTAGAAATATATAGTGAAATATTTAAGAGGCTTATAAGGGAAAATCCAAGTCTCTATATTATCAATTTTAAAGTAAGAATACAAAAAATGTTTTTCTTTATAATTTTATATTTATCTTTTAATTCATAAATATTTTCATTAAGCATGTTATAATATTTGAATAATTCATCATTGTATATATTATCATCATTGTATTCAGTTTGAGAAGAAATATATTTATGTACAAGGGACTCAGGAAAAACATTTAGTGCCTTGACTTTTTCTATCCTAAAAAACATATTGGTGTTATTAATTTTTTCTTATCTAATAGAATATGATTAACTTGAACTATCCTAATATGAACATCAAGTTTCATTTATAGAATTTTTTGTATCTTTTTTTCTTTTTACTCATACATCTTCATATATTTTATCTTGGGATAGTCTTCTTTGATATGTACATTACTTTTAAAATTTTATAATATTACTTCAATGTATAAATAATATTTTCTCTAATATTTTCTCTAATTAACTTTTTTCATACTTTCCTCTGTAATTGAATTTCTTAAATAATTTTTTATTTCAATAATACTTTTTAAAATTTCTAGCCTGGTGTGCCATTTCATCATCACTATCATATAGTGATTCTACATCAATTGAACTTTCAACTTTGATATTCACTTTATTTTTTAATTCATATGTATTAAAGGCTACTTAATTACTTTTATGTTTATCCAATTCAAATTTATTCTCTAGTGGTTTTTATTCATACTTCACGAGATTTCCAATGAGATCCTTTACCGGTAGTGTGCTAGTGTCGTAATAATATCTTATAGACAACGATATTCTTATCCATCTGTATGGTAAGAATGTAATAAGTAACATAAATTCATCATTTTTAGTAATTATCTTTCCAAGATCTTGCATCATATTAAAAATATCATTCAACCTGATATACATAGCATAAATAGATTCATTAGTCTTCATCTTGAAAGTATCATATTTAATAGTAAATGAATTCAAGTGAATTTCTTTAGCATTAGAAGTTCCTTTGTAATATATAGCAAGTGTATCCCAAATAAAAATGTTATATCACAAGTAAATATTCTATTAAACTCGTCATCTTATAAGGAACAATGTAAATAATTCATAGCTTTACAGTTTTATTCATATAAATCCTTACTATAATCAATCTAAGAAGCTCTAGTAGTTTGTGGTTTCTCCTTTTTATCATCAATCATAATCTAGATATCAAATCCCATACTTTCTAAATAAATTTCTATTTTTATTTTCCATTGACTATAAATTTTTCCACTAAAATAAGAAGGTCGGTCAGTGGTAGTTCCTTATTGTATATGATTATCCATAAAGAACTAAATTTAGATATAGTATAAAGTTAATACCTCTAAATAAAAATAGATCAGATAAAAACATATTTTAAAATTATTAGGATACCAAACATTGGTCATAGTGTAAAACTAAATAAGGGTGAATTGAGTTTATGAGGAAATTTCTATTTAAAAATAGGTTAATTTAAAAATCCCCCAATATGGTAAAAACACCCAGTTGAAAAAAATAGTATGAATATATAATTTTATCTTTTTAAAATTTTCTCAAAATATGGATCACAACTCGGTTAAAATAATTTTGAAAATAATCTAATTTTTGAAACTAAACTACTTCGATCAAACACAGTATATAAAAATATTGTCTAAATGAACTATCAAAGTGGATATTTTTTATAATATTACAACATAACAAATTAGTTTTAATTAAAATAATGAAAAAATGATAAAAATTAAATTAAATTAGTAATAGAAAATATAGCACAATAGGATTTAACAAGGTGTTCGGTCTCAAGATGAGACTAAATCATATCCAATTAGAAATAACCTACTTATAATAAGTTAATTATTAAATAATATAATCCAAAACCAAGATTAGGTTTTACAAACAATAGTTATCAAGGCTGTCTAGGCACAAAAACTCTTCCACAGTTATGTGTTGGAAAAAATATAATACCAAGGCACACAGGACCACTTCCATAGTTGTTTTTGGGAATAAAAATTAAAATATTTATGATAGTATCAAGTACACTCTATTTTAGCATCAGAGGCTACGTTTTTCCAATATACAGATTAAAACAAAAACATATCTCTAATTTAATTCCTAAACAAAAAGAAAATTTTTTTATAGATTATGGAATGTAGTGTTGGTCAATATGAATAGTTGTAGTTGTTATTAATTCCTTGGATTCATCTTTGGAAGGATATAAAACAAGTTCTAAATGAATTTCACTAAAACATGTTATCATGGAAATCTAGAAAATATTTTGATCTTGGTCTTTGAATGTATAGGGATCTTCTACTCACATGTTTCTCTTATTCCTTTTTTTCTCAACATGTGAGAGTCAGTGGTTTAGTGTTCATGCATGTGCCTCTCATTAATGTGTGTGTGTATTTTCCCTAGAGGATGATTCTTCTAAATTTATATCTCTTTAGGGATAGTTATCAATTAAAAAATAGTATTAGAATAACCAAGATCATCGTACTGATCAATAGATCTATAAAATAATTACATTTTCTTTAAGACAGTAGTGGAGTTATTTAAAAATAATCATTTTTAAATCTATGTGGTTATTCCTAGCATTAATTTATTAAAATATATATTGGAGAATTAATTTTGAAATTAATTATGTCTAGCTACGATAGCACTCTAGTGGTATCTTTACTGGCGGTAGGAGTATTTGACAGTAGCATCGTCTAATTGTATTTTTAGAAGACTGGCATAAATAAAATTGACCCGAAATTAGTATAGTGTGATGGTAGCCCAGATGGGGGGTAGCTCTTATTAATAGTAGATTGATCAAGCGATTGTTCTATTTTCACTAAAAGAAGAACCATTGAATGTGACAGTATTTTCACACAATGGTTTCTTGTCTTGGTTTTATTTGTACTTGATGGTAGTTGAGTTGAACTAGTGGTAGACCAGTTTGGTGCTTTGAGGATTAAACTAGTGGTAGATTTATGAGCCAATGGTTTCATGCCTTAAATAATGGAAGATCAAAATTTTACTAAATATTTCACAACTTAGATAGAAACTTATTTACTATCATAAAACATTAAACATATTAAAAACAAAAAAACATGATTTGTGATCATTAAAATCAGAGGGTTCCAACAATATATTCTGTAGTGACTATAAGAGAACCTTTACTGATATTAAAGTTTGATATGTTCTCACCTCTAAAATAAATTAATTATATATTCCATCAAGGATAGGGTTCCATATATAATTCTTCATATCCTATATCTTGATCTCAATTTCATTGTGATATAAATGGAAGGTATTTTTTTCCAGCAATCACTTGTTCAATGACTTTGAGAGAAGGCCCATGTGGTTGTAGGCATATAATTATGTTGTAAAAATATCCTCATATTTCTTTATAACATGTAGAATCTATTTAAAATCCTCAAAGTTATATCATCCCTAGTAGTTCAATGCTCACCCATATTTGAAAGTTACCTATTGGATATAGGTCCCACTTTTTAGATCATCCCTATAGACTATCTGTTATACTATCAGGATACATAATGGTATACCATATAGAAGAATTACTAAGAGTAGGAACATGTTCATTGATTCTTATATGGTATTCCTTGAGAAGTAGGATAGATCGTTTTCTTAGTATCTCACAGTATGTCCAGTAGCTAATATCTTCCACCAAATGAGTTTTGTTGAGCTCGTGAACTACTTGTTAGGGGATTCAAAGATGGATTCTAGGATCATAAAAT
Organism: Viscum album; assembly: GCA_963277665.1. Lineage (NCBI taxonomy): Eukaryota > Viridiplantae > Streptophyta > Magnoliopsida > Santalales > Viscaceae > Viscum > Viscum album. The sequence continues at coordinate 490,498,751 of OY728127.1, forward strand.
CATTTGAATTTCTAAAACCAAGAAATGGAATCAACTGGAATATTTTTTATTATCTTTTATATAGATTGAGAAGATTGTGAAGTATTCAGTGTAATGGTTAAACTCGCTCAGTTGATCTAATTCTGAGATTCTCTCCAATCATTTCCCTCTATGTTGTACTAGCATCAACAATCATACAATCCATAGTATTGGTTTATTGTAGTGGATAAATATCATTTAAGGATTTATCACATAGAGTAAATTTATTCATTAATTCATCATCTTGTAAAGTGTTTTTAGTTAGGAATATTATAGTCATGTTTGTGTAACTTATAGTCACATAAGTATTCATCGCATAAAGTGAATATCACATAAAATCCATGTTATTTTGTAATATAACTCTCATGAAAGATATAAGTTTCCTAAAATTTAGAAATGGATTATTTTTTATGAAATATTAGTGTCCCCCTATGATAACCTTATTTCTATTTATAGGAACATTGGTGAACCTTTTTTTACTCATGTTTTGCAAGAGAAATAGAGATAAAATTCAATCATCAATATCTTCCTCATAATTCAATTCCCCTTTACCACATTGGACCCAATTTTTTTGTGTGTATTTTTTGATGCTCCAAAACATGACTAAGAAAAATCAATGAGGTAGAGTTTCCAAACAGATCAAAATTTAAGTATATGGAAAGATTATATATTACTCTATCTGCATGAGTTAATAGGTTGAGGAATCATGCACAACCAAAAATTTTAATGCACACAACTATTCTACAAGTTAGTGATTTTTTTAAAGTAATTAAGCTTATAAATACACCTCAACTTACCACATTTTGTACTTTTACCTTTTGGGGGATTTTGGATTTTTTTAGAAGTAAAAGAATCTCATTTCATGAAAACTCAACTTATACTCCTCATGCAATCACAATAAAAGGAGTTTTCATAGAATCATATAGGTGATAAATAATATGATAATTACATAATGTAATAACACTAATGTATTATAATTTTTTTGACTATTTCACACAACTCCCATCCATAAAAAATAACATTCACACAGGATCTCAAAGCCTCACACAAGACAAGGTTTTCTATTACCCATATATTGCATGATACCTCTACATTGGTAACCCATTTGATGCATCTCTAATGAAGAAATATTTTGTGAGTTTTGATGGAATTTGGGGCATGAATTATCTTTATATTAATTTACTCATGATAATTCTAGACATGTGACTAGTGTTTTTTCCGACCACCTCTAAGTCCTTTGCATCATACAAGGGATGGTTAGTATTTGTGTAACCCACACATATTGTAAGAACCTAGTTCTTATTTTTGACGTACGAGTTTCTTCTTTTATCTTTTCCTAAAGTATTTTTTTAGAAAGTAATGAAAATGGGGAAAAATCCTAAATTTTGGAAGTACATGTCATGTACTTTTCCACACGCCATGTAGTCTGGCTGTGTGGGATAAGTACACAGGGTGTGTATCCATGTCGGTGATGAAGGGTGTAAAAACTGACTACACGCCATGTAGTGGCCCTTTACACGCCATGTAGTCAGTTGGTAGACGAAATAGTAAGGAAGTGGAAGCAGCTGCCAGCTGGGCGACAGTACACGCCGTGTAGTCGGGAATACACGCCTTGTACTCATGTCGATGGATGAACGGTTTGGTGGTGCCGCCAGATGAATAGTTAAATGAAGGAATTACACGTCGTGTACTCCAAAGTACACGCCGTGTACTTTGATTTTTTCTCTTAAAAATGGAAGTATTCAACCTTGTTCATAGGGAAGGCTTAGAACCGGACGGAAGCTCGGGAGGGGATGGCCAAATCTTCAAGGATCTCTAGATCAAGCGTCGGGAATCCGTTTCTGCCTCGGACGATCTCGTTGGAACCGCACGGGTAAGCCCTACACTCTTCTTAAACCGTTCTGTCCAATTCTTCCTCTAAGGGTTGTTATTTGAGTTTAAGTGAGTTTTCTTTCACCTCAAATCTACCTCATTTAGGGATGATTCGTGAAACATCATTTGAGTTTACTGATCATGGGAGTTTAAAGTAGGTGGCTTGGTGTTTAATTTCCAACTGTTGTGTGTTTTGTCTGAATTGGTGTGCCACGAAACCATGTTGGGGTATCATGTGGCTGAGGCCTTGGCTATTATAAATACCTATAATTGAATAGGTAATTAATTGTGATAATAAACTGCTATTTGGGACCATTACTTGGATCCAGGACCACCCCCGGGGGTGCGTTCCTCTGTTTAGCCATTTGGCCAGGATACCCGAGGGTCTGCCTTTAAAGTAATGATATTAAAATTTCCTTGAGAGGAATTTCTTGTGTATAATTGCTTCTTTACTGCTTGATTACATGTTGGGCATGGCCCGGTTACTAGTTTTAGCTTGAGGGCAGTGTTGTGATTCGCCTATGGGCATTGTACTATTTAGCATGTGGGCGACTTCTTCTGTGCATGTGGGAAGTTGATTCTGTGCATGTGGGTGACACTTCTTGCACCTGTGGAAAATATCTGTATGCTTGTGAGCAGATTATTGTGTTTGGATTTTCTTTACCTGAGGGTAGGGGTTTACATGTCTGAGGACCTTGGTTTTTTACTTAGAATATTCACTATGGTGATATTTTAAATTGAATGATTAATTGGAAATGTAAATGGAAATATAACTGGTTAAGTTAGTTACCTTTCATTACTCCTTACTTTATTTCATTTTACTACTACACACTATTGTTGCATGCTTTCACACAGTTGGGCACAGCCCTTTGGTGGGTGCCTACTAGGAATTATTTCTCACATGTTGTTTGGGTCATGCTTTTCGGCCCAAATAGATTTCGTTTCTGTGGGTTTAGATAAGGGAAAGGGTCCCTATATAGGTACTTGATTGCTACTGAGGAGTAAGGGAGCATGGGACCGGGCTTAGGCTAACAATGCTACTGGTTGCTTTGTTCTATTTCATTGTACTATGTATTGTATTATACTGCTATGTACCATGTTCTGGATGTTTTCTTAGAACTTGAGACATGTTTCATCATATCTATATAACTGATTGGTTAACTTTTACTGGAGTTGTTATATTAAATGTGTGTGGTTTATTGATTCCACTGGTTTTGTATGATTTTTATTTTATTTCGTTGTGCTATACTTTGACAAATGAGGGCATAGTTTCCCCACTATCAGACCTGGGCCCTCGCTGCTATTTGGTTGCCTCTGGCATTTGGGGAAATTCTCTTGTGGTCATGTGGTGAATCGGGTTCGGGGCACCCGTAGCGTGGCACCCGGAACCGGGACGTTACGAAGTGGTATCAGAGGGGTTTCTTTTCTTGACATAATATTTGGAGCCTTATTCAGGGATAGGATGGAAAGGGTAGTTGGTAATAAGTTATTCCCGAGCGTAGCTATCCCATGTACAGGTAAAATCCAATTTACCTTATATTTCAATTTTACTGATTTTTCAATTTACAGTTGATTTGATTTTCACCGTTGGGTGATGCACTTGTGATTGTGCTGTTATATTTTATCCATGGGTTCTATTTAGTTGCAACCTAATGAGATGAGGGTATGCCATCTCATGCATCATTTAGGAACATCCTATAAATCACATTACATGCATAGTTCTATGCCACGTAGGTGAATTAGAAATTTCATGTTGTTGTGATAGTTTTCGTGCTAGAAAAGCATGTTGTTGTGATAGCTTCTTTGATAAATACCTGCTATGTGATAGGGTATTATTGTGTGATCATTTTTAAATAATGGACACCAAGCTTTGGTTTTTGGGTAGTATGTGCCCTCATTGACCATAATTTGGTGGATTATTGACAGTTTATCTGGTTATAAGACATATAAGATGTCAAACATTGATTTGTAGGGAGTATGGGCCCTCACAAATCAGAATTTGGCATTTAGGTGTTGTTTTTTTACAGTATTTTCTGGGTTCTGGAGATGTTTATGAGGCATACTGTCCAGAAAACCCAGCATACACGTCGTGTAGTACCTTAAACACGTCGTGTATGTTCTTCTGTTTGGGATGAAAAGAAAACTTTTTGAGTACATGACGTGTACCCTATGTACACCCCATGTAGTCCTTCCTGTGTCATAGACCATGTGGGCAAGGACACGGGGAAGGGAAATTCTTGGGGCGAACACGCCGTGTACCGGATGTACACGCCGTGTAGTGTTGACCCGGAGTCCGCATGTGTAACTAACAAACACGGACGGAGGAGACCTTAAGACATACATGTCATGTCTAATAAGGAAAACTTTGTGTAGTGTGAGCCGTGTGTCCAATCGTGTAACTAACAACACGAGTCGGTGTAATCCTCTTGTATACACGCTGTGTATATATAGAACACATCGTGTAGTGTGAGCCATGTGTCCGGCCGTGCAACTAACAACACGGGTCAGGGAAGCTCGTCTAGTACATGTCGTGTACCTCTAGGACATGCTGTGTAGTCTTGTCCGAGGACAGACCGTGTGGACTTAGCCATGTGGCTGGAAAATGGTGTGGTGTACACGCCATGTTCGGGTGTTACACGTCGTGTAGTGTCAATCCGAGTAGTCGTCCATGTCACAAGCAAAACAGGTAGTTGAAAAATTACACCATACACGCCGTGTAGATGATATACACACCGTGTAGTTTTGTTCAATGGGAGTCATGTGGCTTAGCCATGTAGAAGGACCCATAGAGGGAAAGAGAAGTCAAGTACATGTCGTGTAGTCATTATACATGCCATATAGTCTTGTGTTGAAAATTTTGAATTCCTTCTTCCTCCTGTTCCCTTTGGGGTTCCTTCATTTTCAGTTTTTGATAATCTTGTTCTTAAGGTGTGCGTTTGACCTTGTTGTGTCATGCCACTGAGAAGACCACAGATTATTCGCCAGGAGAGAGGCAATGAGTATAATCCAGAAATGTTGGGCCGTGGGATACTAGTGGATCCTCCAGCAGAGCCAGATTCGGAACCGGCTGTTATCCCGGACACAGGCGTGGTGGCGTAGTTTCGTGAAGGCTTTATGCAATTCATGGAGACCTTTCAGGGAGCACCGCCGGCTGCCACATCTATGGCCGACCTGACTCGTATATTCCAGTAGTAGCATTCGCCTACATTCTCTAGGGATGGCGGACCACAGGCTACGGAGTCCTGGATAGGGTCTATGTAGACTATTTTTGAGCATCTTGAGATGCCTCCAGGGAGGAAGGTCAAGCTCGCGACGTACATGCTACGTGATTCTTCCAAGAGGTGGTGGGATGTTACCACCCAATCAGAGCATCACAGAGACATGACGTGGGAATATTTTCAAGCAGTCTTCTATGATTTCTTCTTCCCATAGATGCTATGGGAAGATCGAGCTCAAGAGTTCATGAATCTGCAGCAGTTCTCTATGTCGGTGATGGATTATTCTGCTCATTTCACCGAGCTTCAGCGTTTTTCACTCGTTCTGGTGGGTGATGAGACGTTGAGGGCCAGACTCTTTGAGGATGGTATTCGATACGACATCTGAGCATTGGTGAATGTTTTCAGGTTTCCTTCAGTACATTCTATTGTGAACCAGGCACTGATTACGGAAAGGAACCTGTGGGAAGCTAGTGGTGTGGGCCATGGTGATTTAGTACCAGTTTCGGGTACTATTTCTAATAGCAAGAGAAAGAGACAGATGGACTTCTCTCTCGGTGGTAGTACCATCCTGAAGAATGTTTCTGGTGGACTGGCCATGTGCTACCAGTGTGGTAAGGAGGGGCACAAGAGACCTCAGTGTCCATGAGACCTAGTGTAATGTTGGGCTTGCAGCAGGATGGGTCATCTGCAGCGCTTTTGCAGGGCATTTCCACCAGTGGCTAGTGAGAGGGGTTCTGTGTAGACTCCGCATGCGGGGGCAGGACCAACAGCTTCTTACCAGTTGGGAAACTAGAATACATCAGGGTGTGCATTCAGGGATGGTGTTCCTGGCTGTGGTAGCCAGACACCAAGATCTCCGAGACAGCAGGGCAGGACAGCTCAGGGTAGCCAGGCTGTGTCACAGGTTCGTGGCACTGGGCAGGAATATGCACTACAACAGACCCAAAAGGATCAGGATCCTAGACCTTCTACTGTCAGAGGTACTATTCTAGTATCTTCAGTCTTATCATCTGTACTTTTCGATTCTGGTGCTACACATAGTTTCATATCTATGCCTGTTGTGGAGATCCTTGGGATCTTTGTTTCTTCTTCTTCTGTTGTTATGACGCTAGACACTCCGTTGGGGACTAGAATGGCTGGTGTGCATCAGTGAAAGCAGTCCCCCCTTGAGGTTGGTGGGTGTCACTTCTTTTGGGACCTCTATGTCTTAGAGATGACGAGCTATGATTTCATTCTCAGGATGGACTGGTTGGTTCCCTTTCTAGCCTTTGTAGACTGCTATCATCATAGGGTGAGTTTCACATCACCAGAGGGCAGAGAGTTTCTATACGAGGGCAAGTGGTATGTTCAGGAAGGTCGAGCTAGACCAAAGCATCATAGGCGAGGTGGTATCACAACCCATATGGAGAGATTATATCTGGACGACCAGGGGACTTGTCATGTGGATTTTCCTGCAGTGGTTGATCGTTTTAGGGATATCTTCCTGGATGACTTTTCGGGTCTTCCTCTGGAGCATGAGGTGGATTTCTCTATTGAGCTTGTGCCAGGAGCAGCACCGGTGTCCATTCCTCCTTATAGGATGGCTACACCAGAGTTGCAGGAGCTCAAGAGGCAGTTAGAGGAGTTACAGGGAATGGGTTTCATCAGACCTAGTACTTCTCCATGGGTTTCACCGGTCCTCTTTACGAAGAAGGCAGACGGTACCCTCAGACTCTGTGTGGATTATCGAAAGTTTAACCAGTTGACGGTTAAGAACCGATATCCCTTGCTGATGATTGATGATCTTTTTGATCCACTTCGTGGAGCACGAGTGTTCTAGAAGATTGACTTGAGATCAGGATATCATCAGCTGTGTGTTAGACCATCTGATATACCCCTCACAGCTTTCTGGAGTAGGTATGGTCTATATGAGTATACGGTTATTCCGTTCAGACTCACGAACACACCAGTATTTTTCATGTCTCTGATGAATCATGTGTTCCATCCTTATCTATATTCTTTTGTGGTAGTATTCATGGACGATATTTTGGTGTACTCTCACACTCGACATGACCATGCCACCCATCTTGAGATCGTATTGAGTACACTGAGAGAGCATCATCTATATGCTAAGCTCTCAATGTGCCACTTTTGGATGGACCAGATTCACTTCCTCGGTCATATCATCTCAGAGGCAGGAGTTTCATTAGACCTAGAGAAGGTGAGAGAAGTAGTTTCCTGGGATCATCCCAAGAGCGTGTTTGAGATACAAAGTTTCTTGGGGCTGGCTGGTTACTATAGACGCTTCACACAGGACTTCTCCCACTTAGAAACACCATTGATGAGTCTGACTAAGAAGGGTGTGAAGTTCGTTTGGTCATAAGCTTGCGAGACAGCCTTCCAAGAGGTGAAGGGAAAGTTGACATCATCACCAATCCTGATACTCCCAGAGTAGGGGAAGAGCTATAAAGTTTACGGTGATGCATCAGGGATTGGTATGGGAGTTGTGTTGATGCAGGGTGACTGATTTGTTGTGTACGAGTCTTGGCACTTGAGGCCACATGAGAGGAATTACCTGACGCATGACCTCGAGTTGGATACAGTTGTTCATGCATTGCACTGTTGGAGACATTATCTCTTGGGATAACATTTTGTGGTGTTCACAGACCACAAAAGTCTCAAGTACATTTTTACTCAGTGTGACTTGAATCTGAGACAGCAAAGGTGGGTTTAATACCTTCATTCCTTCGATTTGGAGCTTGCCTATACACCGGGTAAAGGTAATGCAGTAGCTGATGCACTGAGTAGGAAGACTCAGATACAGGCAGTGCAGGAGGCCAGTGGTGAATGGCAGTTGATGGCTTTATTCTCTGAGATGCATTTGGAGGTGCACCGCAGTCAGGGGTAGACTTATATTTCATCCTTATTTGTGACTTCTATCCTCCTTATTGGAGTGAGTATGAGACAACTATCCGATTCAAAAGGCCTGGTTCTATGGGAGTCGGTGGCAAGTGAGGACCCTCTTCTTGGGTAGACGATAGGCGATGATGAAGTTTTTCATTTCCATGGACGAGTATTGGTTCCAGGGGATATACGTGAGGATCTGATGCGGGAGTTTCATGCTTCATCTTGGGCAGTTCATCCCGGGGTTACCAAGATGTACCGAGACTAGAGACGTCAGTACTGGTGGTCAGTTATGAAGAGAGATGTAGCAGGTTTTGTTACGAGGTGTTCCACCTGTCAGTAGGTGAAGGCATAGCATCAGAGACCAGCTAGACTGTTATATCAGTTACCCATTCTATAGTGGATATGGGATGATGTCGTGATGGACTTTGTGACTGGGTTGTTGATGTCACCTTGAGGCAATGATGTCGTGTGGGTTGTTGTGGATAGACTCACTAAGGTAGCTCACTTTTTTCCGATCAAGGAGACCTTCAGTGTTGACGAGCTTAGGAATTTGTTTATCTAAGAGGTCGTATGTCTTCATGGGGTCCCTCATTCTATCATTTCAGATAGGGATTCCCATTTTATGTCTCATTTCTGGAATAGTTTTCAAAGGGAACTGGGTACACAGGTTCTTCTAAGCACAGCTTACCACCCTCAGACCGACGGCCAGTCAGAGCGTACGATACAGGTGCTAGAGGACATGTTGCGTGATTGAGTCCTAGACTTTGGGGGATTTTGTGAGAAGTATATACCCCTAGTTGAGTTTTCCTATAATAATAGTTTTAAGGTAACTATTGAGATGGCACCTTACAAGGATTTATATGGTACGCCATTCCGATCACCCTTGTGCTAGTTAGAGGTAGGTGAGGTAGCATTACTGGGACCATGTCTCGTACATGAGACTTTTGAGCAGGTCAAATAGATTTAGAAGAAGATGGATACTACACATTCTCATGAAGAAATATTATGTTGATCGCCGCAGATAACCCTTGGAGTTCGTGCTCGGGGATCAGGTTTTCTTACGTGTTTCACCGAGGTTGGGGCACAAGCGGATCAGGAGACAGGGTAAACTTTCACCGAGGTATGTGGGGCCATTTGAGATTTTGGAAAGAGTTAGGCCGGTTGCTTATCGGTTGCATTTACCTCAAAGGTACCGGGCCATGCATGACATCTTCCATGTATCTTAGTTGCTCTGTTATCATTCAGACCTGTCTCACATTTTTCAGCCTGAGGAGGTTGAGCTTGATGTAGGTGCATCCTTTAAGGAGCATCCGATTCGTATCGTTGATAGGAGAAAAAAGGTTCTCTGAGGCCGGTCAGTTCCTCTCATATGGGTGCTATGGCAGCATGGTCGAGTGCAGGATGAAACCTAGGAGCGGGAGACCGACGTACGTGCTCAGTAGCCAGAGTTGTTCATGGCTATATCTTCACCACCCATGGAAGGGAAATTCAGAGATGAATTGCTTTAAGGGTGGAATTTTGTAAGAACCCAGTTCTTATTTTTGAGGTACGAGTTTCTTCATTTCTCTTTTCCTTATGTATTTTTTGAGAATGTAAGGAAAATGGGGAAAAGGCTAAATTTTGGATGTACACACTGTGTAATTTTCCACACGCCTTGTAGTCTGGCTGTGTGGGATAAGTACACAGGGCATGTATCCATGTCGGTGATGAAAGGTGTAAAAACCGACTACACACCGTGTAGTGGTCCTTTACAGGCCGTGTAGTCAGTCGACATAAGAAATAGTAAGGTGGTGGAATTAGCCACCATCTGGGTGATAGTACACACGGTGTAGTCGCGAATACACATTGTGTACTCATGTCGACGGATGAACAGTTTGGCAGTGCCGCCATATGAACAGTTAAATGAAGTAAGTACACGCCGTGTACTTTGTTTTTTTCACTTAAAATGGGCAGTAGCCAACCATGTTCAGAGGGAAGGCTTAGAACCGGACAGAAGCTCAGGAGGGGATGGTCAAATCTTCGAGGATCTCCAGATCGAGCATCGAGAATCCATTTCCACCTCAGATGATCTCGTTAGAACCGAACGGGTAAGCCCTCCACTCTTCTTAAACTGTTCTTTCTAATTCTTCATCTAAGGGATGTTATTTAAGTTTAAGCGGGTTTTATTTCACCTCATATCTACCTCATTCATGGACGATTCGTGAAACGTCATTTGAGTATACTGATCAAGGGCATTTAAGGTAGGTGGTTTGGTGTTTAATTTTCATCTTTTGTGCATTTTGTGTGAATTTTTGTTCCACGAACCCATGTTGGGTATCATGTGGCTGAGGCCTTGGCTATTTTAAATACCTAGAATTGAATAGGTAATTAATTGTGATAATAAATTGTTTTGTGGGATCGTTTCGTGGATCCAGGACCACCCCTGGGGGTGCGTTCCTCTGTTTAGTCGTTTGGCCAGGATACCCAAGGGTATGCCTTTAATGTAATGATAGTATAATTGCCTTGAGAGGAATTGCTTGTGTAGAATTGCTTGTGTACTACTTGTTTACATGTTGGGCATGGACCGGTTACCTGTTTTAGCCTGAGGGAAGTGTTGTGATTCACCTGTGGGCATTGTACTATTTATCATTCGGGAAACTTCTTCTGTGCCTGTGGGCAGTTGATTCTGTGCCTGTGGGTGACACTTCTTGTGCCCGTGGGAAATATCCATATGCCTGTGGGCATATTCTTATGTTTGGATTCTCTTTACATGAGGGTAGGGGTTTACGTGTCTGAGTACATTGGATGTTTACATAGAATATTCATTGTGATGATATTTTAAATTGAATGATTAAATGGAAATGTAAATGGCAATTTAACTAGTTAAGTTAGTTACTTTTCAGTACTGCTTATTTATTGCATTTTTCTACTGCACACTGTTGTTGCATGCTTTCACACAGTTGGGCACAAGCCTTTGGTGGGTGCATACTGGGAATTATTTATCACACCCTATTTGGGTCATGATTTTCGGCCCAAATTGATTTCGTTTCTGCTAGTTTGGATAAGGAAAAGGGTCCCTATACAGGTACTTGATTTCTGCTGAGGAGTAGGGGAGCATGGGACCAGGTTTAGGATCGTGATGCTACTAGTTTCTTTGTTCTGTTTTTTTGTACTCTGTATTGTATTATAATACTATGTAACATGTTCTTTCTGTTTTCTTAGAACTTGATACATTTTTCATCATATCTATATAACTGATTGGTTATCTTTTACTGCAGTTTTTATATTAAATGTGTGTGGTTTATTGCTACCGCTGGTGTTGTATGCTTTTTATTTTATTCTGCAGTGCTATAATTTGTCAAATGAGGGCATAGTTTCCCCACTATCAGACATGGGCCCTCGCTGATAGTCTGAAGCCTCTGGCGTTTGGGGAAATGCGCTTGAGGTCATGTGGTGAACCGGGTCCGGGGCACCCGTAGCGTGGCACCCGAAACTGGGACGTTACACATATATCCTTTTTTCTTCCAATTAAGTTTCAAGAAAACTAATGTGTAATTCCTAATTAGTATTTTTTACCTTTTATGAAATGTATCTTTACCACGTGATGTTAAACCACATGTACTATTCTTTTCACATGACCTTAAATAGTGTGTTGTGAACAATATGGGTTTTTATTCCTATTACAATAATATACATAGGACACCTCCCTATGGTCAGATACGAACATAATTATCCTCATAAATTATTATAGAGTTTTTAGAACCCACTAATAATAACAAATTATTGGGGAGAATAAATCCTCTTGGGGTGCCTACGTACGAGGCTTTATTTCATTGAGTGTCCTCACTAGACTCTAAACCATGAGGGTATACACCAAACTCTAAATTTTGAGTGTCCCCACCAGAATCTAAACTTGTATTCTGCCCATTTAACTCTAAATAGCGAGTTTCAACAATACACCCTAAACCATGAGTTTCAATACTAAAATATAAATAATTATTATCCCTATTAGACTCTAAACCATGAGTGCCATCCTACCGAGCTTTAAATTGATAGACCAACCTTCTTATGTGATTATAATAGGATACTAATCACCTTATGTGATGAGAATAAGAGACTCAATATTCCTTATATAATTAAAATAATATTCCCTATAAGATTATCACATGATGATTCAACATAAATATGTGTAAATCATAAGATACCTTATGTGAGGTGTATATGATAACCCAACTTCCTTATGTGACGATCATAAGATTATCAATGTAAAGAGTATATTATGATCCAACTTCCTTATATAATGATCATAATATTCCCTATGTGCATAGAATAAAATGACCTAAATTCATTATATTGTGATGATGAGATTCCCTATATGGAAATAATTGGATATATTATTTCTTTATTACTTATGTGATGATTATAAGATGTACTATTTGATAAGAATAGGATGATACATCCCCCATTATGTGATGATAATAATATGTCCTATTTTAAAAGTATATGATGACCCATTTCTCTGTTACTTATGTCATGACCATAAGATTCCATCATTGCGTTACATGAGGAAGGTAAAATAGCCTTACTTATAGGTTTTAAGCCTATAGACTCATCTATCATTTTCATATATCAATAGCATAATATTCCCTCATATATTAACCTGAGGAAGATAAAGAAATGTTCAAATAATCAACACACTAATACTCTCTATCTAAAAGGTTTTAATCATGTTAAGAAAAAAGTTATAAATTAGTAGATGTTTATAAGGATGGTATCAAGAATGGGATTTATGAGCATGTCATAAATCTATGTGGGAGTCTTAGACTATGAAACAATCACCCAAGTGATATGATATGATCTCTTATAATCACCTTCTAATCAAAGTTTCCGTCATCATCACCCAAGTGGTGGCATATTTCCCACATTTGGAATGTGAAAACACAAGACCCATATCGTAACCATCATGGAGCATCCATGTAGCTATCCTAGACAAAAAACATTAAAAATTGTATCTAATAGATGATATTAATTAGATAATGAGTGGATTGTGTTTTCAATAAATCCGAAGGGGGATACTATTGATCCGAATATAAATGTTGTGATTTAGGTTTTTTTTACGAGAAAAATAATGAAAATGTCGACTCATTTTACCTTTAAATAAGTTATGAAGTGGATAAAGTGGTTAGGATTTTATTGGAGGTTAATAGAACCTATTTGATATATGATATCTAAACCATGGAAGGGTTTTGGCATAAATGTGTTTATTTATATATTCTACATAATAAGTTTTTTTGTGTGAGGAAATTGATTCAATGTATGTAAGGAATATAATATTGAGTAGATCCATGATCTAATAGTCATGACTTGGTGACTATTTCATAAGGAATTTTAGTGGTCTTAATTTCGATGCACAAAACATCGAAGTAAAATGAAAACACATAAAGGAAAAAATTCTTTGGTGTTATTAATGTCTATAGTGAAGGGTTTCTGGGGATGAAATGAGACTCATTCAATGAAGACAAAACAATTAGAATCCTCAAATTAGAATATTTGAAATTCATGAAATTGAAACCATGAACTATAAAAATAAGAATAAAAATGCATACCTTTCATAGATGGATGAACCTTCTACTATATTTAATCAAAATATTTATAAAGATCAGTAAGAAGTAGCCATAAAACTTCATATTTCATAGTGTATCCATTATATTACATGAATCAAAAAATTCTTGGGTTAGACTCTCCTTTAAACTCATAGTACACTAGTACCTATCAATGGAAAAGGGTGGAGGGGAAATTTATCTTCTCTGAGGGTGAGAATTGGTATAAATAAAAGAACAATCGGAACACCACTATCTCACGATGATTGCCTTTTTATGTAATCCTTAATGGAAAATCCTCAAATGATAGTTCATTAACTCATAAGTTACACAAGATATGATTTATTTCTTTGATCACTCATGAAATCATAATCATCATTGATCCTCCCATGAATTTAATATTATGAGATGTTTAATGATAACTCATGTGGAAGATAAATTTGAATGTCAACATTTAATGATCGAATACTATAAATAATCATAAGGATAAACATGAATCATAGATTATTATTCTATTATTTATGATATTCCTATTTCACAATAAATTATAAGCTAAGGCGAAGCAATAAAATACCTATATATTTTAATAAATGATATTCCCATGCATGGAATATGATTTTAGATATTTTCAAATGCAACATACCTATCTCAAAACTTATTTTATAGGCTTACATGTATCGTATATATATATATATATATATATATATATATTATACATTAGGTATCATCTCAATCAATTTAAAACCTGAACTAAAGCCTTGTAGACATTGTGAAGTTTCACAACATATTGTACCTTATATTGTATTATATACAAAATCCTATAAAATGATATCCAAATATTATTTTAGATATCTTCAAAAACACTTTTGGAAGGATATAATAAATTTCACCTTGCATCACATCATATATACTACCTTGTGAATACCCATCCAAAACTACTTTTATATAAACTATAAAACACTTATAAAGGAGATTACTGAGTAAAACTAAATCCACATCCATTTAAACACAATGTATGAACTCAGAGTCCATTATATCATTGAAAAAAATATGGATTATTAAATCCATAAATGTAAGAAAATATCATCCTCTAAAAATGTTCTAATGTTAATAAGATACAAAGGGATCCAGCATGATCTCTATCAAACAAATTTATCTCTATACTTATGTCCCCTAACAGCATCATATTAAATAATGAATTTTCATATGATTCATTTCTAAAATACATTGACTAACCATGGTAAATGGATTATTTTATTCTCTTATAGTTACTCATATATTCTTCATTGTCCAAGTATAGATTGACAAAATCAATTTATAAATCAGATTTCATTCATCAAAGTGGATGAGCATTACATGAACCTCACCCAACAGATAAAAAAATCACATGTATTATCTAGGTATGTTATTACACTTCCTTTGTATATCTCAATTGAGTGATTATATTTCATACTCATCATATGAGAGGTAAAATCCTATCTTGGTTAAGATTCAGACAATGAAATGATTAGTAACACACTTAAACACCCCTAATTATCTAGGACTCAAGTATTTCATAATAATGATATCAAATTATTAAGGTTCTCATGCTATGTATCTCATGAACCTCAAGTGTGTGTTAATATAA
Source organism: Viscum album (assembly GCA_963277665.1). NCBI lineage: Eukaryota > Viridiplantae > Streptophyta > Magnoliopsida > Santalales > Viscaceae > Viscum > Viscum album. The sequence goes on from OY728127.1 coordinate 490,513,951, forward strand.
ATATGAAACATTCACCCAAATTATACAAAATTTATTGTGTATAACACTCCTTGTGGTATACATCATGGGTCATCGAGCATAAAAACACATTTTTTTCCTCATGGTTATATTTAATATATCTATATAGAATCTTAATCTTGAAAAACTTAACATTTCATAACAATATAAAATATTCCACGATTAACATTGCTAATGGATAACTTTAAGTCACTCTTTGAGAGGTTAATTATCATTTCTCTTCATGAGTATATGTATCCAACATGAATGAATGAAGAAGTGGGGACTAACATTTGTATAACATGATACAGGATATATTTTAAATTCTTAAACCCTTCTATGAATACTAAAAATAAAATACATAAGTTCCTTTATCATCATATTATATTTGATAAATTTTTATATCATCTTTATTTTTCTGCACTTTTAACTCCTTGAATCTCTATGAAATTCCTTCCACATCTTTATATGAATATCTAATAAAACCCTCTCACTAAACTATATTATGGGTAAACAATATGAATATAGAAACATTAAATAATGGTGATAATTAAGAATCATACTTCTAATGTCCAACTATTTAAAAAATATATTCAAACTTTTTACTTCACAAAACCCAATGTTATAATGTTAATAACATCTATTTTATACTTTTAACTATTTATAAGTTAATAATAATTATACTTAGTACCTATTATACCAAATAATGTCCTTTATATCTTTTTTGTAACCTTTTATTAACATACCCTAAAGCTAGTAGGATATTAAGTGACTTTTACTTTTAAATTTAATGAATATAATCCTTTATGTTAACTTTTAACTTATCTAAATACAAATATACTCCCAATATCCTCTTAGTCACAATAAAGTTTTTAGAACATCATACTTAGATACACAAAATCATTTGTGTTAGTAAATAACATTTATTTACGTATGTGTTAATATTTAACAAATAAAACATTCTATCCATATCATATATAATATTTTATATGTTTGGAGAGTTACTTGGAAGAGAATCCTTTATTCCTTAAAATATCTAACTGATTGTGGTGGTAACTGTTTCCTTTATACTTTAACATAGATTTGGATAAACACTTTTACCCTAAATAATTTTTTTAGCCTCATCCTCTTTCCAGGAATGTTATACAATTTGATGAATCATAAACCAAGTGTATCAAATACAACATCCCATAATGTTTGTAATAAATTCTCTTATCATATAAGATAAATGAAATAAAAATAAACATATTTTATTTATATATATCTATTATTTATTTATTCTATTGTATTTAAAATATTAATAATAGAAACCTTTATTATTATATTTGAATAAAAACTATGAACTCTATAAATTATTATATTGATATTGAACTTCTGTATTTTACAACATTTTAGAAATATATAGTTGTAATAATAAAACCTTAAAAATAAAATAGTTGATTTTATAATATTAATTCCTAACATGGACTCTCCATAGAGTTTTATAAACTTTTATGGGTATTTTGGAAAATTATATCATATAGGACCATTTCCCTTGCTTTCTAACACCACCTTAATTATTCAATGACCAAGGATGAATATTGGTAAATTCAATCTTCTTTTTGGGTTTATATACCCTTACCCTTTATATTTTCAACATAGAACAAGAACCTAAGAATCACAATCCAAATTAAACTATTCAAAACACTTTTAGAAAGTGTTTAAACAATTCTTGAACTCATTCATATTACCGATTTCCATCAATGATTCTAGAATGAATTTATATCCAAAAATAAGCCTTCAAGGAAACCATTAGTCTCTCCAAGTCATTAGAAAACACAATCACATTGAGTATATGTGTTAAAGTAATGTTCCTTGTGTACTTTTTTATAAAATTATTTCTAAAACCTCATGTAAATCATATCCTTCTTATCATAATCATTAATAATAATTTTTTGAACAACTTCCATGGTTGTTTAATCATTTAAATGTTTCTTAAACACATTAAATTTTTATTTATTACTTAAGAACTATACTTAAGTTTCATTTCTATTCTAATAGTTTGCTTACATTAATCTTATACTTTCTATATGATTGATTTCAAAGTAAATTATAACGATCATGGTGATCTTATATCTATAACATAATATTTTATCAAATTAGTATCGTGTATTATTTTCATTTAATAATAAATTTTATTAAATTTTTTCCACTAAAATGATGACGCCTTTTAGTATAAATCATATCCATTATTGGGCCATGATCCATATTTTACAATGAAATGAATTTAATTTAGTGTTACTCTTACCACTTAGATTTTATGTAGTCAATCTCATTAATCATATCATATATAACTCTTGGATGGTTGAGAATAAAACTCTTTACCCAATATACCATATGGATAAACTCAACATCATTCCTCTAATTTCCTTCATTATGGTTTCCCAGCTAAGTGTGACCCAAAGAAAATTCCCCAAAATAAGGAACTTATCTGTTAGGGTCACCACATTGCTTAATTTCATTATAAAAGATAATTAATGGGAACCATTTTTTGGTAGAACCCTCCCAATTGAGTGATCAAGGACTTGATAAGTGTTTAATTTAGAAGGAGTCTAACACTTGATAATTTAAAGTGGATTTAATCTCATCATCTTATCTCAGGTATTCCCTTTACATGTATAAATCCTTCTAGTGATTTAGTTTGAAATCATATTACTTCAACCAAATAAATATTTTAACCCCATATTGATTTGTAAATACTTACACAACTCATAGATTCTGTTATTAACTTACATTAAAAATCCAATTATATCCATACATATCCAAATGTATCCCATGGATAAGTAATAATAAACCCTTTCATGTATAGTCTTATAATTATATGGATGAAATTATCCCCATAAGAGTGAGCATGAAGAAACATATAACCAATACCTTATTTTTCTAGATAAGGCATAAGCCTCCATGTCAGTGAGTCGTCTGACCCAAAGTCCCTTTTACCTAAAGATACTTTACTCAAGGTAGAATTTAATTTTAACACATAATATTTATATATAATAATTTATTTCTTAATTCATAATCATAACCTAGTACAATCCAAATTAAAGGTAGATAAAACTAAATTAATTATTATACCTAGAATGTAACTCCTTATATGCATGTATGAAAATTTATAGAAACTATTTAACACTTAAAGTAAATCATATATGTATTCGTAATATAAAAATTAGATTCATGAATAAAATAGTTAAAATACTAAATAAATGATAAATTAATGTATTTAAACATATGATAAACATTTTTGAATAATTCATTGATCAGGTAATTATAAAAACTTTATAATTAAACCATGAATTATGGGAATTCCAACATTAAATAAATAGAAATTATTTATATTTATTTCTAATATAAAATTCTTCATATTTACCTTTATATAAAATTTAAATAAATATATGATATTAAATAAAATATAAAAATTTTATATTCTAATTATATTATTTAAAAAATTCACCTAATCTAAATATCATATATTTAATATTATTTAAACACTAATCAAATCAGTTATCTAAACTCGTTTTTATATGTTTTAAATAATTTTCCAAATAAGGAACTTTTAATTTGAACCATTTCAAATTAAATAATTATGAAAAATTCATAAATTTAAATATAAACTTCTTTATATATTTAGATTTGTTTTTAAAATTATAAATACTTTATAAATTACCCTTATAATTATCATATTAATATTTTATATCTAAATTATAATACATTCCATATAATCTCAAAATTTGTTTAATATTAGAACTTAATATTATGGAAATTTATTTAATAAATGTTTTATAAAAATATTAATTAATTATTATAAATTTATAAAAAAATATATAAACTTTTTAAATATCTCAAAATACTTTTTTCCATAATTTATAAACAATTTATTAATTGTTTAATTGGATTCATAGTTGAAATTTTAGAGAAAAATACTATATAGTATTATATGATATATGGTTAACTATAATATACTATTTATATTTATTGGTTCTTAAATAATTTCTACATACTATCAATCAAAATTTATGATAGGTAATTTGGCTTGTGATAATCAGTTAGACTGTATAGGTTAATCTTGACGTGTTCTGGTGATCACAGCTTAAGATATAGCCTACGTAAGAAAAACTATGTGTGTGATGGCCTATATAAGATTATCCCAGCAACATAAATGTGTATGATTAACCTAGTGTAATTTTGTTATCACTGCTTATGATTGGCCTAATGTAACAATAATTCTTTCAACAACTATAAAATCATAGAATATAATATATAGTGATATATTCATAACGATACGAGGCTCAATTTTTTACTACACTGGTTGGTATTATCACTAGATATGACCACATCCTGTTATAATTTATAACAAAATAACAAAAAAAATGATTTATTTGTGTCACTTCTTCTGATATTTTATATCATATGGTGTGACCAGATCACAGCCTACGATATCATATATCATATATAAATATGTGGAAAAATCTAATCATTTGAATGAAATGGATTACAACAATAACATAATATTTTATTTTATTGATTCTTAAAAAAATTTCTTAAAATTTTTTTTTTAAAAACCTATGTAGTGGTATAATATATCATTTTTGTACTTATTAACATGAATCATATAGTAATATTAGTTATAAAAATATTTATTAATTTTTTAATCAAAAAGGAAATAGTTTCAATTAAACTATTTTATTATAATGTTTTATTTAAAAGATTATTTTATAGATTTTATAAATCAAAATCTATAAAATTAATATCAATTTTTGAATCATCATATCAAAATTTTACTATGTTTAAATTTTAGTATTTTTTGGAAACTTTTTAATTTCCGGTTTGTAGTGTAAAATATATATTTTTTAAAATGTATTTTCTTTGAAATAAATTAAGTAATTAAAAATTATTAATATGGTTTGAATATATTTTAAATTTACCTAATTATTACTTTGTTATTTTTAATCCACTCTATTACTTTTGAATCAACTTTATAATGTTTTCTGGTATATGATTGTTTTTTAGATTAAAAATAGGTTTTTTCTAAAAACTATTTTAAACTGCATGATGTCTCTCCTTTTTAATTAATTAAAATAACACCTAATGTGGGATTTTTTAAATTAAATATATAGATTATATATTATTTAATATTAATTTAGTTTCAGACAGGGATTATTTGTAAGAACCCAATTTGTGACTCAAGTTTGGATCCTTTAAATTTTAGTCTAACTCTTATTTATGGACCTTTTACAGATTACTAATGAGTTAATTAAGGTCTATAGGGTGTCTATGACTCATTAAGAGCCTAGAACCCATCTTATTGGAAATAAATGGAACTCTCTCATGGTTAGGGTAACCCGTGCGGGGAGGACACATGGTTAGTCTAAACCGTGCAGATGGTCTACATTTTCAGACAACCATATCACATGGTTAGAGCCCGATTTCTCAAACCATGTGGCCTAACCATGTGGGTGCCCCTATTCTATAGGTTCATGAGCATGTTAGTGCACGGTTTTGGAAAACTGTCCTTCCAAACCGTGTAGAGGAAAATTTTTGGGTAATTTTACCATTTTAACCTTAATGATCAAATGATCATATTCCTTCTTCCCTAATTCAAATTCTATCAGGATGAACCTCCATTTTTCCCTTTCTAGAGCTCTTTAGAGGCCTAATATAGGGATTGAAGGATCTTCTTCATCTAAGATCTAATTTATATTTTGTTTTTCATGTTGGATGTTCAACCGTATGTACTCGAGTCCTCTTTAGTCATTCTTCATTTCTCTTTATCTCGACCTAGTTATAGAGGTTTAGGATTTCATGACTCTTTCTCAGATCTAATCTGATATAGGTTGAAATAGAGTCTGATACTGAATGGTTACAGTCATACAAGTATGAGGTGTGTGTTCTATAACTCATCCCTCAAGTTCGTTGATTTTGGAATTTTTGTGTGGGGCCTGCCGATTTCATCAGGTGTCGTTTATTGAATTTGTGTACCTTGCTTATAGTAATTAGAATCATATGGTTAGGATATTTCCATAAATTTGATTGGTTGTTTGTGGTTATGTACACAACTTCCAACAGCCCATTTAGGGTGATATTCTATAATTGAGTTTTTAGAGTTTTGACACTTTTGATCCATCATTCGGGTGTGCTTGAGCTTGATCACATTAATAGTAATCCTCCTTATATTAAATGAATATTAAATAATGAAATTGTGAATGGATTGTATCATATCACTTCCACTTGACTCACCTAATTTAAGTGCTTAAATTTAAGTAATTGATCTAAATGATATTATGGAAATCATACTTAAGCATATGAATTCGACTTATTGAATGTAAATGAATGTTTGGTTGCATGTCTGTAGCACACATTTACATGTTTATGGAAGGAATAGGAGTGAACCTTATTAATTAAACCTGAGTTACATGGTTTTAATTAAAATGTTTCATACTACATGGCGTTGTTAAAATAATTAAATGTAAGGCTTGAACCAAGTGAATTTTTTTATGGAATAGTTATCATATGAAAAATTTAATTATATTGACTTAAATGTAAGTTTCCTCATTTTGAACAAGTACCTTGAAATCTTTATAAGAAGTATTGACTCATGTTAACTCTTGGATTATTGAGGGAATGCCCTGGGTTCTCGAAGAATTCATTACAATTCAAGTATGTCGGTTGCCTTGGGTGAGACCTACCTGGGAACCCAATCCTTCTCTATATCTGGATGCCCAATACGATACTATAGGATCCATTCATTATTATTATAGGATTCCCTAGATATAATCATTGGATCTGGAGTGACATGAGGTTCCTTTGTTACATCCTTGGGTCTGACCACTGCTTTTCTCCCGTTTTACCTTGGATATATTCATTAGACTATGTGAGAAACGTTATTGTTGGAATTCTGTGGATGATTCTCCTTAGATGAAACTCTTACCCCTTATCTAGAATTAGTTACTACTGAGTTAGATAAACCTATGGTCTTGGTATCCTTGGTGAATACCATGGAACAACTTCATATTAATTATCAATTATGGTTTCCTTGTTACATCTTGGAAACATCACTATTTATATTATCAAGAGCTGATGTCAGTACCGGCCCTGCCTCATGAGACATTTTTATATAAACTAGAACGTAATTAATTGATGAATTATTTATAATTTAAGACAATAGTTGTGGCATAATGTAGGTACTTGGTTATTTAGTTACATTGTACTTCCTTTGTATATACAAGTCAGTATACTGATACATTTCCATTATATAGGAAAAATGTTTTATATGCTATTTGTGGTGGACCACTAATATTTATCTGACACCATCTTCAGACATGGTTTGGTACCCAGGAAGATTACATGTATGTAGGTGTTGATAAAGGTAAGTATACTACTTTGGAAACTCAATTGATGACAGTGCTAGTATAGAGCTAGTAGCAGATGACTGAGCTAGAGCTCATGATTCTTGGAATAGTTTATATATTTAATTTTTTTCAACATTGGTTTTTTCATGTATTTTTGCTACTTTGTGTCCACATTTTCTAGATTTATAGAGAACTTAGATATATCATCATAAATTTTTGTATGTTATTCTAGCTATTTCATTTATTAATGATTTGTCTCCTTTCGTTTTGCATTCAATTTACTTATATTGCTTCCGCAATTTATCTCATGTTGTATATTATATATTATTTATTGTGTTTCACTCTAGTAAAGAGAGAATAGTCTCCCCATGGACACACCCTAGTCCCTCACTACTAGCCAGTAGCCTTTGGTGATTGGGGAGATGCATTTGTGTCCATGTGGCCCACTGGGCTCGGGGCACCACCTAAGTGGTATTGAGGTCTGAGAGGTCAAAAAGTTTTATCAGAGGCAGGTTCCTTTATTACTTTACTATTTAAAGGAAATATTTAGAAGATTGGGAATTATTAGGACTTGTTCATAAGCCATGATTGGGCACCGTGAACCCATGTTCATGGTAAAATATGATTTTCCTGAATTATTATTATTGTTTTACTTTTTCCTATAATAGTTGATATCCTTTCACCTTTGGGTGAAGTACATATTTTCTAGAGTTGTTGATTATTATTCTGATTGATAATTTCATTTAATCCTTTCCCTGATGATAGGAGGTAACGTATCATTGTTACATTCATCATTATAGGCACCAAAAATTTACATTTCATGAATATTTCCATACCATATAGGTTCATTTCACTACTTTAATTTCATAATATTCCTATTATTATTGGGTGATCCTTTCTTGTATATATAATTGTGCTTATTTTTGGTTATGATTGAGCGATTTCCTATTTCAATCCATGGGGTTTTATGGGACCTCATGGGATGGAATGAGTAATTTACCTAATCACGCATTTTATTATAAATTCAGGTGGGCATTAATCTTAGTGATAAGAAGTATGGGCCCTAATTCACTAGGATGGGAGAAAACATTTTAAAAGAACTTTGATACAACTTCTAATCAAATGAAATCATAAAACTAGAATGGTTTCATTTCCTTATCCCATGTTGTCATGTTTATAAAAGGTAAATGAGTGAAACGAGTAATTAAATGAAAAATAAAAATGAAACAGTTCCAATAAATGATGAGGAAAGATACTATTGACCCTTCATCTACTACAACCCCTAAAATAATATCTAAGAAGTTACTAATACCTAACCATATAAGTGAGTATTTGGGATAGTATACCATGGATAATGAGTTTTCTTGTGTTCATCTTCCTTTAGTATTATTATTTTTATACTTCTAAGTTTGTTCTGAGGCATGTTCTTGGAAAATTGTATACTAATGCCGCCATGACATCCACGTGTCATGTGCCAGAATGGTGGTGATGACCATGATCCATATGTGGTGGGTCTTGAGCTTCTAGTATTACCACTTGGAGTTCCACTTGAGATGCCACATGTTTTACGTAATCTGGGAAACGATTCCCAAGTCTGTGATATTTTTCTACATATGATGTAGTCCATGAATGGTGCTCCATGATCTACACCAATGATGGACGATCTGATTCATGAGTTTTAGTTGCAGAATCCTATCACCTTCTCAGGGGATGGAGGTCCTGAGGCTATAGAGTCTTGTCTAGCGGCCAACCTGTCTATATTTGAGCATCTAGAGATGCCTTCAGAGTGGAGGGTCAAACTTTATACTTACATGTTATGTGATTCATCCAAGTGCTGGTGGGATGTGATTACCTAGGTTTGTCTTCATTAAGGAATGTTATGGGTTGATTTTGATACTACCACCTATGATCAGTTCTTCCCTCAGATTCTGAGAGTTGACAGAGACATCTAGTTTCATGCATCTCGAGTAGAGTTCTATGTTAGTTATGAAGTATTTAGTGTGTTTCATGGCAGAAGAGGTGTGAGGCCAGGCTAATCCCAACCCCCTCAAAATTTATTATGAAAAAAAGACGCAACAGAAAAGGGAGGGGAGGGGTCAATCAACCCACACACAAAAACCCTGGACACCCCCACAAAACCCACAAGACCCCAGAAACCAAAAAAGACACACAAACTAGAGAGAGCAGGAAAACAAAGTCATCTCCATCAGCATCTCCCAACCAACTAGCAACCAGCGTCCCACAACACGTTTTTCATCATCCATCACCTCCTTTCCAAGAATATCCACCACCAGAAACACAGAAACACCAACACTAAAATAACAGACAGCGGCTTCATCACATCATATCTACACAACAGCCAAGGTCCAACACCTCATTTTCAAACAACTAGCACCTCTTTCAATCACAAAAAAACTCCCAACATCCCGTTTCAAATCTAGAAACCACATAGTCTGAAAACCAGCATCTCCTTCCATGCCTCACAGCCAAACCCCAGCAATCTAACTCACAAACAACAACATCAACGAACCAGAAACAAAGACATCCACATCCTCACATCTCATCCAAGAAGAATTTTCACACTCGCCAGCAATGCAAATCCACCTGGACCAACACCTAAAGCCAATAATCATCCCCCATAGCTATTTGTTCCAAACCAAAACCAATAAGTCCCTCACATCAAGGTTAACAAGAAGCACCTGTAAAAACTCAACCAAACCATCCACATCCATTACAGAAACCATAGAGAGCAATAAAATGCAAAAGATGAGAACAAAAAACCTTCAACTATGCCTCCTGCAACCTCGGGGAAGAACCGGAGGCATCCATAGCAGCATCCATCACCAACTGCCTTATTCCATCACATATCAAAAAGATCCATCAAGAGTCACCTAGACCCAGGTTTATGATGAAAAACTCTGCCTCATCGTGATTCCTCACAAGGCACCTAAGTCCGAACAGCGCGAACAACCAGAGGCCAGTACCGACAGACATCTTCCTCATCTCCCACAAGTGAAACACTAGGGAAGAAGACCACTCGAACTAGAAACCATCAGCATCACAAAACCCGAACTGCATCTTCTGCACAAACCGTTGCCAAGTCGTATGGGGAACTTGTAGAGATTTTGTTACACCTTTCCATTATATTTTAGTGTAATAGGTTTTGTACTAGCTCCACCTTCAAGGGAAGGTTCTTTTACACTATGTTAGGAAAAGAGTTAGATTACCACCTGCTGGACTGATCAAGGAGGAGTTCATGGTATTGGTAGTTAGACCATTGATCCCCAGCAGTGCCAGAAAATCAGTTTTGATCATGGTAGTCTAGTTGTTTATTTGGGTCGTGGATCAGGCTAGATGCATGCTTTATAGTCGATACCCAAGGATCAGGATATGTTCCCATATACAGTATGAGGTACTATTCTAGTATCCTTTACTATAGTATTTTTTTTATATAGGTGCTTCGCACTCTTTCATATCTTTATATATCATGGAAAGTATTAGACTGAAAATATTGTTTTTATGTGATGTTATGGCCCTAGATACATTGTTGAGAGTATGGATAAAGGTAATATGCTAATTTAGGGAATATCCCCTTGAGTTAGGAAGTCACCCTTTCTCATGGTTGTTCTTTATTCGTGAAATGATGGGCTTCAATTCCATTCTCGGGATGAATTGATTGGTTCTATATCATGCCTTTGTAGAATTTTATCATTGAAGGGTATCATTTACATCACCAGAGAACATCATTTATCTTTTTAAGGGTGAGTAGGATGTCCATGATAGTATATCTAGACCAAAGAATCATGGTCCAGGTGGGGTGATCTCATAGATTTCCAATATCTTCATAGAGGATTAGGGTTTCGACCAGGAAGAATTCCCTACAGTAGTAGATCATTTAATGGATGTATTTCTTGAAAAAAATATGGTTTAACTCCTAATAGGGAAGTAGATTTTAAGATCAATCTTGTTTTAGGAGTAGCACCAGTTTTTATTATTCTTTTTATGATGGCACCTACTGAGCTTCAGGAACTCAAGTGGAAGCTACAAGATCTAGAGGCCAAAGGTTTTATACCTCCTAGAACTTCCTCTTGGTGTTTACCCATTCTTTCCTCCAAGAAAGAGGATGGAACCATTCATCTGTGCATGGATTACATATAGTTGAACCATATTATGGTCAAGAACTAGTATCCACTTCCTTGAATAGATGATCTCTTTGACCAACTCTGAGGATATAGGGTCTTCTCTAAGATCAACCTAACATCGGGCTATCATCAGGTGCGAGTAAGACCATCAAAAATAACTCATGAAACTTTCTATAGTAGGTAAAGTTAGTAAGTGTACCTAGTTATATCATTAGGTATTATGAACATGGTTTTTTTTCATGTCTTTGATGAATAGGGTGTTCCACCCCTATTTGGATTCTTTTATCACAGTCTTTGTGGACGACATCTTGGTCTATTCTCACCCTCATAGTGACTATTCCAATAACCTTGATATCATTCTGAGAACATTGAAAGAGAATCAACTTTATGATAATCTATCCAACTTCCACTTCTGGATTGACAAAGTTCACTTACTACAAAATAATATCTCAGAATTGGGTGTCTCTTTGGACCTGAAGAAGGTGAGTGTGGTGGTTTCCTGGGAGAAGACCAAAAACATTTTTAATATCAAGAGTTTCTTAGGGATGAATATATATTATAGTAATTTCATACAGTATGTATCATGCCTTTATTCACCTTTTATTGGCCTTACAAAGAAGTTTGTTAAGTTCTTGTGGTCATAATTGTGTGATAAAGCCTTTCAGGAGTTGAAGGGAAGGATTATATCGACACCTATTCTAACTCTTCCAAAGCTTAGGAAATCTTATGTCATCTTCTGTGAAGCATAATGCATCATACTTGGAGTTTTGATGATGTAGGAGGATATATTCATTTAATTTAGATCTCAATATTTGAGTCCTCATGAGAGAAATTACTCGATGCACAACCTTGATCTAGAAGCAGTTGTCCATGCCTTAGATTGCTGGAGACACTATCTTTTGGGTGAGCAATTTGTGGCATACATAGACCATAAGAGCAAAAAATATATCTTTTTACAACACGAATTGAATCTTAGTTAGTGAATATGGTTCAACTATCTTCAATCCTTTGATTTTAAGCTTTCCTTTATGGCTGGAAAGGGAAATGTAGTCGCTGATGAGTTGAGTCATAAAAATCAGGCATAGGCTGTACAGGAATCCAGGGATGAATGGAAGTTAATGTCCCTATTTTTTGAGATAAATCTATAGTTTCATGATAGTCATGAGTAGTACTTACTCTCATCCTTGATAGTTACATATTCCCTCATTGAGAAGTTGAAGAGTAGACAATTTTCAGATCCTGAAGGCTTAGTTCTCTGAGAGGGTATCTCTGGAGTTAACCCACCTCCGGATTGGTCAGTGGACAGAGATGGAATCCTAGGTATACATGGACATTTCTGAGTTCCTACAGATATGAGAGATGTGTTAATTCATGAGACTCACTCTTATTAATGGTTGGTTCATTCAGAATTATACAAAAAATATATCGATATATGTGACGTCTGTATTGGTGGCATGGGAAGAAATATCATATAGCAAGATTTATCACTAGGTATTCCACCTATCAGCAGGTGAAGGAGGAGCACCAGATACCTGTAGCCTTTTTTCAGAAACTTCCAATCCCAGAATGGAAATAAGAAGATATTACTATGGATTTCCTAGTCAGCTTACCTAGGTCGTTGAGGGGTACTAACACTATATGAGTATTTATTGACTGACTAATGAAATAATACCATTTAGTCCATATTCAGAAGACTTTCCCAACAGATGATATAGGAAGACAGTATGTCTTTGAGGTAATATGACTACACAGGGTCCCTCATACTATCATTTCATATAGGGATGCTCGTTTCATGTCAATGTTATGGCATAGCTTATAGAAAGCTATGGGTACATAGGTGCTTCTAAGAACATCTTTTCACCCTCAGACTGATGGTTAGTAGAAATGGGAGATACAAGTTCTAGATGAATTTCTCTGGGCATGTTTTCTTGATTTTAGTGATTCTTGGGAGAATCTTATACCTTTTATTGAGTTCTCCTATAATAATATATTTCAAGAGACAATTTAGATGGATCCTTTTGAGACCTTGTATGTTTTTTCATTTTATTCACCCATGTGCTGGCTAGAGGCAGGTGAGGAAGCCCTACTAGGTCCTTGTTTCATGATGAAGACTTCCGAGTAGGTTCATTTGATCAGGAATCATATGATTACTTCTCATTATAGATAGAAATATTATGTTGATCTTCATTGATGACCTCTAGAGTTTATGGTCGGGGGTCGTGATTCCTATGCGTATCACTCAGGTTAGGTCATAGACAGATACAGAGGCAAGGGAAGTTATTACCTCATTTTATAGGGTCATTTTAGATTTTGGAGTGGGACATGTCGGTAGCCTATCAGTTTCTATTACCTCATAGGTATTGTTCCATTCACAACATCTTCCATGTTTCATAGATTTGGATTTATCATGCCATTTCTTCTCATACTTTTGATCACAAGGGAGTAGAGCTTGATGTCGATGCTTCATTTGAGGAGTATCCAATATGAATCTTTGACCAGATCAAAAAGACTCTTCAAGGCTGATTTGTTCCTCTAGTATGAGTTCTATCAAAGAAATGCCATGTAGAGGACGAGACTTGGGAGTGGGAGGCTAACATACTTTCACAGTGGCTATAGTTATTCTTAGACAGTGTTTCACCACCCTTGGAAGGTGAACTCCGGGACGAGTTTCCTTAAGGGGGAAGACTGTAAGAACCTAATTTTTGACTCATCTATGGATCCTTTAAATTTTTCTAACTCTTTTTTATTGACATTTTACAGATTCCTAATGATTTCATGAATGTATCTAGGGTATCCAAGGAATGTTCAAAACTAAGAACCCAACTTTTTGGAAAAAATGGCCATATCTCACAGTTAGGGGAAATCATGTAGGCGTGATGTGTGGTTAGTCTAAACAGTACGGATGGTCTGCATTTTTTGTAAAATCCATATCACATGATTGTTGGATGTTTTCTCAAACTATGCAGCCTAACAATGCGAGTCCCCCACTTTTCTAGGTTCTCATGCATGGTTGGTGCATTTTTTGGAAAATTGTGCGAACAAACCATGGACAATCTATTTTTTGGTTAATTTTACCATTTTACCCTTGATGATCTAATTATCCTCCCCATTCTCCCCTAATCCAAATTACAACAAGATAAACCTCCATTTCTCCCTTTTGGATCTCTTTGATGGCCTGATATAGTTATTGAAATATATCCTTCATCCAGGATCCAATCGAGCATTAGTTTTTCACCTTGGATGTGCAACGGTAGGTAATTGAGTCTTCTTAATTCATTCTTCATTACTATTTCTCTCGACCAAGTTATCGAGGTTTATTCGTGTATGAACTTTTTTTAGATCTACTCCAATATGGGATGAAATAGTGGCTGATTCTAGATGGGGTGAGTTGTACATGTATGAGTTGGGTGGTCTATAACTCATCCCTCAAATTTGTCAATTTTGGAGTTGTCATGTGGGGCCCTCCAATTCCATCAGGTTTCTTTTATTGAATTTATATTCCTTGATTATATTCATTAGAGGTATATGGTTATTCTCATTCCATAAATGCATTTGGTTATTGGTGGTTATTTACAAAACTCACAACACCCCATGTTGGTTGATATTCCATAATTTATTTTTTTAGTGTTTTGACAATTTTGAGCCATCATTTGGTTGTGATCGAGATTGATCACACTAATGGTAAGCCTCATTATATTTAATTCATATTAAATCATGAAATTTTGAATTTCTTGTGTCATCTCACTTCCACTTGACCCACAAAAGATAAGTTCTTTAATGTAAGTAATTGATTTAAATGATATTAGCGTAACCACACTTAAGTATTTGACTTTGCCTTATTAAATGTAAAATAATTTTTTGTTGCACATATATAGAACACCTTTCCATGTTTATGGAAGGAATCAGAGTGAACCTTATTAATTAAACTTGACTTATATGGTTTTAATTAAAAGTTCACATGCTACTTCTCCTTGTTGAACTAATGAAAGGCAAGGATTGAACCAAGTGAATTTTTTAATGGCAAATTTATCATATTAAAAAATTAATTATATTGAATTAAATGTGAGGATCCTCTTTATGCTCATGTACCTTAACATATTTATATAATGGTTTGACTCATGTTAACTCTTGGATTCCTGAGGTAATTCATTATGTACTAGAGGATGTCATTCCAATTCAAGGATGTCGGTTGCCTTGGGTGATACATACCCAGGAACCCAATCCTTGTCTATCTATGGATGCCTAGTATGACACTATATGATCCCTGCATTATTATTACAATATTCCACAGATACACTCCTTTGATCTAGCACGACATGAGGTTGCTTTGTTGGATCCTTGGGCCCGAGCACAGTTTATATCTCATTTTACCTTGGATGTATTCCTTGGACTCAATTAGAAATATTATTGTGAGAATTCCTTACATGATTTTCATTGGATTACACTCTTACCCCTTTGCTAGACTCGGTTTCTACATATTTAGTTCCCTTGAGGTCTAGGATTACTTTCTGAATAACATGGAACCACTTCATATTAATTATCAATTTTGGTTGCCTTGTTATATTTTAGAACCATTAAAATTTATACTATTATGAGGTTATGTTAGTGATGGCCATGCTTCACGTGACTTTTTTATATAAACTGAAACTTAATTAACTGATGAACTGGTTACACATTCAGACACTTGCTATGGGTTGAAGCATGTACATGGGTATTTAGTAACATTGTACTTATTTACTTTATATATAAATTTATACACATTGATACTTTTACATTACATGGGTAGGATGTTATAGATACCATTGATGGTGGGCCACTGAGATTTATCTCACACACTCTTAGGGAATTGTTTTGTATAGGAGGCATATTATATGTATGTAGGTGTTGATAAATTGAATCATACTACTTTAGAAACTTTATTGCTTTCTGTGTTAGTACGGAGCTGGTAGAAGATGATCAATCTAGAGCTCAGGATTCTTGGGATAGTTTATGTATTTCCTTTTTTATAAATTGGGTTTTTTATGTATGTCTACTAATTTGTATCCTTGCTTTCCATATTTTGAGTGACTTGACATATATCATCATCAGTTGTTGTATGTTATTCTAGATATTTCAATTATTATTGATTTGTATCCTTATTTTGTGAATTCTATTTACTTATACTACTTCTTCTATATATCTCGTATTGTATCTTAAAAGGTATTCGTTGTATTTCACTCTGCTAATGAGGGAATAGTCTCCCCACAAACAGTCCTTAGGCCCCCGCTTCTAATCGGAAGCCTCTAGAATTTGGGGAGATGCGCTTGTGTCCATGTGGCCCACCATTCTCATGGAACCTTATACATGGAATTCAGGTCTGAGATGTCACATTATTATTAGTTTTAGAGTTAATATAGATTCATTCTTTTTCTAAAAAAACACTCTTCTTAAAAACCCAATGTCTCACCGCATCTCAGTGATTAATATTATATTAATTTTTTACACTTATGTGATTTAAATTTGGAAAAATTTATTAAATATTTGGAATCATCATATTTTATAATTTATAATATATACAACATAATTGTTTACCATAATTATTAGTGAAAATAGTTAAAATTGATCACAACCATTAAGGTAAAAATGAATTTACTGAGGGATTATAGATTAAACTTAAGGGGGGAAAACCTCAAAATTATATAACACCAATTATATAGACATATTTTGACCTTATACCTTCTATTATAGATAATTTACCATTATTGGGGAAGGGGGACCAGAAAAAACAATTGTGTAATTCACTCTTTCAAAAAATTACTTGTGTGCCGCTCACCTCACCTATAAAATTCCACAACCTCTCCTCCCCACTTCACACATTAAAACCCATTTGGTTTGGACAATACCTGCAAAAATAACTTTAAAAAATCCATCATATCACCCTAGAAGCCTTATTTTGTGAGGAAATAAAACCAAGGAATACTTTTAGTGTGAAAAAAAAGGAGTTTCCCTAAGAAGAGGTAACTTTCCCCAACGATCATTTTTATATTATTTATTACTCCATGCCCTTAAATTATTATTAAAACATGATTTAATAATAACCATAGTATATTAAATATAATGATATGTTATTATGTTAATTTCATATCCTAAATGTTTTCCCTGTTCAATTAAATGGGTTACGAAATCATCATTTATGTGTATGGAGGACTACAACCTCACAAACCGATGTTGTTTGTTTTTCCATTACCACCTCTCACAGTTGGGTACGATGAAGGATATACAGTATATATATGATATTTTTAAAATAATTATACCTATAAAGTAATTATATTATATATAACTTTTTACATTCATTTCTTTATGGGATATGATAGTGTCATTCGTGTGTACGATGGACAGCCGCTTCATGATGCAATGTGATTTGTTTTCACTAATGCATTACATGGAAGACAATAAGGGTAACTATAATGAATATATGTGATATAAATGAAATAATTATGATATTAATGACACATTAATCATTATTTATGTATAATATATCATTTTATTTCTTACCATTTTACTCACTAAGAAATGATAACGTCATTCATGAACGTGTGGACTTCCTCTGTCACAAAGCGACGTGGCTCTCTTTTAATCACAACAAAATAGAGATTATATATATAATAATATTTAAATAAATAATATGTTATATATGATATTATTATCATTATTTAAATATAAAATATTACTTTCCACTTTTCCATAATAGTCATTTCAAAATAGAAATTTTACTCATGCGTACGTATGACCTACCATCTCCATTATTGTAACATACATCATTTCTTAATACCATATTTTATGATTACTCTTAAAATTATTATTGAATTATAAATATGATAAATATTTCATGATTATTATTTTGGATATTTTTATATAATGACATATTTGACAATAGTCAACCCAACAAAGCCATTTTTGACACAAAAGCCGAATATGGTCAAAACATCTACCTAAAAATTAATTATTTAAGTAATTACATATAACTTACTAATAAGTAAAATAAAATTAATAATAAAATTGAAAACTTTTCTCAATAATTTAAATAATTAATGTAGGTTTATTATTCAGTAATATAAAGACATATGCGACAAGTCAGACTCAAGGTAAGGGACTTCGTCTCAATTTCCTTTTATTAAGGAATATCTTGATTTTATACACTTGTATTTTTTATGAGTTTTATATAAAACCAATTTTACATGTTATATCATGAATTTATTTATTATCATGGTATTTAATGCTTTTTTAATGATATTTTTTCATGGGGATTGTGATTCAAACATGTTCAAGGTGATAATGAACTTTTCCTTTTAAAAATTCATCTTTTAATGTTTTTCCTTCAAAGTATCTTTCTCTTCCAGGTCAATGTTTTTTTAAAGGTTTTTATGAAAAAATTTATATGAACATAAAATATTTATAAATTAAATTTTATGTATCTTTTTTACTTTATTCTCAAAGTTTTTCAAAAGGAATCTTTTAATATGTTTATACAGAATGTTTGGACAAATGATAAAGGGATTTTTTTATTCTTAATGTAAAATGTGATAATTAATTTTCTACCACCGTGACCATTATTTTATTTCTATATTAATTTGAAATATTTCATGATTTCCTGCAATGAAAACCCATTTGTCCTTTTATTTGGGTATTTTGGTATTGAAAATGTTTTTTCAAAAGAAAAATGTATTTTTATATTGAAAATGGATTTTTAAAAGAAAAGGGTATTTTGATATAGAAAAGTGATTTTTTTATAAGTTTAAAGGAGTTTTCAAAATATTTTATAATGTAAAATTGAAATAAGAAAATATTCATTATATGGTACTTAAGAATTATACATGAGAAATGGGTGCACCCCAAATACTATTGGGTGCGCCCATTACAGCTTATATAATGGGGCATCTTAGCTAACATTGAGTGAGGGAATTAAGACTTATACAATTGGTGTTCTGGGATAGTAATCCAATTAATTGGGTAATGTTTCTTGTTTTAATAGGAAAGAATGTGGGAGTTTCAAAAGGGATTCTCTTATGGATTTAATTGGGATCCATTTAATTCTGACATGAGTTTAAAACGGGTTATGAATGTGATACTCTAAGTTATTGAAAAGGGTTTTTAATTTCTTGTTATAGGTTTTAAATGATTTCTTTAAGAAAAAAGTGCACTTTTCATGTGAAAAGGTTTTATTTATTTCACAGAAATAAAATTTATTTAATGGTAAATATTTTATAGGTTTTCATTTTTTCACTATACTAACACTTTACTTTTTTTATATCCCTTAATGATATTTTTTTGATCATTCCATGTTTTAAATGTTTTTCACAGGATGTGTAAGGGAATTTATGGATTCAAGTTTAAAGTCATGAATATTTTTCATTAAAGAAATAATGTTTTGTTTTAAAAAGTTTTATATGTTATAAAAAATGGATTCTGATCGGAAGTGTCCACTTTCTATTATATGGTTTTGTGACGTATGAGTTATGACATAATTCTCAAAAACTCTATACCAAAAAAGATCTGCAAAGTGAAAAATGTAATTTATTGACTAAAACTCAGGATTATTTAATTTTTAAGGCTGTTTCCTTATAAAAAAATATAGTATATCTAAAATACCACTGAAGGGTTTATAGGGATCAAACTACACTCACTCAACATAGAGAAATAAATTATAAACCTAAAATTTCAAGATCCATAATGCATGAAATCAAAACCTTGAAAATGATAAATTAATAACACAAACACATAACTTTCACCTATGAATGGAACTTATATTATATTTTATCAAATATTTTATAAAAAACACTAAGATAAAGTCATTAAAATACATCATCTATTTTTTTCTATAGGAAAATATGAATTAATTTATTCTTGGGTGGGACTATCCTCGGTACCCAAAGTATTCTAGTACATATTGGTGGAAAAGGGTGGAGGATAAATAGAGCTTTGTGAAGATTGATAATTCGAATGAAGTAAGGTTGCACTATACTTCTAGTATCTCATGGTGACTCCCTCTTTATATAAAACTTAGACTATTATCATTGAGTGATCATGCATTAACTCATACATTACACAATAGAGGATTTGTTAATAGTTCATTTATGCATTCATCATATAAATTCATCATTGATCCTACAATGTGTTCCATTTTAAGAAACATCTAATGGTAGATTATGTGAAAGTTAAATCTAACCGTTAACATTTAGTGACTAAATATAATGAATAATTGTAAGGATCAACATGAATTATACATTATGATTCAATAGATTAAAATATTCCCATGTCATAATATATGATAGTCCAAGTCAGTGCATTTCAATATCCCCATATAATAATAAATGATATACCCATGCATGGAAAAGCCTTTAGATATTGTCACATAAAAAATCCCTACAACATTCCTTATGATATAGGCTATCATGTATCATATAAATAATTATATTTTGGGAATATATCCATCATATAAGATATTTTATATATCACATAACATAAATTTGAAATAACAGACCATAAAACCAACCATATTATAGAGATGTTTAGTTTTATGATCATTTCAAAGTAGATAGAAAATCAATGGGAAATAGTAGACCATAATGGTTACCATTTCATAGTTTGTTGAAATGATAGAACATTGAGTTTTTGAGTAAATAAATATTATATAATATGATATAGTAAGAAATAAACATATTGAATAATGTTTCTTGAGGTGATATTTTTTCAATAGTTTGAGAGAGTTTCCACTGAAAACCATGATCAAATAAATATTTCAGATAGATTTTTACATAGCTATTCTAGATTATGATTTTAAAATGGTTATGGTGGTAAGTAAAATTTTTATTTATAGTATTTTTATCCATGTGTGTTTCCAATAATTAATGGAATAGAATTTTATCATATCTCTTGATTCATTTTTTTAGATACTGAAGCTGAAGAAAGAAACATTATAGAGATAAAAAATTCATGATGGTAAATATATTCAATGTAGTATATTAATAGATTGTATATGTTTTTATCAGATGTTAATCATAATTTGAAACATGATTTTTATGATATATTAAATAAATGAAACCATGTTGTGGTGACTGGAGAAACACTATACTTTGGTAAATATGTTTAAATAATTTTTCCTACCTATTCAAGGTAATAAAAAGGTTTTGATCATTAATGGTTTTGTCTACTCAAATTTTAAAGATCGATTTGAAGGAAATTTTTTTACCTTTTAAAAATAAAATAAGATAATAAGATCAATGAAATATTGAAAAATATAAGATATATATAATGAATATACTGACAATAAAGGAAATAGATAATTATATAGAGAGATATTTATCTATAAAAAATATTTTTATGGAATTATCTAATATAATATTTTGAATTTCAAAATGATAAGTTAATGAATAATTAGTTATTATCAAATGATAAATAAAATGGAGTGCAATGTTTCACTTTTTTGTTAAATGTGTGACATTTTATATTATAATTCAGTTTTTCATTGTAATTTTAATGAGCCAATATTTTTTAGGGTAGGTGATCATTGATGTATAGTGATTGGCTCAAAATTTATTATTATAAAGTTTTGATTTTGATTATTTTAGTGAGACAAAACTGAGTTTTCGTTTATCTTTGTACAGCCTCCACATCAAGGGTGAACCAAGAAAAATTCATATATTCTTTGTTATTTTTTATTATTATATATGAAAGGAAGATATGATAAACACATTTTATTATAAATAACCATAATAACAAGAATAAATAAGAGGGAAAAATTAATTTGATCACATCCTAATTTACCTACCTCTAAGGGTGTTCCCTTTTACACCTAACAATTTATAATCCCAAGTAATCCTAGTTAGGGACCTTCTTAAATTTTTTCATAATTATTTATTAAAAACTAATTCAATTCAAAATTTTAATAATTTTTTTAATAAATTAATATGGAAATAGTCCATAATGTCTAAGTAACCAAGATTAAGTAATACTTAATATTTAATAGCTATAATTAAATAATTAATTATTAAAAAAAATTCCTATAAAAATTTCCATAACCTTATATAATAATTAAATAAAAGTTCGATTAATTAAATCCCAAAACATATGGGTTTTATAATCTCCCCACATAAATATTTTCATCCCTGAAAAGTAATAATGATACTACTTAATCGAACTATATGTATTTGTAACCATGAGGGCCTTTTAACATAACCCAAATATTATACTCATAATCCCTGTATCATTAGTTCATCATAAAGGACCAATCTCTATATCTACCTCTCACTAGATTGATCTTGCATGGTTTTTAATAGGAAAATTATCATATATCATCTCATAATATTATATTGTTATCATTTATGTTACTAAAATGATAAAAGTTTCATGAGATTTAACTTATAGAAACATGAGTCTATTATTCATTTTATTTCATGATTTTAAACATAAATTTCTAAAAAATAAAAACCATAAATATAGAGGTTTAGTGTCATTTTGGAGATTATAAACATAATAAAACCACATAAATACATGTTACAGTATATATTTTTTTTCTCAATAATGTTCTATTAAATCACTTTGAACTTCTTTTATTTCATAGGATATCTTGGGAAATATATAAATAAAGGGGATGAACTATAAATCCTAGTAAGGGAATAATCATTGTAAAGAATAATGAAACATATGATGTAATAGGAATATCGTGATAAAATAAAAAGAAGTACTATATATATTCACCTTAAATTATAGCATGAATAATATATTATAGGATCATGTCATCATATGAATTTGGAAAAAACATAAAACATGAAATCATAATTATAAGCCAGGGCTCACTGCCAACACATCATATCATTTTGTGCTAGGATCACTGCCTATACACTACACATGTTATTTCAAGAGATTAAAACATTAATAAATATGTTATGTAGCATCCCAAACAGATTCTCCACCCGAAAAGTGCTACAGGACGAAATGCCACTAGGCCTCAGGCATACCCCCCATACATCAAAGGTTGTCGAATGGTAGTGAGGGTGTGAAGAGGTGATATTGGAGAGGATATACCCTCTGGTGATGGTAATAATAGTATTCTACAGTTAAATAGATCATATCAGAATAAAAGATGATAACTAACTAGACTAGTAAATCAGCATAGTTTAGGAAAAATAGATAGAAGCAACAATAATAATCAATAAGGTAAAACATACCACTTGTAGAATAAAATACCATTTATAGAATAAAAAACATAATACCAAAATTTTAATCCTGCACATAATTCAAGTCATAAAAAATAATAATAATATGGAAACCCATGAATGACCTCTGTACATATAGTTATAATCATGATGATATGGAACTAAACTCAAAAGTAAACTCCAGAGGATGTAGGAACCTCCAAGGTCCTTTTCCATCCATCCCATTATAAAATTATTGAAATACTCACTATGGTCCAACTCCAAATCATAAACCCTTGCCTAATTTCAAAATCATAAAGACTACATGCATCCCAAATGTCTTATGTAGGGTGTGAGAATAATCATAGTAGGCCACCACCAATGTGTTCCAAACTTAAATCTATGATAAAGCAGGTGTACTAAAATATAAATAAATCGAACATGCACATCACATCACATAACCTTCTTCCCTTCTTCTCAACATCCATAAGGAAGAAATCACATGCTTCATCCATCGCCAATATAACTATAGTGGAAAGGATCCTTAGCATAAATCTCAAGGCATCCCCTGATAAAAATCAATCAAGGTGAACCCTCAAGTTTCACCGATAATATAATCACCTGAAACCTCAATCCAACTAATACCTTATTTCCAAAATAATAATTGTTTTCCCAAAGACGTTACCCAAAGATCACTAGGTCCCATGGACCTCAGACATAGAATCCCCATTGAATTAAATCCTAACGTCCAAGGAATAATTATGTTTGTCCTCAAAATAATAAATTTCATATTCTCAACATCCAAAATCCTGAGGAATGGTGATACCCATCTCCCAAATAGTCCTGAACAAATAGCCTCAATGTATGGAGAGACTCATCCCCAAACTAATGGTCTCAACACTATCAACTGATGGATCCTCTCCATCCCCATGGCTTTTTATGGAAATAAACTTCAACTATACTCATGGTAAACACCATAATAAGTTGCATCTAACAAGGTCCTATACCCACATGAGTGGTCAACACCACCTCATAATCTAAGTCTTATCTGTGTGCACAAGAATCCAATGGTTTATCGGCCAATCAAAATGAGAGAAAAACACCAACAAAGTACCTTAGACACAACATATTTACACCTCATGACCTTGAAACTTGTCGTTGATCCTAATGGTCAACCCCATCTAATATCTCATGATCCATTCCCATAACTGGACAACATTTTCACCTCATCCCGATTGCCATGTATCCCAACCTATGATCAACATCACTCATTGAATCTGGGCCTCACCCAACCTAAAAAACCAAGTCTCTTTATCCAGATGGTCATCTCTATCCTAGTACTTGGTCCAAGCCCATAAATTTCCCATGTAACCAAGTATTATAATATAATGGTTTAGTTTAAATAAATAAAACACACACAGACTAATCTTCCAAGGTGGTCCCTAGCCTCTAACCTAGCCTCACACACATAAACATGGCAAGATAATTCCTCAAAGAATCCCACAATGTCTCATAGTAAATTTAACTACAAGATGTTAATCAATTATGGTCTCGCTCAGACTACCCAATTGTGTGCTCAAGAATGCACCACCAAACCAGGGGGAAATCTAAGAACCACTTAAATTTGGTTGATAGAAACACTCTCATCCGTTAATGGACTCTAACTCAAGATGATTTGGAATAAATCGGTGTTTTAAATGAACTCCCTACAAATATGGTCATATAGATCACACAGATTTAGCACAACATGTGGTGGGAGAAAACTAAAAGAGATGTAAGATTATTGAATCCATCACTAATACAATTCCAACTCACCTAATTGAGATTTATTTGGGTCTTGGATTTGGAAGATACTCCAAAGCCTAATTCAAGAAGAAAGGGGAGCTCCCAACTACCAGGAGGTGAAGTATGCAAGAAATGAAGGAGAAAGAAGGTGGGAAAGAAACAGAGGTAGGATAATAATCTTAATTTCTCACTTTTTAATGACCCGAACAGTTTGGCTAACCGTGCACTAATCATGTTATACCCAAAGCCTAGGTACTAAACTTGCAAGATTGGCCCGTATGGTTTTCCAAACCATTGGAAAACCATGTGTGAACCTCTTATAAAAGTTTCAGATATTTACCATGGTCGTGCACCCCCTTCTGTATAGTTTTTCAAATCATGTCCAATGACACTAGTGGAACATTAGGTTTTTAATGGTAGGTTTCATGATTTTTCCAAACCATGCACATCAATCTGTGATTTTTCCAAAACTAGGTTTTTAGACACCTATGCACCCAAATACCACTCAAAATGATTAGGCACTTGTCGAGCATTAAACCCCATTTAAATAAATTCCTTCATTCATTTATAATCTCGAAATTCAGTTCAAATTATCAAGAAAATTTTATTACTCTCACTAAACTTCAAAAAACTCAACTGGTTTAAGGATTTTGACCCGCTCCAAAAACATAGGATGTTACAGTATACACACATTAACATAGTTCATCCCTTAGCTATAAACCACCCCAGTCTACCCCTGCCATAAATTCATAGGTAAATTCTCTCTAGGTGCTTCCCACCTTAGTAGTTACCTACCCCAGTCACTTCTTGACCCAAAATTCAAATAAAAATGATGGTCCTATGACCATATCCAGACTCAAAATTCCTCTTGTGATGTATTATCACTCTTTCACCTCATCATTTTCTCAAATCACGCCATATTCAACTCTAAAACCCATCAGGTACCACTCCTCATCATATTCCCACCTCATACCCATTTTGAACATGACACCTAAGAGGTCCTTCATCTCATCATTTGTCTATAAGAAGATCTGGTTTCTCACACCTCACATAGATCCCACATCACACTGATTCCTAGATTCTAGTGATGCTCAAAGAAACATGCATCACATTGATTCCCAAATGTCAATGCACCTCAAGTAGACCTACATCACATTGATGACCATATTCCAATGCACCTCATGTAATCTTGTGTCTCATCAATTCCCATAGATAATTATGCTTCCATGAACCAAATATATATATATATATATAATGATTCTGAGATGATGCCAACCTACTAACAAGTGTATGGTTAGTCCAAAAAATTACATATCATGCACATCATGCACCCAAAACTAGAAATTCCTATAAAAAAGGTCCATACAAAAATAATAGAGAACTCGGCCATGCCCACAAAGTATCTCTAACCATAATCAGATAACATTCCCACTTTGAACCTGGTAGCTCAACAGTATTCACCTGGACAGAAGATCAACTTCTTGAGGCTTGGCCTCCAAATAGTTCTACCCTAGCCACCAGCCACTTAAACCACTATTTGGTCTTACAATGTCTTTCACAGCCTTTGTGTGCAGTTGTATCCTGAATACCAACTCCTAATACCACTCTCGGTAAGATCTCAAATCCCCAAGTCTACTTCAGTCCATAACTTTCATATGAATGAGAAGGATTCCTATTGAATCTCTTAAGATTACTAAACTTTCTATATAATCGTCACTCCTTGTATGCCCAATCACACTGCATCTGCACATTCCCCAACTACCCGCACTAGAAGTACACCATCAAAGACCCTCACCTTGAAGGTCTAATCGAATCCCTAGCCTAACAGTCCTGTTGAAAGTATTATTAATCCTACTTCCTACTATCTAAATCATCTCCACTAACATCACTTGAAGCCATCGCCTGGCTTGAATAATGCTGATTCGTCAAATTTCCCTTGACTATCGACAATTGATTCACTGCCTCCAAGAATGTGGATAACCTAAATATGTTTACCTTCACCCAAATTGAATGATATAAACCATTCCCAAAATTCCTCACCCTTGAGGAGTTACATCCCACCATATTGGGTGATAAATTAGAAAACTCAGTGAAAGTAGATGTATAGTCCATGATGGACATGTCTCCCTACTATAGGATCAAAAACTCATATTCTATTTTTACCCTCAACATCTCTAGGAAGAAGTGCCCAAAGAACTTGGCCTCAATGTTTTTTCAATCCATTCACTCATGTCTATCTTTCTGAACCTATATATCCCAATAATGCTTTTTCATTCCTCCGATCATGTACCTCGCAAGATTCACCCTCTAACTCGAGGGAGCCTCAAGATACTCGAAAATAGTGTGCATAGAAACTATTCAGTTCTCATCTTCCTGTGGTCTACCCTATCCCTAGAATAAAGGTGTGTGTTATGATTGGAAATTGCATGTCAAATATGACATTAAAGTCTCAGATCCATTATCTCCCATGTCAATACCCTGAATGACATGAACCAAGATTTCCCTAAGCTTCTCATCAGGACATAGACCAAAATATATCAAATTATACAGCTTCCATAATTTCATTGGAGCCTGTACCTAATCCTTTTCCTATGGTTCATGATCTTTCCAACCCTCTGTGGCCTCATCCCAACCCTAAGGGGTCACATCATGTGCATTCTCCTATAGCGCCAAATCCCTACCTACTTGATGCTCCATCAAAAGATTCTTACATGGAAACCCTTTGAATGCCAATAAAATTCCCAGACATGCATAAAATATATATAATGCAGATAGAGAAAATAGTAAGAGGCAACTCAAACAAACTACCCTTACTCTCCCCCATCGTAACCATGTAACATAACATCCTGACTTATGACCCCCCACTTACCCATATCAGATTCAGGTTTCAAGTATATCTTGGCCTCATGGCCCCTCACATACCCACATCGGTGTCAGGAGTCACTTTCCATCCAAGGTATCTAAGTATAATTCCGCTAAATAAGGCTAATAAGGAAAACATTATTTATCTTCCTTTGCTGGAACTTTAAATGGATCACCCTTATCGTCATCCCAACCTTCTCCTATCAAATCTAGAACAATACATATATATCACATTCAAATACATATCATTACAAATAGATTTCACTGGAACTCTATGCCTAGGTTGGATGAGTAGAATGCCACCGAAGAAGGCTAAGTAGGAAAAAACTGTTTAGCTTCCTTTTTTAAAACTTGAAACAACTCAACCCCTCTTAATGCAATCCATGTTCCCAATGAAAATCACAATAAATTTTTCATACACACACACACACACAGATATATATATATATATCATCCTATGTGTCTATCAATAAAGCATAAATAAAACCTCCCTTTCCATACCAGTCCAAGGGTCCAATATCCTCCCTTTCCATACCATGAAAAGGGTCACGTATCATAACGAATAACAATCACATAAAAGTGAACCACCCAATCTATAAATCGTATAAACTATAAAATAGAAATCATAACAGAAATTTCCCACCCATGACAACTTGGCATATCCCCCATGCATGGGTCAGCAGGCACCTAAACATGATCTCTTAACCTAGTTCCAACTACATCCTTGTCTATGGTCTACCATAACCTAAATAGTAAGACCCAAAATGTGTTAAAAAACTTATTTGATACCATTTATAGTGTCCCTTCTAGATTCCCCACCCAGAAAGTTCTATAGGCTAGAGTGACACTGGGTCGTAGGAAAGCCTCCCCATATGCCAAAGGCTATCGACTAGCAGTGAGGATGTAAATAGGTGATAGTGGGGAGACTATACCCTCTAATGATGATAAAAATAATGGGTTTTAGATAAATATAACAAAGAAGAAGAAATGACCATAAATAAATGGGCTAGTAACATTCCATAGAGGAAGAATAAAATATAGGAGAAGCAATAATTGTTAATAAGATAAATCATACCACTTACAGACGGAAAAAAACATTTGTAGAATAAAAAAACATAATACCAAAATTTGAATCATGAAAACAAGCCAATTCATAAAAAAAATTAAAAAGTGTCCCCCATAGATGACCTCTTTACATGAATATATAATTATGCTGATATGAAAAGAAACTAAAAATTAAACTCCAGCTGATGCAGGAGCCTCCAAGGCCCCCTTCTATCCATCTCATACTAAACTGGTTGACATGATCACTAAGTTCCATCTCTTGAGCCCAAACCCTTACATGATCGAAAAAGCATAAATTCTACATGTGTCCCAAAGGGCTCGATTGGGTGTGATAATAATCTTAATAGTCCACCACCAATGTGTGTCTAACCTACATCTATGATAATGAAGGTATACTAAAATATAAATAAACCGCACATGAACATCACATTAAATAATCTACTTCACTTTTTCTCAACATCCACAAGGAACAAATAACCTACTTCATCCATCTCAGTTATAACTATAGTGGAGAGGACCCTTAGTATAAATCCCAATGCATACCCTGGTCAAAATTAATATCCGTGAACCCTCATGTTCCAAATCTAATAGAGTCACCCAGAACCTCATTCTAACCAACACCTTCTCTCAAAAATAATAATAGATGTCTTAAAGGCATACCCCAATAAGAAATTAGTCCCACGTACCTCATCTCATAGAATCCCCATTGGATCAAATCCTAACGTCTGAGGCACAACAATGCTTGTACTATAAATAATAAAATATATCATCTCAATATCCAATGTCCCAAGGAAATGTGATACCCATCCTTTCTAATAGTCCTGACCCAATGAACTCAACTTACAGTGAGCCTTATCCCCCAACTAATGGTCTCAATATTGTTTATATATGGATCCTCAACATCCTTGTGAATTTCTATGGAAATAACCTACAACCATACTTATGGTCAAAACTATCCTAAGATGAATCTAACAGTGGCCTCTACCCACATGAGTGGTCAATTCCACCACATAATATGAGTCTTATCTATGTGAACATGATTCCAAAGTCCCATCATCCAATTACAGAAAGCATAAATCACCAAAAAAGTACCTGATTCACAAAATATTGGCACCTCATTCCCCTGTGACCATTTTTATCATACCAATGGTCAACACCATCTAATGTCACGTAATCCATGCTCGTAACCTAAAGACACCACCAAATCATCCCAATGAACACATCTACCAACCTGTGATCAACATCACTCCTAGAATTTGAGCCTTTACCAACCATACAATCCAAGTCACCTCATCCAAATGGTAATCACTATATAAATCCTCAATCCAAGCATGTCATGTTCCAATGGAACAAATCATAATAACCTAAAAATTCAATTTTAATAAACAAACAACACCCAAACTCATATGAACTAGTGGTATATATCCTCTAACCCATCCTCTCAAGCTTAAACTTGGCTAGGTCATGCCCAATATCATCTCATATTGTCTCACAGTGAATTTAAGGACAAGGTGTTAATTAATTAGGGTCTCTCTCAAACTACCCAATGGTGTGCTTAATAATTAACCCACAATACATTATTGTAATCAAATATAAATATAGGAACCACCATACTCATGTTGGTAGATTATCACTCACCCGATATCAGCCTCTAACTAAAACCAATTCATAAAAAACTAGTGCTTTAGATTAACGCCCTAAAAATAGCATAAAATAAATCACAAGAATTTAGAACACCATATAGAGAGATAAAAGGAAAATATAAGTAATATTATTCAATCCATTGTTTATTTGGTTCAAATTCACTCAATGGAGATTGATTTGGAGTTCAGGTGTGGAAGTTAGTCCAAATCCTAAGGGATGAAAAAGGAGGATCTCCCTATTGCCTGAAGGTGCTGAAAACATTAAATGAATGAGAAATAAAGTGTAGGGAAAGAAATAGAGGTAGGGTAAAATCATAATTTCCTACTTTTTAATGACCCTCATGGTATGGCTGCATGATTTGGCTAACCATGCACCAACCGTGCAGTACCCACTGCCTAGGTACAACACCATGCACAATTGGTCCGCATGATTTTCCAAACCCTGTGCAAAGAGTTCATGGACCTCTTATAACATTTAAAGATATTTCACTCAACTATGATCCACATCCTACATGGTTTTTAAATATATTTATAGTGACACTAGTTGGTGGCATGTTTTTCTTGTGGGTTCATGGTTTGTCCAAACTATGGTCTCTAGTTTACGCCTTTTCAAAATAGGTTTTTTATCCACTAACGCACCTGAAAACCACTCAAAACCTTGAGAAATATTCTCTCCATTAAAATCCATGTTAAATAAAGGCATTTGGTTAATATTACTCTCATAATTACATTATGAAAATATAGAAAATATTTGGACCGCTCACTAATCTCCAAAAATTCAAATGAATTGAGGATTTCAACCTACTCCAAAAAACCATGGATGTTACACGTTAGGGGTTGTATAATTACAGGAAATACCTTCATATTCATAACATATACATGAAAAATTATTCCACATAAGAAAATAATACATAGGTAATAATCATAAGAAAATTTATAAAAATGAAATGGGTTACATGATCTTGTCTTAGAGCATAACCAAATGGAATATCATAATGATTCCCATGGAAGAAGTGATTAAATAATTCATGAAGGTTAAAATCATAATGAAGAATAATATGTTATGAAAATGAACATCATGTGAAGTAAATATAAAAAAATAGTTGAGAAGTAAGTTTGGGAATGGGTCACTTAAGTGGGGTTTTAACAAAAATGGAAAAGATACTTTAAAGAGTGTAAGGGTATAATAATGTACTTAAAAATATAAATGAACCCAAATGGATTTCCAAAAATAATGATTATTTTTAGAAACCATAGAAGTTGAAATAAATATATGTATTTGTACATTAAAATATATCATAAATAAACAAGTTCCCTTAAAATGGATTTTCTTAAAAGAAGTAATTAAGGAAGGAACATGATGAACTTGTATTATCCCTTAAAAAGAAAGGCAAAGTAAACTTGTTTAATATATAAGGAAAATATATATATAGTATGAAATAATTTCACAAGAATGGGATATAGGTAAAGGGAAAAAATATATATAATGTGTAACCCAAAAGTAATGAGGGTGGTTCGAAAGATCCCTAACCTCAAGTCCTTGACTCTTTTGGTTCATTCATCTAACTTAATAAACAATCAAATTAAGTTTTTTAAATTCTTGATTAAGAATATTTTTAGGTATATTTCATTTATTATTACTAATTTATTTTTTATAATCATTTTATTATGATATTATGATTATGTTTACCTTCTCATGATTTTTTGTTAAACGGTTCTATAGTGGTGTTATTTTATCGATAATTATAAAGGTTATTATCTAATGAGACCATAACAACATAAGTGTAATGAGATGATTTTTATTTAATTACATAGTTTTATATTATCCTAAATATTCATATGTGTTCTGACATAGGAATGATTCATTTAGTATAAATGTTACCGTTATATGGTCAGTCCATTTAGGCAGTTTTTCTAACCATCATGAACTTAGTTGGTTTTATTTATCCTTCTGACCATTTATCTATTATAGAATAAAAAAATATAATATACATATTTATCTCATTTTTAACCATATTATTGGTATTATAATCATTCATGAAGTCAGTGATGAAAAATGAAATGTTCTGTTTTTTGGGTTAGTGAACCAACTATAGTATGAACAACGTTTTCGTTTTAGAATATAATGAGATAATATTAGATGATGAATATTTCATTAATATAATAATATTTCAGTATATTAATAATATTAATGGTATTATACTAGAATGGATAGAATATATTTGGGGAGATATAAGAAGAAAATCATTTAATATAATTCGATTGAGAGTATTACATCTTCATTTGGATGTTCCCTATTTGGATACACCTTAAGGAACCTTAGTTTTGTATTTTGTTGAGGCCAACACTTCTAGAAAATGGGGAGAGATTTGGTTATATATTAGGGAAGAGTTTTGGTGAGATAATAGGATTAGAATATATCTATAATTGGGGTGATATTTATAAGGGGAGGTGGGTCTTTTAAAATATGATATTTGAATAAAATATTATTTCTTCAAAAAGTGGACCATCTTTTGTCTCGATAGTAAGGGGATTCTAATTATATAGTAAATGAGTCCAATAAAATATCCATATAACTTATAGAAACCATAAAAAGTCGTTCATATATACTATTACAAAATATAGTAATTATATGGTACTTATATTGTATTTTAATATTTTACCTCCATATTTTATTTTTTATGAAAAACACATAAAATTCACGCTAGATATTTTTAGACATATTGATTCAAAAAAATTAAATCCATTATATCGAAATAATTTTCAAAATATTTAATATTTAATATTTAATTAAAATCCATATTTATTGAAAAAACGTTTTTATGACATGATTAAGTTTCTGACACATAGAAACAATTATTGTGGTTTAATAAAATTATATTATCTTATTTATGAAAATATATATTTTTCATAAAATTATTTTACTAAAATAAAATTTTATTTAAAATTTCTAAATTAATTATAAAAAAATTATTTTAATGAAAATAAATCATATATAGTTTTTCAAAAATATAAGTATGATTTCATTGTGTTGAAATTTTATTTTATCATATTTTACTATTATATTTAATTTTATTGTGACATAAATTCGTTATATTTTAATTTATAAAGATACTCAAAAATAATAAATTTCACCCTTAGCTAATTTCACCCACAAATTTTAAAAACAATATGATATCAAAGTAAATAACAATTCATTTATAAAAAATGTACAACTCAATAATACATATCCCCTATAAACATAACCCCTTATTACACTAGAATAATACCTCATGGTAAAGTGTTCAATTGTTGTACATTCATGGTTTAGTTCAGCTAACATTGATATAGTGATGATCTTCGCTAATTTGAAAAACTAACAGAGATGATTCTGTTTGAGCCTTAATTATTGAATTTATACTTGGGAATGGTCAGGGGAAACCCCCAGTGATGATAACTCCTTGAAAATATATGATAAATTGGATTTATAAGGCATTATCCTACTAGTTGAGTCCATTTTTATCTCTTATGCATTAATTAACTCTCATTATTACCCTTAATATACACTAATTTTAATTGTCTCTTTATAATGTTTACTTTGCTAATGTTTATAATGACCAAAGTTCATAATACCCAATGATCATATTATGTATACATTTATATTATAATGTTTCAAATTAATAATAATGTTTCATTCATTTACTATCTAGTGTATATTTTTATACAATATCATATTTCTAAATATGGTACATTTGTTTTATTCAAAAGCAAATTTACATATATAAAAGTCTATGTAGTAACATTCTTCCCCCTTTTATAATGTTCTGCCATGAAATTTCCTTATACATACTAAGGTGAAAACTGATGAGGGTTCTTTTGCTTCATCTCTTCCCTAGGTTCCCATGTTTCTTACTCATACCTATGGTTTCACCAAAGAACTCTGGTTAAGTGAGTTGTCTTCTTTCATAGAACATTGTCTCTTCAGTCCAATATATTCATTAACATATCTTCATAAGTTTTGTCATCCTGTAGTTGTAACCCTTATGAATTTATTACATTTGATGACTTTGGTATCTACATCATTAAAATGGATATGTGAAACATATCATGCATTTGAGACAAGTTTGATGAGAGTATTAATTTATTGGCTACCACTCTGTTATGACCATGAATCTCAAAGGGGCCAATGTATCTAGGAAATATAATTCCCTTCTTCCAAAACCTCATAGAACACTTTTATTGAGATATTATAAAGAATTATTATTCTCTGACCTCAAACTCTATATATCTCACTAATTATTATTAGAATTATTGTTGTATCAGCTATGTGCTACTTTTATGGGTTATTGAATGGCCTTATCCTTTTTTTCCATTTCTTAAAATAGTTTAGGTCCAAAAAACATTTGTTTAATAGATTCATCCCATAACATTGGTGTTCTACATATCTTCCCATAGAGTTCTTCATAAGAATCCACTTGAATGATTGAGTGGAAGCTATTATTATATGAAAACCTAAATAGAGGAAAATGTTGACCCCAGACTATTTTTATGTACATAATGTAGGTCATTAGAATATCCTCAATTGTCTAAATGGTTATTTTATATTATCTATCGGTTTGGGGGTGATAGTCCATAATAAACTTTAACTATGTGTTCAGATCATGTTATATAATTTTCCAAAACATTGAGGTGAATCTTGGATCTCAAATAGATATAATTTATAGTAGTGTTCCATGAAGCCTCACCACTTATCTAATGTATAAATTGGTGAGTTAATCAAGTGAAAAGTCCCCTAAATGGAGATTAAGTGGGAAACCATTATAAGAGTTTCCCCTATTACCCTAATGAAATTATTTCCTTTGGTTGTTTTGGAAGACTCACGACAAAATATATAGTGATGTTATCTCATTTATATACAGGTATGGGTAATAATTTCATCATACCTTTATACGTTTTCCTTTATTAATTCACTTTTTGACATACCAAAAAAATTAATATATATTCTTCAATATCATTCTTCATATTATCCCACCAATATGGATTTTAGAGATCTATATACATCATTATTCTCACTATGTGGATAGAGAAAATTTATTTGTGTGTATCATTAAATGTCATTTTCTTTTTTGTAGGCTTAGAATGTTAAATATAGTTGTGTTCTAAATATAATGACTCCTTATTCATAAATGATAAACTTTGAGGTGTTATTTTTTCTTATAGGATCCCCTTCTTTTTCATCTCAATGTCACCCCTTAGAGATTTCTTAATTTTATAAAGAATGGATGGTGGAGAAATATTTGGAGTATGGTAAGATGATAATCCTTATTTAATGTTCCTCATGTCTATCCTTTAAATGTCTTATAATATTGGCTTCTTCTCAATCCTCATTGGGGATAAGTTTAAAGAATATTTTCTACTTATATCATCTTCCATTTTATTAGTCTTCTTAGGATGGTTGTCAATTAAGTAATCATTGTCCTTGATCATATATAATCATCTATGTTTGTAAGGACTAAGCCTTAAACATTAGAGATTATTTAATTAAGTTAATAATTCACATTGATGATCCTTTCATGTTTAGATCATTAGAGAATTATGTCATAACTTATACATAACAACTTTAATATTACATGTAGACACATATACTCAGTATCCATTTTTTTCATAAAATAAAAACTCTTAAAAGAAAAGAAACAAGTTTAGTTCCATGTTTTAAATATCATGACATTTTCTTGATCTCATCCTTGACTCTATTCCACTTTAAGTCGTGTGAAAAACATTTCAAAAGCTTGGGATGAGCATAAAAATCTCAGTAATGTATACATAAAAAGGAAAACTATCAGTTTTCAAAACAACATGTGAACCCTGAATACTTTGTCATAAAGTAATACCATTCACCTTAAAGAAGTAGCAAAAACACCTCATTGAATATAAGCTCATTTCTTACCCTTCTTTTGTTACCAAAAGATTACTATAAAACCCATAGAAAGAAAAATAAAGCATATAAAGGTAACTTGGGACATAAACACAATGAAATGGAAAAACCATATGGTCGACTTCCACATATATCACTAAATGTAATATCCATATGGACGAATTACATACCCAATGCGTTGTAGGTTATAACGTAACCACCCATCCTTGTTTTATCACAGAACTACCCTTCATTTTGTTTATCATGTAACCACCTGTCAAATGTCCAAGTACCATTATATAATCATAACACATAAAATAATGAAAATATCAACATTTCACTAATAAAATTTCATTTTAAATCACAAAAAATCATTTCAAGATATTTAAATACTCAATCCATTTCAAAAAAAATAAATACCAAAACAACCAAAAAGGAAATAAGGGGTTTGTTTTCCTTTTGAAAATAGTAAGGCTTATAGAGGAAGCTGAATAACGATTACAGTGGTAGAGAGGTCATTGTCACTACATACATTAAAAACATTCCTTTTTTTATTTAGTAAAATTAGTCATAGAAAAATATTCCCTTTGAATGAAATTAATAGTCCAAGTATTTTATTAACCACTATATAAAATATAAAGGTGTATATTATCAAAGTATGCCTCAATGAAAAGAGATTGAGACGAAATCCCTTACATAGATCATTCTGTGAATAAAATAGATTGATTATGTGTTTTAACTATAAGTATACATAAATAAAGTATAAATACAATATAGTATATCAAAAATTATTTCTCACATAATCATAGCACGACATAATAAAAAAGTATAAGTTTAACCCAAAGAATGGAAATTAGGTTAAGAAGTTCCTTTAACTCGAGTCTGAATTGTCTTGTATGTTCCTTTTTCATCCTAAATAATAAACATAAGTTAATTTATACTTGATTCATAAATTTTTAAAGTTTATTATTCAATTTATATCACTTATTACCTTACTATAACAATTAGTTAATTATTTGAGTTCATATCAGTCATTTTTTCGATGTCCAGAACATGAGTCAAAAATGAACTTGTTATAATTACAAATTGTACATGTGGTAAAAATTCCATTATATAATGAATTATTTTCATGATATAGATATCATATATATCATATATATCCTGTATATATGTATTTATAATAGTCCATATCATTTGGATATAAGAAATAAAATGCACCATTCATGGAGACAGTAATCTATTCATACGCATTAACGTTACTTTCCTTTCTTTTACTTATTTAAAGGAAAGAAAACTAATTAATAAATAGGTATATTATAATTAAATTATCATATATTTTTTATATAAGTTACATAATTTCATTAATTCCATCATTTATATGCTCCACGTTCCATGTATATGAACGAGTCATGTCACTTTGAGGGGCGGAAGTCTGCACATCCTAAAATGAAATTATCATATATATACAACATGAAAAGCATAAAGTTATGTTATAAAAGATAATTATATAAGAATAGATATAAAATAAACATCATATATATCATATATAACTATACTTCCATCATAATGGCCACCATGAGAGGTGGTAGGATAATATTGAACAATCATCGTTTCATGAGGCAGTAGTTCACTGTCCACAAATACAGTATGTTCTATAACCATTAGACGGAAGTGTGTGAAAGTGTAGTTATAATAATTCTCATGACAACAACCTATTATATTTAGGATAGAGTTTTTTTATATAAACAATTATAATAAGATCATAGGGACTGGATAAGGAAAATAAAAGAAAAGAACTTGAGAGAACACATTACCTTTAAACCGGGTAACTCCCTTTGGTTTGAACCAAAAGGATTTATTGAATTAACTTATTCCTAGAGGAAGGATTATAGAAGGAATATAGGGATATTGGGAGCTTATTTGAGCGTATTTTAGACAATAAAAGAGTCTTGAGAGGTGTGAGTGATGGGTTAGATGTGGTGTCCTTTTATAAGAGGGAGGAGGGGCACTTAAGGAAAGTTTGAAGGTGTTATTTTATTATAAACTAAATTTCGACTTAAAAAGGTTCACAACTCATTTAATTCGAATATAAGGTTATTATTGTTCGATATCCTCTTATCCAATGGGTTTTAGACAAGTTTAGGGCATAAAAGTAACCTTATCGTTTAACTTTAACCTTTAGTTAACTAATTTAACTTTTACCATATCCTCATGTATATTTATACTATATGGTTAATATATTTACTATAAAATGCCAAGAGACCCGAAAATTTATCATTAATGAAATTTGTAACATCATATATGTCATTTGGCCAAATATTATATTTTTATAA
Organism: Viscum album; assembly: GCA_963277665.1. Taxonomy (NCBI): domain Eukaryota; kingdom Viridiplantae; phylum Streptophyta; class Magnoliopsida; order Santalales; family Viscaceae; genus Viscum; species Viscum album. The sequence goes on from OY728127.1 coordinate 490,553,229, forward strand.
TTATTTTATCATTTAATAAAATAGTATTTATTTTAAAAAATCATTTATGATAATTTATAAAATATCCATATCAAGACTTTTACAAAATCTATAAAAAATTGATTCTTTCAAAAAACATAAATTAATTAAAATATAACAAGTTATAATCATCCATAAAATTTTTGGATAGCATAAAAAGTTTCAAAATAAATTTATTTTAATATTTATAATCTCATTTATTTAAATCCTTTATTAATAAGGAAATCACTACATCACTATTGTGTCATAAATAATTTTATTTATCTGATGTATAAATTTTTTAAATAAAATACCATGATGTATAAAATATTTTTATCTTTATAATTAATATTTAAAGTTGAAAATATCACTTATATAACCTCATATAAAAATTGTTTTACTAAAATATATGTGTTTATGTTACATTTTTTAAACTTTAAATTAATTTTTATAAAATGTCATTTTCACTTACCAGTGGCTCAATGGGGTCCCAAAATCGACCCAAATATTCTCATGGTCAGAAATTTATCATAAAATAGGTTTAGGCCATGTGTTAGGGTAATTTAATATTATTATAATATTATTGTTTACCCTTATTTACTAGATTTACACTTTAACCATGGTAAATAAAATATTTACTGAATTTACTATTCATAATATCTAAAAATATAAGTTACATATTTACATAATTTGGAACTCCTAATTACAAATATGGAATCAATTTTTCCAAATTCAAAACATAGAATTTGATGAAATTAATTTAAAATTAATTCCATTTGTCAAAACCAAATAGCGTGTTTTTAAGAAATAATAACTATCAAAAGATTCAAATTTGTTTATGTCCAATTTCAAAGTGAAATTAATTCCAATAACCAAAATTGGATTAAATGATAAAAATATAATCTAATTAAACTTTAAAAACAATTAAAAGGACAACATAATCATATAAATAAATAATATTAAAAGAAATTTTTGACTTAAAATGTACTATTTTCACTATTCATTAAAAAATGAACTTTATCAGAAAAATGCCAAAATTTCATCCAAAGTAAATTTTGATTCCCCGATTCTAAAGAAGAATTTTATTTATTCAAATAGAACATATAAAAGTGAAAAAAAAATAGATTTAAAAAGGTTTCTTCATCAAAAGGTGGTAAATCGACCTTTTAAAGAATATTGGAGTATTTCGTGCTTAAAATCGGATTCACTCTTATTTTAAGCCTATAAAATTTATTTGATAAAAGTAGAAACATTTAACAAACATGTGTAATAATATTTTAGTTTGTTTTGTTCATTCCCACCAATAAAATTTCTAGGCTTTAACTACCATTTAAAATAATAATAATATTATTTTATTTTTTGGTATAACTCAAAGTTCTGTGCAATGTAAGATTTCAAAGAAACTCGTTGTTGTGTGTTGAGTACGCTACGGAGATAGAAAACCCTTTAAAGTAAAATTAATATTTAATTCACAAATATTAATAAATATAAAATTTTCATAATCTTTATTTACCTAGGATGTTACTTCCTTCCCCCCTTTTGGGAATTGTGTCCTCGCAAATTCTAAAATTGGACTTAGAAACTTCATTGAAAGTCCCACATCGGAAAAATAGTCAATAAAACTATCACTTTAAAAGAAATAAAGAGAATTAAAAGGTCACTAGAGATAACACATTCTAGGAGTCTATAAAAATAAGGATATGGAATAGAAAACTAACCATCATGTTCTGATGGAGAGTGATAGAAAACATGATCAAGAGAAAGTTAACCACCCGAAAACCATAAACTTGTGATAGGTTAAACGGTATTTGATTCCCCAGTAGGAAAATTAAATGGACAACATTTTATTATTTTATGTTCTCTTTAATAATGTTTTATAATTTATTTATGATATTTAATAAAAACATAAGGAAATATACTTACTTAAAAAGTAGTGTTTCATCCTTTAATAAATATCTACCACAAACTCATCTTTTCTCCAAACGATGAGTATTCAAGATGACTTGGTCACATATGATGTTCTAGAATAAACTTCTAGAGAATCACAAAATCTATTAAATATAAACTATATATATTTCCCATGTCTTATACATTTAACCAAAACCAAAATGGTTAGTACATGATCAGATAATTCCTAAAAGGATAATCCTTTATAAAAAGAAATACTACTCTTAATGTCTAAAATTCAGCAAACAATATCCAAAGTTTAAAAAATACCACTCAATAAACAATTGTACTTAAAATTATTCAAAGTAATCCAAACTAAGATTGAAACCCAAAACTCATACGGATTTCATCATATAGTATTACATAGTAAATCTTAACATTTATCTCTAAATAACATCAACAACTCCATAAGTCTCACACTGAAGTGTAATTAACCCAATCACATATTCTCTATGATAGGTTAATCGTATGCATAAATAACCCAAATCACCATATGTCCGCAATAAAAACATAGATTATTCCAAAATAAAATTTCAACCATTACTCCTCAAATGAAATCCCAAAGTATTCTATTTTCCTTAAGCATATAGTGTTCCCAAAAGAGAAAACATATTCCAAAATAACCTTTATCACTTAATCACCAAATGAATTTCTTATACTAATGATATCCATTTGATAAAACATAAGATCCCAAAATCAACTTATTCTTGATCCATAAAATCATTTAACTAAAAAATAATTATTTATACTAACCAGGGACTTCACATAGTCCAATGGTAGGTGATAAATCCCAATCGCACTTTGTTGTGGGTTCGATTCCCATAGCTTTGTCCAGTGTGATAGGTTGTCAAATGGTCTGTGTGTTGTCATTTTTCAAAAACTATATAATTTTATAACATTTCCAAAAAATAGATAAATTCCTCAAAAATAACTATAACATATTTTACCACAAATGTTATCTCATACCTCACATTTTCATCCAAAAAAGTAATAACTTGTAATTGCCTCGAAATCAATGATCATATAAACCCAAATGGTTCCTTATAACTATATCCGAAAAAGAAAAGATAATTATTACTTGAATAAAATTTTCACATATCAAACTTTAGGCTTACACATCCTAGAAAAATTCTTCCAAAGTAATCCCATCATCACAAGCGCCTTTATACTTTTAAGAATTTCATCATCCTAAAATATACCATAACTCTTTAATCCCTTATATGTAGACTTATTACTCAGTAAACATTCTTCATGATCCATTAACCATTCATTTCAAACTTATTATATAATACTTATTACCTACAAACAAAATCATGAATGATATCCTAAGATTCAATAATGTAAAAAAATCAGCTAAGAAATAATCCATACATTTCATTGGTCATTGTCAGATCCCTCATCCTCAATTGGAATGAAATTAGGTATTGTTAAACATGTATTTGTATGGTCCTACTGATCCTATTCATGAACCTTACTAGTAGGAAATCTATTTGTATAATGACCATGCACACTACATTTAAAACATTAAATTGATCCCTCAGAAAGAACTTTTTTTCCTTTTCTAGAGTCAACTAGATGCCTCCTTTTTTCCATGGAAGGTTCTTCATTTATGACCTTCATTACCACATATATAACATCTTCATTTCCTTTTAAATCATTTTCCTAGGTGTTTCTTTCCACATCCTTGACACATAGGTTTTTGAATATACATACCTTTATGATTATTACCTGAACTTCTATTGGGATTAATTTCTCGCATATATGATGCCTTATAAAAATCACCATGGTTCAAGTGGTCAGTCATGACTCTAGATAGTTGTTTAAAAATAACCACAAGAGTTATCATTGCAACTCCCATTTCATTCAGTTTCCCATTCAGAAAACTACCATAGATTTCTTCAGATCAATTGTTATTTGGTGCCTGCTAGATCTCGCCATTTACTAAAACCAAAAAGGTCAGTGTGAGTATATCAGAAAAATCATAATATACCATCTTATAAGGAGGGTAAACACTAAGATATATGTATTCATTTTATCTTAAACTCATTCAATTATCTAAAATAACTATGAATCTTTCTAATATGCTAACCATTAAGGTTATTTCACTTATTCTTAAATAACACCCTAACTTCTAAAGTTATCTAAACCGACCTCTGATACCAATTGTAAGGACCCAGTCTTAACCATTACATAATCTTGAATTAAGTTAATAATTCACAGTGGGGATCTTTTCAGGTTTATAGCTTTATATAATTAGGTCCTAAATTATACATAAAAAATTTAATATTACATGTAGACAATTCTACTTAGTATCCATTTTTTATAAAATAAAAACTCATAAAATAAAAGAAATATGTTTAGTTCCATTTTTAAATAGCATGAATTTTCCTTGATCCCATCCTTGACCCTATTCCACTTTATGTACAGTGAAAAATATTCCAAAAACTTGGGATGAGTATAAAAATATTAGTAAGGGATACATAAAGAAGGAAAACTATTAGTTTTCAAAACATCATTTAAACCATGAATACTTTATCATAAAGTAATACCTTTAACCTTAAATAAGTATAAAAAACACTTCATTGAATGTAAGCTCATTTCCTACCATTCTTTTTTAACCAAACTATTACCATAAAACCCATAGAAAGAAACATAAAGCATATAAAGGTAACTTGGGACATAAACATACTGAAATGGAAGAACAATACATTCGACTTCCACACATATCACTAAATGGAATAGTCATACCAATTACTTCCATACCCAATAAATTGGAGGTTATAAAGTAACCACCTATCTTCGTTTTATCACAGAACCACCCATCATTTGTTTTATCACGTAACCACCCATTAAATGTCCAATTACCATTATATAATCATAACACATAAAATATTGAAAATATCAACATTTTACAAATAATATTTCATTTTAAATCACAAGAAATCATTTCAAGATATTGAAATACTCAATCCATTTCAAAAAAAAATCAATACCAAAACAACCAAAAAAGAAATAAGGAAATTATTTTCCTTTTCAAAATAGTAGGGCTTATAGAGGCTGAAAAATAATGATTATGGGGGTGGAGAGGCCATTGTCACCGCATACATTAAAAACATTCCTTTTTTCATTTAGTAAAATTCTTCGTAGAAAAATATTCCCATTGAATGAAATTAAAAGTAAAAGGTTTTTATTATACACTTTATAAAATAAAGAGGTGTATATTATCCATGTATGCCTCAATGAAATGATATTGAGATAAAGTACCTTACAGAGATCATTTTGTAAATAAAATAGATCGATTATGTGTTTTAACTATAAGTAAACATAAAGAATGTACAAATACAATATAGTATATCAAAATTTATTTTCCACATAATCATAGCACAACATAATCAAGAAGTAGAAGTTTAACCCAAATAATGAAAATTGGGTTAAGAAGTTCCCTTTCCTCGAGTCTGGCTTGTCTCGTATGTTCATTGTTCTTCCTGAATAATAAAATTAAGTAAATTTTTACTTTATTCATAACATTTTTCAAGTTTAATATTCCTTTTAAATCACTTATTACCTTTCTATAACAATTATTTAATTATTTAAGTTCATATCAGACATTTTGTGGATGTTCGGAACATGAGTCAAAAATGAACTTTTTATAATTACAAATTGTCCATGTGGTCAAAATTACATTATATCCAGAATGATATTCATGATTTATATATCATATATATCCAGTATATATGTATTTATAATAGTCCATAGCATTTGGATATAAGAAATTAAATGCACCGTTCATGGAGATGGTAAGTCGTCCGTACGCATGAATGCTACTTTCATTTTTTTTTCTTATTTAAAGGAAATAAAACAAAATGATACATAGGTATATTATAATTACAGTAGAATATATTTGTTATAAAAGTTACATAAGTTCATTGATTCCATCCTTTATATATTCCGTGTATATGAACGAGTCATATCACTTTGAGGGGGCGGTAGTCCACACTTCCTCAAATAAAATTATTGTATATATACAACATGAAAATAATAAGGGTTTATTATAAATGATAATTAAATAATCATAGAGATATAATAAATATCATATATAACTACATTTTCATCATAATGGCCACCATGAGAGGTGGTAGGAGAAGATTGAACAATCATTGTTTCGTGAGGCAGTAGTTTGTCGTCCACATAAACAGTATGTTCTATACCCATCAGACAGAGGTGTGTGTAAGTGTAGTTTGAATACATATCATAAAAATAACCTCTTATATTGATGATACTAGTTTTTTTATATTAAAAAATAATTATTAGAGCGTGGGGAGTGTATAAAGAAAATAAAAGATAAGAACTTGAGATAAGATGTTACCTTTATTGCGGGTAACTCCCTTTGCTTGGAACGAAAAGGCTTTCTTGAATTTCCTTATTCAAAAATGAATGCTTGAAAGAGGAATATAGGTATGTTGGGAGCTTATTGGATAAGATTTTGGACGATCCAAGAGGCTTGATATGTGTAAGTAATGGGTTAGAGGTGGTGTCCTTTTATAAGAGGGAGGAGGGGCACTTTAGGAAAGTTTGAAATTATTATTTTATTATAAACAAAATTTCGATTTAAAAAGGACCCCAACTCATTTTATTTGAATATAAGGTGAGGATTGTTCAAAATCCTTTTAGACAATAGGTTTTAAACCAGTTTAGTGCATAAAATTAAGCCTATCTTTTAGCTTTAAACTTTTGTTAACTAATTTAACTTTCATCATGTCCTCTTGTATATTCATAATATATGGTTAATATATTTACAATAAAATATCCAGAGACCAAAAAAATGGATCATTAATGACATTTTTAACATCACATATTTCAGTTGGATGAATATTAGATTTTTAGAATTATTTTATCATTTAATAAAATAATATTTATTTTAAATACTCATTTATGTGAATTTATAAACTATTCATATCATAACATTTAAAAAATCTATAAAAACATGAATATTTCAAAAAACCTACATTAATTAAAATATAACAGGTTATAAGAATCCAAAAAATTCTTTTATGGCATAAAAATGTTCAAAATAAATTTATTTTAATATGTATAATCTCATTTATTTAGATCTTTCATTAATTGGGTAATCACTACATCACCATTGTGTCATAAATAATTTTATTTATTTGATGTCTAAAAATTATAAATAAAATAAAATAATGTATGGAATATTTTTATATTTATAATGAAAATTTATTGTCGAAAATATCACTTATATAACCCCATATAAGTTTTACTAAAAGATATGTGTTTATGTTACATTTTCCTTAACTTTAAATTAATTTTTATAAAATGTCATTTCCACTTAAAAGTAGCTCCATGGGGTTCCCAAATCAACCAAAGGATGCCCATGGTTGGAAATGTATCATCCAACAGGGTTAGAACACATGTTAGGGTAATTTAATATTATTATAATATTATTTTTTTACCCTTATTTACCATATTTATCTTTTAACCATGGTAAATAAAATATTTACTGAAGTTACTATTCATAATATCTAAAAATAAAAGTTACCTATTTACACAATTTGGACCTCCTGATTCCAAATATGGGATTAATTTATCCAAATTAAAAACACATAAGTTTCAAAAATTAATTTTAAATTAATTCTCGTTGTTAAAACCATATAGTGTGTTATTAAGAAATAATAACTATCAAAAGATTGTCATTTTCTTATGTCTAATTTCAAATTAAAATTACTTCCAAAGACCAACGTTGAATTAAATGATAAAAATATAATTTAATTACAATTCAAATCCAATTAAAAGGACAATATAATCATATAAATAAATTAGATTAAATGATAGTTTTGACTTAAAATGCAGTATTTTTCAATATTCATTAAAAAATGAACTTTATCAGAAAAATACCAAAATTTCATTCAAAGTATATTTTTAGGTCCTGAATCTGAAGAAGAATTTTATTCTGTCAAATAGAACATATAAAAGTGAAAAAAACAATATTTAAAAAAATTTCTCCATCAAAAGGTGGTAAATCGACATTTTAAAGAATATTAGAGTATTTAATGCTTAAAATCGGATTAATTCTTATTTTAAGCCTCAAAAATGTATTGGATAAAAGAAAAAACATTTAAAAAACTAGTGTAATCATATTTTAGTTATCTCAGTTCATTACCACCAATATAATGGCTAGTCATTAACTACCATTTAGAATAATAATTATTTTATTTTATTTTTCGGTATAAATCAACGTTTTTGTGAAACGTAAGATTTCAAAGAAACTTGTTGTTGTGTGTTGACTACACTATCATACATAGCATCCCATTTAAATTAAAATTAATATTTAATTCAAAAATATTAATAAATATGAAAATTTCATATTCTTTATTTACCTTGGATATTACATTGTTAGTTCATATTGATCTCCCTCTATGTGAATATATACTTCAAGTTCTTATGATTCAAATATAAATCACATTTATCTCCATAGAGATAATTCTTCCGAAAATTCAATAAAAATATTACCACAATAAACTTAAAATCATGCATTGGATAATTTATCCCATGAACTATCAACTATATTGAGTAAAATTCTATACATTTTTCATTTTTCATAAGTACATGACTCAATACCTTATTTTATACAACACTATAGATTAAAAATACTTCCCCACTTATGGGTTGTATGAGTAAAAGTATAGAGATTAGACACTTATTTAAATCCTTGAAGATCTCTTCACATTCATCAGTCATGAAAAAATTTTATTCCCTTCTCAGTTAGCTTGGTTGGTAGGTTTGAAAATTGTGTAAATTTTCTCATAAATTGTTGATAGTACAAAACTTATTCAGGAAAACTATATATCTTTATTATAAATGTTGGTTTGGTCCATTCTTAAATTTCCATCATCTTTAAAAGGATCCACAGATACCCCCTTCATGGTTATAACATGCCCCAATAGTGTTACTTACTCCATAAAAACTCAAATTCCTTGTTATTTCTATATAACTTCTCCTCTATCAAATTATTTAGTATCATAAACAAATACTTCTTGTATTCCTCCATTATTTTATAGTATATAAGAATATCATCTATAAATAAAACCCCAAATTTATTGATGTAATATTTTATGACTCTATTCATCAAGTCCATGTAAATTGTAGGATAATTAGTGAGTCTGAATGTCATCACTAAAAACACATCATGTTCATATCATATTTGAAAGTATGTCTTTGGAATATCCTTATGTTCACCATTAATTGATGATATCTCAACTAAAGATCCATTTTAGAGAATTATTGGGCCCCACATAGCTGATTGAATAACTCATCAATCCATAATAGGGGATACTTGTGCTTTGTCATGATGTTTTTGAATTCATTATTATAAATGTAGAGTCACATTGACCCATAATTATTCATGAAAATTAGGAAACGAACTCCCCATGGTGAATCACTTTTACATATGAAACCCTTGTTTATATATTCTTGTAGCTACTTATTTATCTCTTTTGGTTCAATGTGGTCCAGTTAATAGGGAGTCTTGAATATTGATAGATCTCCAGTTATAATTTAAATTGTGAACTCGTCCTCTTGATAAAAAAGAATATTAGATAACTCTTTAGATAATAAATTATCATATTCCCTCGCAAATGGATATCTTTAAAAATGATCTAATCCTTTATCTCAGTCATTTAAGCTAGATATGATTACTCATAAGGAAATAATATCCATGCTTTAGATGATGTTTAAAAGGAGATTTATCTTCATCCATAAAATTATATTGAAATAGAGGATGTTTTAGGATATGTAAAGTGATTTTATTCTCCATGAAATAGGAGTTGGATCTATATATGGACAGCTAATCAATTCCTAGTATAGTGCCAAATTTGACTTAAGGGAGTATAACAAGGTTTGATGGTAAATTACTCCCACTAATGTTAACTGAGTAAGAGTTATATTATTAAATTAAATAATAACTTTGTTTGATGTTTTTACTAATAACTCAACATCCATGTTTTGAGGGTCTATTTTAATAGTTTTACAAAACATTCATTATATGAAAGAATGTATAGAACCAAAATAAAATAGTGAATTCATTATTCTTGAATGAAAAACCTTCTTACCTGTCACCACATAATTTTTAGGATCCCCCTCACAATAAGTGATAACATAAGATTATCCTTAATCGGTTTTCCTTTAAGTTTATTATCATTAGTTATCTTTTACAACCCATGGATTATGGTATTTTCTTGTATTGTTTTTTTTTTGTTCCTTGTAGTTGAAACATTGGACCATAGGATGATGATTGATCAGAACATTTTTTTCTTTCATTAAATCTGTAGGCTTATTCATCTCCCGTTAGCATTAATTATCTTGATGTCCCTATCTTCCACATATTAAGTATCTCCTTGTTCCCTTGAGTTAGTTTTATAGATTAATCATTCTACACTTATGACATTTGGGGAGTTAAAATTTCTTTCCTATCTAAGATTTATCTACTAAGACTTTTAAATTAAACCCAATTCAACACTTATTATCACCAGTCTCATGAGACCATTGAGAATCACCAATATTCATCACTAATTTTAGATAACAATTTATAATTTTCTCATAGTTATCAAATAATTCAATCAAAAAATCCTTTCAAAGACTCACATTACTCCATTGAAGAATCAGACAATATTACTTTTATGGTCAAAGACAAATCGGAGGAATACATTGTAATCCTTTTACAGTTTACCTGATAATATCCACTTGATTCATTCTTTATTAACTTGATTAAAAGGAATACTATCTATATTTTAAGATGGGGAGTGTGGGGATAATATTCATTGAAATATCTTCTTAAATCTTTTGAATCATAAGGATTTGTTGTTGACCATGGGCTTCATATTCTTGATCAATATCCACCCCATATTGGATTCTGTATCTAGGTGATAAACTTCCAATGATACCTTTTCTTTGTAATAGAATTGGAATAAAAATAATATATTCTCAATGGGATTAATTTATTATTTCATTATTATGGTATTATAATATCCACTAAATTTAGGAGGCCATTCTCACATAAAGGACTCAAATAAAAAATACCTTTTCTTAAGAGAATGGGTCCATTCTATAAGATTCATATTATTATTCATAACTTGAGATATTTGAGAAACTAGTACCATAAAATTTTTCAACTACCACTCATATCAGGTTAGGCATCTCATTTGTAAATCATCACATTTCCTATCACAATGGTTGTTGTAAAAATTCCTCATATTTTCAACTATTAAATAAAATAAAGTAAAATTAGTGAAACATTCCCTATTTTAAACTGGATGATTTTTTTCTAAAGGATTATGATATTTTCATTTATTGGATGGTAGAAGTTGTAAATTTAGCTTCAAAATGCAATTCTTATAGTTGGTGTAACGACCCAGAAATTCATTAATGAAAATTCCTATGGGTCTATATAAATGTCTTCTTATGGTTATATAAAACATGTGCACTTATTTGGTTTTATGTTTGGGATTTTAAAATACCATTAATAATTGTGACCATTTCTAATATAGCGGTTTAATAGTTATCACATGATTAGTATAAATATAGGGCTTTAACAAGTCCAATTTACTCAAACAAAGGAAGTGATGGCCTTATCTAGAAGACTTACCCCGTATGAAGTCCATTTATTAGAGCTCAGAAAGGAGGTGGTGTCATTGGGATTCTCTCTTGACCAAGCCCAATACAAGCTTGAATACGTTAAGCTTGAGTGGAACCGCCTAAGTTAGAAGTGAAAGTTGATAGAGATTACCAATTGAGCGATGTTATCTATGAGACCCCAAGAGTATATCCCCATCATGCAACGTACCCTAAGGTCTTATGCTGGTGTTTTAAGGTTTTATGTAATAATACCCTATAATTATGATTATGTACATTATTTGTTTATATAATAAATAATATACTTTCATTTTATTATTGTTACTTTGGAAATAGTTTTTAAAGCACACATGGTATTTTTTAGTTAATGTTCAACAAAGGAATCTATTTTGATAAATTAATGGATTTTTTTATTAAATATTATTTTAATAAAATATTATTATAATTAAATTACTTTTTATTAACAATAAATGATCGTATAATTTTTATAAATACAATTGTAATTTTTATTAAGGTTTGAAATCTATTTTTGTTAAAGCTAATGAATTTTCGATAAATGTTAGTTTTTAATTTAAAAGTGAAAATTCAAATATTTAGAAAATTATTTGGATAAAATGAATATTATTTTTGGAATCAGGATGTCAAAATTATCCAATGGTGAATTTTTCATAATTTTATGTGACAGTCGAATTTATGGGTAAAAATTAAATGTCGTTTAAATATATAATGTGTTTTATGACCTCACAATGACCTAATAGTGATGTAATAAAATACTATAAACATTATGTTCGGAAAATATATGTTTTAACAATAAAAATATTATGATTTTAGGTTTTTTTGATTTATTTTACAACGCTTTGGTGGACCCTTCAAGACTTATAAAACATTTTAGTTTCTTAAATTGATTTCCTTGAGAGTGTGACTCAACTCTACATAAGCAACCCAATTATTTTAAGAAGTTCGGCCATTAGACTTATAAAATATTTTATTCTACTCGCCTTTGGAAAAAAAATGGGCAAAAACCATGGGCTGGTTTGTGGTTTTGATTAGTTTAATGTGCGGTGTCCCAAACCTAAATAATAAAGAATTCCATCTCCTTTCCTATATAAGCCCACCCAAGCTCCCACATCCTCTTCAATAAAAATTTTTGGAGTTCGTCCAAAATCTTCCACCTATGTCTATAATCCTCCCAAGTCATCCCAATCTCCCATTAAGTCTCTCTCAATCCCCTCCCAATCTTTTGGGATCAGACTTCCAAGTAAGGGATTCTCACTTATTTATGTCCAAGTTTCCTTATATTGTTATTACCTTTTATTTTAAATTATAAATGATGGGGTATGATTTTTCAACACCCCTATACTTTCATTTTTATGTTTTAATGATGAGATACCCATTTCTCACTCATCGGCGCCTTCCATGTATACCTGTTACCATGCCGAAATTCTGTAAGGAATTCCTCTCTCCTCATTTAAATTCAAGAAATTATTTTGTATTATGAATCTAAAATACAATACCTATACTGGGACATGTATCTATATGACTCCCCTTAATTTCTATTTCATGTTCATATGATGAGACACCCATTTATCTCCAATCAACCATTTTTATGAAGTCTTTTGTTACGCCGTTATGCTACCGAAATTGCATCGCAATTTTCCAAGCCAAAATCATTATGTAGTGAATACCATGCCCATGTTAAGTGTTGTTTCCACATTTCCATGTTATGATAATCATGATATATCATGCGTTTATGTTTATGTTTCTATTGAGCTCCAGTGATATTCCTATTGACTAACATATATTTTAATCTTAATGTTATGCTTTGTTTACTCCCTTACTGGGCTTTATAGTTCATCCTTTTCTTATGTATGTCCTCAGGTTATCCCATGCAATTCTAAGTACAAGGTAATGTAGTGGTCAGGTAAAGTAATTATTCAATAAGATGTTGTGTTTTATGTTTTAAGTATTTATGTAATGTTCATAATCCCCAAGTACACTAGACATATCGATATTATACGTTGTATAAAATGAATGTTTATGTAATAAATTATGTTAAGTGTGTAATAAAGATAAGGTTTGTAATATTTGTAACACCTAGAAGGGTTATTTGGGATGAGGTTTAAGGCCTAAAATGTGTCTCATAATTTTGAATGAATTTCCAGAGCATCGGGTTTCGAAATATCGATTCTGAGAGAGACAGCCTTGGGCCCATGGTTGGTTCATGGTTAGTGCCAACCATGTATCACAACCATTTGGACCATTTTGTTAAGAGATAAGGTTTTTATAGACCATGAGGGATGTCCCATACAACCATGTGGGCCTTAGAGTTTGTTAAACTATTTTTTAAACTATGAACCCAAGACCACAGAGTCATGAAAGAAACCTGTAATAAATTCCATCGGTGAACCACATGGCCTGTGCATGGTTTTTCCAACCATTCGAATAGTCATGCGGGGGTATGAGGTGTTTGGGAAGTGAATCCCACATAGTTGGTTCATGGTTGGTAAACCATATAGTGTGTGGGTTCTTAGAAACTATCACCCCATGATTATTGTATGCTTTTCTTAACCATACAGACTAACTGTGTTCCTCCTAAAAAGAGGAAAATTTAGAATTTCCCACTACTTGTCCTTAAATTTGATTTACCCTATTCCTTACTAATTTCATCCAGTATCACCCCTGCACATTCCCTCCTCCCTCTTCACTTCCCATGATGGTTCCTCCTCTGTTCTTGGTTCGATTCAAGTATCATTCATCACATTTTAATCCTAGACTTAATTCTAAGACTCATATTACCTTATTTCCCTATTTTATTATCCCTTAGATATGTTATTATTGTGTGAGCTAATATGACCAATTTTTATGGTATCTCTTGGATTATTCTAATTTACCTCATTTTGGATTAAATCAAAGGTGGATAATGTAAATGTAAAGCATCTAAAGCATTAAGTTTGTGGTCTATGGATTTTTACTTAATTTATTATATGTTTATAAAATAAATCATTTTATAATGTGATAGGTTTTAAATTTATAGCCTCTTATATGTAAAATTAATTATATAAATGCTAATTCTTTAGAATGGATAGATACTGTGAATTTAATTATACCTTTAGAGGTTTTTAACATTGAATCATTCCACCCCTTTGGGTGTGTTTCTTATATATCCATGACATTATTTTTTTGGCTCAAAACTAAACCACCCTTGAGGTGTTTTAAATTCTACCTTACTAACAGGATTATTAAATAGAATGTAATGAATTGTAAAATAATTTGGATGAATACTTTATTCAATGGTACTTTACCATATTCTAGACTATTATAATAGGCTGACTTAAATAAATTAATTTAATTATATTAATTCATGTATTTAAACATGTCCCTCCTTATTACTTGTAATTAAATTGAAATACATGATCATGATGAACCATATCTTAGAATGGATATATTTCATGGACTATGTTTATTTAATAAACGCACATTCTTATCATTATGTTATGATTTAAATGATGTTGATCATGACATTACTTGTATATTTATTGAACTAATTGAACATGAATTTCCTCTCTAATTGTAGTAATTATTAGATATGACACTCTCCTTTAATTATTAGAAATTATTGGACAAGATATTCCCATTTATTTATTAAATTGGAATCATAGGACAAGTAATTACTTATAATTATTATTATAACTTTTTGTACATAAAATTCCTTATAATTTTAATTGAAATTTTTAGATTTGTCACCCCATATTATTACTTTTTGAATTGTTAGGAATAGTTCCCTTATCAATACTAATTGAATGTATTGTACATGGTAGTAATTTCTATTAATTTTATTATTATTATTAGATAAAGTATTGGGAATAGATTTCCTTATCCTTTGCCTAAAATCTATTTTCCATGATGACCCTTATCTTTTATTTAATATTGTTGAGCATGAAGTCCCTTATTTAATGTTTTAAACATGTATGTGATCCTTGTGTAGATTATTGGGTCTTAAACCTCATATCCACACCAGTAAATATATTTCTATATACCCATATACGTGTATGTATGTGTGTGTGTGTGTGTATATATATTATGGAATGTCCAGAGATGTTCTATATTAGGCTGAAATAGGTATAGTATGTAGACTGTTCCACAAGAAATATGAGCCAAAATGTGTTATATTTTTATTCATTTAACTACTTATTATTATACTGAAACAGAAATTTATTTTATACTCACTAACATGATATTAATTAAACTCTATTGGTTGTGGACTATTGAGCATTACTTGTACCTTGTTCGGGCTGTTGTTTGGTACCCAGATAGATCTTTTTGTTGCATTATAGGATCTTGGATTGTTCTTACTTGTTGTTTCTCTTTATGGGTTAGGACTTGACATAGATATGTGCCATGAGAATATAATTTTTCTACATACAATATTAGATTATTTAGTTAAATTATTTATTTTTTATTATTATTCATGTTATATATGTTGTATTTTTACTTCTTGTATTTGTATTTAGCATGTTCATGCATGGTTATACTCTTTGGAATTGGTCTGATTACCTCTTATGATTCTTGATGATGTTTCATTATTTATCTTCCCCTACCTTTTTTTATTACAACTTCCACTATATTTAGTACTAATACAAAGGTTATACTCTCCCCATTATACCATCATTAGACCCTCACTTCTATTTAGTAGCCTATAGAATATGGTAAGGTGCACTTAATACCATGTGGCAAGCCAGCTTTGGGAACCATTTTATTGGATCCTGAGTGAGCTTGTTACAAATTGGTATCAGAGCCTTTTTTTCTATACCTTACTCTTTTGGGATGGTTGAATAGAGACTAATAATGTTTCGTTACTTGGAAAATAGATTGTGTATAGGTCTGGCTAACCCATGCATGAGAGAAATATCAAGTTTCTAGGGATGGGACTATTTTTCATATTTTTAATTATTATAATTTATTATTATTTCACCTTCGATAACTTTTTTAATTCCACTAGTTATTATTTTATGGATTTATTGTATTTACCTCTTATCTTGGTATAGAGAGGGAATGGTCATAGTCATGTATCATTCTAGGCATATATGATTCAAATGTTGTTAGCATGCTTACCTGTATACCATGATTGTGTAATTATGTTCCATACTTATATCTAAACCATGTTAGGTAATTAATTAAAATGCTTATCTGTATACGAGGTTTGGGTGATAATTATAATTCTCATCTATATTCCATGCAGTTATGTTTTTCTACTTACATGTCTATATTCATTTCCCTATGATATCATTCCTTGTTATAGTTATGATATATGATTTTTTATTTAAGTGTATGCATAAATATTAACAATTTTTCCCATATATCTTGAAGGTGACACCTTCATTAACCAATTATTACATTTTTTTAGTTATAGAACATTGGTTTCATGGGCTGAAACATTAGTGGTTTTTCTTAAATGGGTGTCATAAGTAATATATAAAGTGTATGTGCCTCTATAAATTAATAAAGGTTCCACATATAATCAAAGCATCACATATATAGTTGTTATATTCTGATACCAAAGTTGAAAACCTAGTTGCAATTACATGAATTCCAACTGTAAATTCTAAATTAAAGTACCTTTATATCTTTTAAGTGGTAATTCATCTAACTAGATCATTATATAGTTAAATTAATTATTAAACATTGACTCATGTGGGATAAATTTGGATTATAAGATGCTTTTCTTCATCAATAAATTTAAATTTTTGGTTATAGACTATGTTTGACTCGACCAAAGTAGGCCATTCTTTATATAAAGTGCATATATGTTAAACATTATTTGGGTGATTTAAAATCATAGATAATTTGACTATTAATGATATTCACTTAAATTTAATTAAAAATGTAATTTATTGATCCTTGAATCCATAAATTGGGAATGGATGGCCATATAACTCAAACTAAGATGACATGATGTGACCCTCATAGACTGCCTTAACCTCTTTTATATGATTCGGTACTTAGCTCATTGGGTATGATTTTGATAATAGGGATGGTTATTTAAAGTGTCAATTACCACTTATTTAGTGTGGATTATAAATTTATGGTGTAATATTTTTGAACCTAGTCCCCTTAAATGATAAAAGAAAAATTATTTACTTTTAATATTTATTTATATGAGGTGTTAGTTAATTAAAATGCCAATTATAACCTAAAGGGAATTTTAATCTATTACCTAGAATTAAAATTTTCATTAACAAATCCAATTATCATAACTTTTGGATAAATAAATGTTAGTTAAAAAGAAATTATAAAATAATTTTCTTAACACTGCATGGAGCAAGCTAAATAAAATTCATGTTATAGTTTTACTTTATAACATGTAATTGATATACCTTAAGCATTAGTTTATATAAATGTTATAATAAATGAGAATAGATTAAATGGTATAAAATAAAAAAAATTAGAAGTTTTTATAGAATGGAAACTCACATAGTTTTCGAGTTTAAATGTTTCCATTAATGGAACATGATCATTGTTAGGGGATTTGATGACTTCTACCTAGGTTTCATTGGACCTATAGGTTAAAATATATAGAATAGTGACATTTTCAATCATGGAAATATTTAAGGTTATATTTTTGTTGTATATAAGTGGATATAATGTTAGATTTAGTGCCCTCCGAAATTAAAGCATTTCTGAATTCTTAGGTGTATTTTTATACTTGTGGTATCATTCGGGTTTTGTTTTTACTAAGTAGGACTCTTAGTGATGAAATGACACCTAGAGTAAGTGGTTGGTTTTCTATTAAGTTTAATCATAAAGGGGTATTAATATATAAATATACTCAATTATTATTATACCCTTGTCCTTTTATATAGATAATATATCCATCAAAGGATCACTCCCTTATGAGGTTTCTTAGGGAGAATCAATGCACGGTAGGCTAATGCAAGGCACCATGATACTTGTGTTTTTTGAGTAAGTGATTATGGAGATTGTGTATCGAGACTATGTTTCTTAGGGTAAGACTAGTTGTGAGCCTAGACCAGTTTACCATTGGTTTTGTTGTTTATGTTGTGAATTTGGAAATGATTCTAGAAGGAGGGTGGTCATTCGATAAATCATGTCAGATGTAGGTACTATTTGTGAAGAGTTCCAATGAATCTTTTGGAATGTTAAGTACTAATGTTATATTTTTCATCATCATCCTATCCTTGTGTATGGATGAATCACAAGATCATTATTTGGGTTTTGAACCTTGTGGTATGAGATTATACACCCGTTGTATATGGAAAGTTGGGTTTGCACCGATTGTGTGTGGAAATTTGTTGATGTAGAAAATTGGTGAGTGTCCGAGGGTTGGTTGAGGATTAAAAATTAAAAATGTGATTCATATGGTCATGGAGAACATTAGTTTTGGATAAATTAAATCAAGTACCCCTATGATGATGTATACCTTATAAATGAACTAGGTACCGTGCGATGGTTGACCTGAGGTTGAACTTGGTTGCACATCATCGAGAGACGTGGTTCCAACTGTTGCTATGAAGAAAATATAACATGTTGTGATAAAAGAATAGATCAGAATGGCAATAAACACATATAAATAGACTCTTTGTGTAATCCTGGTTTAGAGGAAATCATGCCCTATATCTTGATATCATCCTAAGTCTTCTAATAGAGCATCATCTATACCCCAAGTACCTAATTACCTTTTATGGATTGATGGATCGACTCCTTGGGAATTATTATCAAGTAATAGTTTAAGGTAATCCATAAGGAATTTTTTTATTTGGTGTAATGTAAAAGATTATCTTAAGGTGAAGGAAGGAAGTTTGTCTCAATAATATGATCCTCATGTGGGATGGATCATCAGACTTTGAGGCTGGTTGTATGAAAGTTATTTTTTATCTTTTATTTCATTGGATAAATGAAAATTTTATGACTTAAATTCTTGGAAAATATCAGTCATAATCTCAAGGTACACCAGGAAATTTTTGGTTTTTTTATTCTTGACTATTTTCATGTACCTATATCTCTAGATAGTTGTGGATTATCCTGAGTGGTTCCATGATTCCTAAGTTGGAATGGCTTAGATAGACTCAAGGACACCAGGTTATTTTTTTATTTGAGCACTGTGGAGATACCACCTTCAGAATTGGTTAGTGATTTTTTATATATGAACATCTTGTCCATGTACCAACATTTCACTCATAAACTCTAACATATATACTTCCATGAATGATCTCTTTAGACTCCAATATTATGATTCCAAGGTTACCCCAGATATTCAGTTGGGCTTGGTGGATGGCTAGTGTAAAATGATATAAAGGTTTTGGATTGGGTAAGTTTTGATGTTGAAGTTATAGTACAATAACACAAATGAAAGTTTAACTAGAGATGTCATTGGAATCCATTTACAAGATTTGGTGAATGTTCTTGAAGTGATATTGAGGTGCCTTGTATTGAAGGCGTCGGGATTAGGTTTTTTATGTGTTAGATGTTGAATTTGAGAGTTTTGGAAATAGTTTTCCAGAAGTAGTTTGACTTGAGTTTCTTATAATGGTATGATATGGTCAGTGATGAATCATATTAGGCATGTTTTTGGGATGAAATGGGTGCAATTTAAAGTTTGTTTGTGTCTTTTCAAGGTAAATTTGGTGCAACCAATATGATCTTGGTCGATTGGATTTTTAAATTTCAATAAAATTGAGGAATGACGGTAGTTTCCTCTTGTGTAATATATTAAAAGTGTTGGGAGCATTGTTTGGAAGATGAGTTCTTTATTCAATAGGAAATTCTAATGGTGGGGGAACCATGGTTCAAAAATTGGTAGTTCTAGACTAAAGCCTATTATAGGAAGCACCATAGTTCGGTTGATGGAAAGATATGTTTATATGATCATATATTAGGTTAGACGGGCTCAAATAAGCATTATATTAGTGTTTCTTTGATGGTTATAAGAGTTGGATCGAGTTTTAGAAGCTTATATAATGTTTTCTTAAAATGAATCTTGGAGGCGTGTTTGGAATTTAGAAATGACACACATCCATTTTAGTTATAAATTATAGACCCAAGTAGGTCTAGTGTTTTTTATATTTATTCCTCAAGGCTTATCGAGGATGATAAATTCTAAGGTGGAGAGGTTGTAACATCTTGTGTTTTGAACCGAATAAATTTCTTTCTAAAGAATTTTGATATTTTCATTTAGTGGACATGACAAGTTGTAAAATGATATTTTGAATGTAATTATGAGATTTAGAACACCTAAAATTTTTGTTCATGGATGTGGTTTATGTCCCAAAATGTGTCTAGTGAGTTATAATGAGTCTTGGGAGTATCGGGTTATGAAATATCAATTCTAGGAGAGACAACCTTGGGTGCATAGTTAGTGATAAACATATGACTCAATTTCTATACCCACTTTGTTCAGAGATGTAGTTTGTCTAAACTATATAAGAGGTATTATAAAACCATGTGGGCCTTATAGGGTGACACATAATTTTTTGAACCTCTCACCTGAGGCCTCATGACCCTATGAGACACCAATAATAAATTACAGAGGTGGATTTCATGGCTTGTGTGCCATTTGTCCAAAATCACACCTTGTCATGCGGAGTTGGTGGTTCTTGGACTATAAAGCATGCATGTCTCTTACATGGTTGGTAAAACATGAAAGCTAACTGTGTGGCCTACGGGTTCTTATATAGTATCACTTCATTTTTGGCACAAAAATTTTCTAATCATGTGGCTTAACTGTGTGCCTCTTAAATAGGGGAAAAATTACCATTTTTCACCTCCACACCTTAATGATTTTTTACACTATTTCTACCTCATTTCACACTAGATCCCCCATACATGTTCTTTCCTCCTTCTCATCTTCCCATAGAGGTTCCTCCTTTCTTCTTGGACTAATTCAATAATTTTTTATCATTTTGGAATCCTATAGGTATGGATAATACTCCTCTTACCTTCTTTACATATTTTATTATCCTTTAGAGATGTTATTTTGGTGAAAGCTGATATGCCATATTTTTAGGGTATCTATTATATTTTTTTATTTCTATAATTTTAGCATGAATCAAAGTCTGATAATGGATGAGTGAAGCATCCTAAGTATGATGTGGGTGGTCTATTTAAGTTCCTTTAAAGTATTTCATGTTTATAAAATACTCCATTGTGTTGTATACCAGATTTTTCATGTGTCACTTATTAGATATAAAAATAATTATGTAAATGAAAATTCCTTGGATTAGATAACTTATATGAATTTAATTTCCTGGTTTTAGGTTGTTAACCTTGAATTGATCCACCCCTTTGGGCGTGTTGCTTATATTTCAAAGACCTTATTTCTCTGGCTTTAAACTAAACAACCCTTGAAGGGTTTTGACTCTTCCCCTACTAATAGTACTATTAAATAGAATGTAATGAATTTTAAAATGGTTTCAATAAATACCTTGTTATGTGGTCCTTTACCTTATTCTATACTATTATAATGGACCAACCTAAATGGATCAATTCAATTATTGTAAGGCATGTGTATAAAAATTACCATTCTTATTAGTTATAATTAAATTGAACTAAACGATCATGATAAATCATATCATGGAATGGATATATTCTATTTCATATTCCTAATTATTAAATTCACATAAATATCAATATTTTATTATTTAAGTTATGTTAGGCATGAAGTT
Organism: Viscum album; assembly: GCA_963277665.1. NCBI lineage: Eukaryota > Viridiplantae > Streptophyta > Magnoliopsida > Santalales > Viscaceae > Viscum > Viscum album. The sequence continues at coordinate 490,575,497 of OY728127.1, forward strand.
CTTGGTTTATTTATTGAACTATTTAGTCATCATGTTCCTCACTAATTATTGTAATTTTAGAACATGGAACTAATATTTAATTATTAGAAATTATGGTCCAAGACATTCCCATTTATTTATTAAATTGAACTCAAAATACATTACATGCCTTATGATTACTATTATAACTTACTTGACATGGAATTCCTTATAATTATCAATGAAATTGTTGAGAATAGAACCCCTTAATATTTATTTTTTAATTTTTAGGCACTGTTCCCGTATCAATACTAATTGAATGTGTTGGACATGGTGGCCCTTTTCATTGTTTTTATTATTATTTTTGGATAAAGGATTGGTCTTGGTTTCCCTTATCCTTCACCTAAATATTAATGTCCATGATGACCCTTATCTTTTATTTTAGAATGTTGGGAATGGTGTCCCTTAATTAAAGTGTGAAACTTATATGATATTCTTATATGCATGGTTGGGTCTTAAGCCTCGGGTCTACACCAGTGAATATATATTCATATATATATATATATATATATATATATATATTTGTGTGTGTGTTTGTGTGTGTGTTATGAAACATCCATAGATGTTCCAACTTAGGCCAAATAAGGAATAATAAATTGGGTGTTGTATAAAGAACCCAAGTCGACATGTGTTATAATTTTATTCATTACACTACTTACCATTTTACCTAGAAGATGCTTTACTTTATACTCACTGACTATATATGAATTAAAAAACATTGGTGTAATCCTAATAAGTTTTACTCACACCCTATTTCTGCTTCTATTTGGTACCTGGGTAGACCTATTTGTTATAGGATAGGTTCTTGGATAGTGCATTCTTATTATTTCTCTTTATGGGATAGGAATTTACGTGGATTTTTGGGTCGAGATTATACTCGAGCTACCAATAGTATTGGGGTATTTTGTTTACATATTTATTTTTCCTTCTTAGTCATGGTATATCTTTTTTATGTTAACTTCTTTTATTTTGATTTAGCTTGTTCATGAATTGTCACATTATCACTATCTTGGTTATATATTATTATTATTGTTGATGTTTCAATATTAATCATTCAAGGCCTTTTTTTTACTTCTTCTATTTTTTTTACTAATGATATAGAGGTTATAGTATCTCTACTTTACCACCATTGGACCCTCACTAATATTATTTAGCCTTCAACGTACAGGGAGGCGCACTTTAGGTCATGTGGTGAACTAGTTTGGGGAACTATTTTAGTGGATATCAGGTCAAGATTCTACGATTTTTAATAATAATACTCAAACGAATAAGCATATAAAAAGAAAAATAAAATCTTATAAGGAATAACTTATGAATTTATACATTTTATTCTTGGTTATTTATGGTAATTTTCCTATTGTGTTTTCTAACCTAACTAGTTATATATTACCTTATTAAATTCTATAGAAATATATTCAATCCTTCATAATAGTTCATAAAGTTCATGTGAATTAACCAAATAATATCCCCTAGGAGTGTAAAACCTCGTGTGTAGTTAGGCCTATTTATTGGGAAACTCGTTAATATTGAGTTAATACAAAACCAACATTTTTTGGTTTATTACCCCTAGGTGCATCTGTGTTGGAGTCTGCATCCACTTGTTTGTATTCAAACACGAATGTCATTTCTAAGAAGCTACTTACTCTATACTTTACCAAAATTTTGTGATCTTTCATTTAAACTTATCCCTTTTATTTTCTATAATTTATTATTATCCTAATCAACAAAAATAATCCGACCATTTTATGATAACAATTATTAAAACATGAGTCTCTTATACATTTTATTTCATGATTTTTAATATAAAGTACCATAAAATACAACCCATAAATCTAGAGGTCCAATGTCTATGGCAGATTATAAACATAATATTGAAACCTAAATATATGATAAATAATATTTACCATTATCACCAAAAATTTATCTTAAATAATGTTTAACTCCTTTTACTATATATAATATCTTTGGGAATAGATGAATAAACAGGATGAGCTATAAAACCCCGTAAAATAATAGTATGTGTAAAAATGATAAAAATTAGTACATATGAGACAATAGATATGTAAAAATAACATAAAAGAGAAGAATTTCACATTATCACATGAAATAATGGCATGAAAATTGTGATATAATAGGATCATTAATCATAGTAATGTAGCAATAATATAAAACATGACATCGTAAACAAAATTCATATATCATTACCAAGGTAACATAACATTGTATATTATGATCAGTACCCATGAACCGTATATGGTATCTAATTAGATGAAAACATTACACAATTTATTATAGGGGATATATTTTTGATCCCACCCATCACATTCATAAAAGATACATGCATATGTGTTCCACATAAGGAAATCATACATTGGGCATAATCCTAAGAAAACCCCATGAAAATAAAATGGGTTGCATAATCTTGTATTAGAGAACAACCAAATGGTATATCATAAAGATCCCCATCAAAGAAATAATTAAATTATTATTTTATATTTATAAAATAATAAATAATCATAGAATTTGAAAATGATTCTTGTTTGAAGTAAATACATAAAAAACAGTGGATAGGTTAGTTTGAAAATAAACCTCTTAAGTTGAGTTTTAAGAAAGGGTGTAATGAGTCTTTTGAGAGGGTAAGATATTAATTATTTACTTTAAAATATAATTGAAAATAAATATTTTCCTATAAAAAATGGTGTTTTAAAAACCATATAAGTTTAAAATAATAAAATGATGTGGTATATGAAATGTGATCATAAATAAGAAATTTCCCATTAAACGAGTTCTCTTAAAAGAAGTAATTGAGAAGGGAACTTGAAGAACAAGTATTATACCTATAAAATAATGGTAAAGTAAAATATATATACATGTAAGGAACATATATATACATATTATTTGATAATTAAATTAGAATAGTATACAGGCAAAATTGGAAAAATAAAGAGAATATGTAACCCTAAAGTAATGAGGGTGATTCAAAAGATCCCTTACCTTGGGTCCTTGACTCACTTGGGCCATCATGTCCTTACCTCAGGTCATTTTTTATGAATATTTAATTTTTATTATTCTTTTAATTTTTTTATAATAATTTATTTTTGATATTATGATTATGTATTCCTTCCTACAGATGTTGGTTACATAGTTATAAGGTTTCATTGTTTTATCGGTAATTTAAAAAGTTCTTTTGTAATGACACTACAACACAATATGTTTAAAAAATAATTTTAATTACATTAAATAAAATTATATATTCCCAAATATTAATATGTGTTTTAAGATATGGATGATTCATTTATTTTAAATGTTATCATTACATATTTAATAAAATTAGGTGGTTTTTCTTACGATGATGAACTTATTTGTATTTATTAAACATTTTAACTATTTATCCATTTTAGAATTTGAAAAATATATAATATAATTAATTAGATAGTTTTTTACTATAATATTCATTTTATAATCATATATGAAGGTGGTTATGAAAAATGAAATATGTTGTTCATGGTGATGGTGAACTGACTATAATATGAACAATGTTTTCATTTTTAGAATATAATGATAGGGTGTTAGATAACTAATATTCCATTAATGTGATAAAATTATAGTATATAAATAATATAAATATTATTGTAATATCATGGATAGAAAATATTTGAGGTTTTATAGCATGAAACTAATTTAAGATAATTCAGTTAAGAATATTCTATCTTCCTTTGGATGTTCACTCTTAGGATACACCTTAAAGCTTCTTAGTTCCATCTAGTGGTAATTCCAGCACTTATAAAACATGAAGAGATATTTAAGTAGATATTTGGTCAGATTTTAGGTGAGATAAATGGATTTGAATGTGTATAAAAGTGGGGTGGTGGAGTGTTATATTTATAAGGGAGGGAGAAGGGTGTTTTAAAATAAAATATTAGAATAAAATTTCATTTCTTCAAAAAATGACTCGTATTTTAACACAATGGTTAGGGGATTTTTATTATATAGTAAATGGATCCAATATTAAATATATAAAACTTATAATAACCTTAAAAATTAAATCATATATACTATCCCAAATTATGGTGCTTATACAATATTATATGGTATTTTACTATTTCACCATTTAATTTTATTTTTAATAAAAAATACAAAAAAGAACTCAAAAAATATTTCATTGTGTTGATTCAACAATTACATCGATTTTAATAGAATAATTTTCTATATATAAGAAATTTAATTTTAAAATAATATCCTTATTTATTGAAAAAACATATTTCATGACAAGATCAAATTTATAACACTAAGAAAAATTACTTAGGTTTTCATAAAATTATATTATCCTATGTATAAAAATATATATTGTTTAAAAAAATTTCATAAAATTCAACTTTATTTAAAACTTTAAAATTTATAATAATTTTTTTATGAAAATAAATCATATATATTTTTTCCAAAAAATATAATTAAGATTTCATTACATAAAAAATTTATTTTATCAAATTTAACACTTTTATTTCATCATATTATGATATAAATTATTTATTTTGTTATTTATTAAGATACCAAAAAAATGAATTTCAAACGTAGTTAATTTAGACCAAAAATATTAAAAATAATATGGTATTGGAATAAACTTTGTTTCATTTATAAAATAATATACACATCAATACTACCTATCCCAAGATACAGAAACCCTTATTACACTGGAATAAGCCCTAAGGGTATGGTGTGTAGTGGTGGTATTTTTATGGGGTGGTTCATCTAATATTGATCTAGTAGTGATCTCCACTAACTTTAACATCTCCCCTAGATTATTCCTCAAAAGTCTTATTTGTTGAATTTAAGTTTGGGCTTGGTCAAGGGTAAACCCAATGATGCTTCCTCCTTACCAAGATATCATAAATGGGATTCCTTGGGCATGATCTTATTGGATAAGATAACATTTCCTCCCTTTGAATAAATTTTCTCTCATCATTACCCTTAATATAAAATAATTCTAATAATATCTTTATACCAGCTACTTTCTCAAAGGCCATAATGCCTGATGGCCCTAATACTCGATGGTTATATTATGGCCATATTTATTTTATAATGTTATAAAGTAATAATAAATTTTTGTTGGTATACTATCTAGTGTATATGTTTTATGTTATATCATATTACTAAATTTTTTGTATATATTTTATTCATAAATAAGTTTCCATATATAAAAGTTGGGGTTTTTACAATATGATCCTGCGTTAAATGTATGGGTTAATTCACCTACATCACCCTTAAAACTATATTAACCTATCTTATTCTACAGAAATTGGCAGATCCAGAAAAAATAATTCAAAATATGTTAATGAGTCTCCATTTGAGTTGCCTTGAAACCAAATAGGATAGTACACAACCAATTCAATAGACCTTAAAAATTATATAATTTTTAATTCATGAAAGATGACCCATTTGTAACCAAAAATACCTGATCAACGTAAGTAAATTTAATCATAAATAAAATATTATATGAATCCCCTTTGGTTTTATATCTGATGCCTCATCATTAGAGGATCAGGTTATTTATTTATAAATCCCTATAATCTACAAGTGTAGTGGTGATTAGAGTGTCGAACCCATAGGGAAGGGTAAAAGTTATATTGATTAGGAAATGAAAACATTAAAATCTTGTAAAAATTAAGACTAGTAAAACCATGAAAATTAAATAATTTTAATTTATTAATGAAATAGTTGATGATATATAAGAAACAGTAAATAAATAAAGACAATACGAACATAATATTGGAAAAACTTTTATTTTTTGATTCAAAATATTACTTTTGTCCATATAAAGATTTATTTTCACTACCACGCACTGATGATGAAGTCAACTTACTCTCTAAAGAGGTAAAAATTGTAATTTGAATCTAGTAGTTCATTAACTTTTGAGTCTAATTAGAGATAAAATAAAAGGGTAATGAATCATAAAAAATAATATTTATTTAATTGTGATTCTTTATCTTCCAATTTTACCCAAGAAGAAATATTTTTCAGAAAAACCTTTTGGGTATAATGTCAAAAAAATTAATGAAATGAATAAAAAGGAGCTAAATATTTTATATAATATTTTTAATTTCCCAAAAAAAAAATATTTATCTAAGAATCATATTACTCAAAATAATCTATATATATATTTTGTACAATTATAATTGGAATAAAAGAAGAAAAGTGGGGAAAATAAATCTCATTTATGATCTTGATCACAGAAAGACCACTACCAAGATCTATCTCTACTCTTGATTGAAATTATTGAAGTGGTTTCAAGTCACTTTCCTCTAAAAATTCCTTGATTACCTCTATCGAAATTAATATCATACCCAATGAAAGTTCTCAATCCATTTTAAAAAAATGAGCAACACCGACTTAATTTTTATGACTCACCGACATTTTCCACCAACATAGATCAATCCTTGATTCTTCATCAAACATGTGGCACTTTTACATAGTGTTTTTTCACATTCATATGATTCAATTAGAGCATTAAAAACCAAATTGAATTAATTAATGTAAATTCTATTTCAAATAATTCTGGACCCAACCCTATATTTGATTTATCATCTTGGTTTTTTTGTTATCTAACTCTCCAGAAAGAGCTTTACTTCCTCTGACTGCCTTTGTTTAAGAAACAACTCAGCATGTAGACTATAACATAAATTTCGGGGTTTGTTTCATCCATCATGAATCTAGGACTCTAGCCACTGATTTGAACGTGTTTCTATAAAGGGGTTCTAATATCAAACTTGGTCTAAACACATTCAATGTATTTAATCCCTTTTGGGATGACTGAGATCTTACCATTATCTTTATTAACTTGCATCTGCAAATAACACATCAAAATAAAAAATATATTCATCAGATAAGATAGGAATAAATGAATAATATTATCTATGAAAATGGTTTGGAGATTCATTAAGAAGATTCCTAGGACCTCACAATTTCTAAATCTCAACTAGGGATCCCTAATTAGATTCATATCAATCCTTTAGTCCAAAACCCTAGTACCCAACCCGATACATCAAATTCATCCACATTATTCATAAAATATAAATTGAATAACTCTAATTCACAACCTATATTAAACACAAATCTCTACCTCATCCTTAAACTAGCTCAACAACACAGTAATATTTAAATGCCTATATGAACAGATACCATCTTGTCCCATCCATATTTTTTACGAAGATGAAATCCTATTTCATTTATTCAATTTTTTTTTGAGTATATTCATCATGGTAATAAGATATTTATATTTCATGGTTAGGTTCTATAGTAATACCTTCGACCAACTTCTTCAATTAATCTTCTTCAGTTCATTGAGCCACAAGACCAAGATAATTTTCTTGAATTTTCTGTGATTTAACTCTGTGTCCATGAAATCAAATATTGATTTTATTTAATTAGTGGGTTTTTAAAGCATTGGATTACTTGTATTCATTCTGGTTTATCAAATTCAAATATTTATTCGAGTCCTCTTGAATAAGATAGAGTGGCTAGGGGTTCATTAATATGGAGTGTCTCCTAAGCGGAGCTTAAATTGATTCCAATATTATTTCTTGGTTGAAAAAAGTAGTGGTAACAGGATGGTACCTTGGATGAATGGTGGTGGAAGCAAGTAATTCTTTCTGTGGTAGTGATAGCAAAGGAAATGGTGGAAGTCGCAAGAATTTTCTTCTATCGGTATTTGGAAGTGGAGTGGACCGTAGTAGGGGTGGTATTATTATTAAAATTGATCAATATTAGTAAAGGGATCTTACTCTAATGGTGGAAGGCAGCTATAGATGGTTAATGATAGTAGGGTTTCCTAGAAGTAGATAAATATTAATGGCAACAAGATCCAATAGCAGTGGCACTAACTCTGGTGGTTGTAGAATTTCCCCATTACTGTAACAAGCACAAAGGCAGTGAAAGATACTTGGATTGTAGCATGCTAAACTTAAGAAACATCCAAATAAAATAAATTCCAAAAAAATTTAAAAAAAATAAAAAATAAAATTCCATAAAATGACTCCAGACATTATATTTTCATCACGGTTAAATTTCAGTTTCATAACATAAAATTTTGAATATACATAAAATGAAGGAAAATGAAATTTGGAAAATGAAATTTTATTCCAAGTTCTTTGAAATTTTTTTAATTAAAATTCACAACCCAATTTCAATGAGATTATCGATTTACAAAAATTAAAAGTAAAAAAAAAATCTCAAATTGGTATTCCATGAATTTAATATAAAAAATATAATTTAATGAAATAATGTAAGAAGTCAATTATATCACGTAAAAAAATATTTTCAATTTAATTCCACTGAAAAAATAAAATAATTACTCCAATATATATATATATATATATGAAATTACATAGATTATCATTTGAGAATAAAATCACTAAAAATTAAACACTTTATAAAAATATTCAATGATTTTCACATTCAATACCAATTTATCTAATATTCAATATTACTCCACTAAAAGATAATTTTGAAATAAAAAACTCCTGAAATGTCTAATATAGATGTCGTAAAACATACACAAATATGATCCACATAAAATTTCCATAAACTTAAAAATAAATTACTCAATAAATCAATTTTAACAAATTTAGTAGAAGAAAAGAATTATAAAGAGTTAAAACGTGATGTAACACTAAAAAATAGATTTCATAAATATTCTCCCCCATGGACCCTCTTAATTAGGAATAGTGATTTCTCTCTAGAAACAAGTGGATTGGTCAAAAGTTACTTTTTGTTTTAAAAATTGATTGAAATTGAATTTTAAAAGAACTAAACAGTCATAACATTGTATTTAACTATGAATTATAAATTTCTCTTTACCTCAATGATAACATACACATTTAATTAGAAATAATAATAATTAGACACTCCATTTTGGATGAGTAAAATTAATATTTACAATAAGCATAAATAATTCATCAAACATTTTAAATAATGAAATAATGAAATAATAGAGGCTCAAAATGGATTAGGATTTTATTTTCAAAGCTCTTTTAAATGCACTGCTTAATATTTTAAAACTGATTTTAAAGGTACAAAACCAATGATGATTGTAAATCCTAATACCAATTTTTGACCAAAATAAAAAAAACAATGGAATAAGGAATTAATTAACTGGATTAAATCCAAGGGAAAGAAGAAAAAGTTATTCTTCTCAAGGTGTAAATTCAAATATCAAACATCAAAGAAATTATAATTCAATTAATAAGAATTTCGAATTTAAAAATCAGTCAATTTTGAAAAAAAAATATGGGGTGGTTATAATTTTTAATTTATTTAAGTACAGTTTTGTACAAATTAGACCCCTCCCCCACACTTAAAATCCAACAATTTCCCCATTTCTAAATCATAAAGTTGGAGAAACAATTAAAGTTTTTAAAGTTAAAAAAATATTTTCAATAAATATTTCAAAGCATATTCAATGGTAACAATATAGTTTAAATATTATTTTTTTCCAAAATCTATATTTTAAACAAAAATTAAATAGGGACATGTGTTATCTTTAAATCATAAAACAAAGATTTATAATAAGGTAAAAAATAGTATCATATTAAAATTTAAATACATTAAAAAACATGAAAACATGGAATTTTAGTGAGTATTATCACGTTTGAATAACAATCAATTGGATTTTTAATAGAAAATTAAATATCATGATAAACACCCAAATCCCTAAAAATGCTAAGGGAATCGTTACCTACACTTAATTTTAAATAGTGGAAGATGTAATAAAATTGAAGCAAAATTTCTAGCTAAATATTAATCATACAATAAACCCAGTTATAATAAGAATAAGTAGGGTAAAATTAATAAATATATAAAAATAACTCCCCTAAATTAATAAGCTTTCTCCTTTAAATAACATCCCAAAAACACCTATTCCCTCTTAACATTGAGTGAAATTCCATATAGTTTTCAAATTTCAGTAACTAAAAGTTAAAAATATAAGCATTAGATCCAATATAATAATATCAAAAATAACGAAAAATTAGAGATAGAGTTAATGAATGTTTATCTAGTAAATATCAATCATGTAGATTTTATTTGATTGGAAAAAAAATTGGGGCTCTAGACTTCTTTTTCACCACACCGGAAACTTTATAAAAAAGGTATGAGAACATAAATTAAATCCAGTGTAAAAGATATGAAATAATAACACTTTATTCTTGAAAAAAATAAATATAAACACACAAAAATGAAAATAGGTTGACTTCTATGAAGCAAAATAATTATAATAATTAATTAGACTATAGAAGAAAATCAATTTGACACAAATATGGCATCCAACACTTTTGTCTACCCTTAAAAATACTATTTTCTCCTATTTTTATTAACCAAAAATGGTATTGTAACATCTTCTACAAGCTACACATACCCATTAACAACGACTATAAGGATGATGAAAGTTCCATACCATTTGGATTTAAGTTTCCATGGAAATATTTTAATTCTTGAATTGAAAATTAAGATCTTCTATCCAACTTTAAATTACATATTTCGGATGGTGGAATCAAAAAAATCTTTAGACATGTCCTTATAAATCCTTACATTATCATAGAAATATCTTCTAATCTCATCTGGCTCACTAAACTCAAGTAACTTCCTCTCTTCAGCAGTTTTAGAATCAAAATTCCCTACCTTCACAACCTAATATGACTTGTGTTTCCACACTATAGGTAAATGAAAATATTTTAAAAATAGTGACCTTTATAGAGACATGAAAATTGGGGTTTTAATGTAGTTATGTAGTCCCATAATGCTTTATCATGTTTCAAGGACCAATATTTCCTAGAATTGGATAAATTTTTCTCTAAAATCTACTCCATCTCCTTTTTTTGAAGTTTCTACCTATACATGAGATTATATACTGTAATTATTTCCTATTATATGGGTACACCCATACTTCTCCAACAAATATTTAAATTTATTTTTTTTAAATTGGTTCCATTGTTTGTTATGAAATATAAGGCACTCTAAATCTTGAGAAAACATTCTTTTTTAATAAATTTGATCATACTATTAGCTTGATTTTTATGCAATGCTACAACCTTAATGAAATTTCAAACATAACAGACAAATATAAAAATATACTAATTTCCATGTGAATATGGAAATAGTCCCAAGAATTCTAACTCCCAGACATCAAAAATATCATTCTGAGGCAGTTCCAGCTTTCTTTTAGCATTTCCTAACCTATTTCAATTATTGTATCCCACAACTAAACTCTTAGAATCCTTAAACAAAGTATTATATTGAAATCTAGATTTAAGAAATTTTTGAGTTTTTCTCTCTCCTCTATGATGAACACCCAAAGGTGATGAGTAAAAAATCTCTAGAATAGGCGACATCTCTTCCTCTGGAAGACACCTCCAAAAAATACCATTAGTACACCACCTAAATAGATAAGGATCGTCCCATAGATAGTACTTAAGTTCATAAATGAAATTATTTCTTTGATTATGTGATAAATATTTAAGCAAAACTTATACTACTAAAAATTTATCAAAATCTACATACCAAGAATAATTATTAACTAAAATAGTGAGTAACGTTTCATTAGGAAAGGTTGAATTAATTTCCCTTGGATATTTACAATAAGTACTAGACAACCTCGATAAATGATAAAAAACAATATTCTCAACGCCATTGTTTATATCTAATATCTAAATCAAACTCTTATAAAAAATTATCCACCTAATGATTATAGGATTGACTTATTTCATAAATATTGGATATTTCCAGGCAGTGTGTTCAGTAAAGACTATGAATTTGGAACCTATTAGGTATTTCATAAAATTTTTCAAATAAAAAACAACAACCTACAACTCCTTCTCAGTAGTGGTATTGTTCCTATGATCATAATATAGTATATTTATAGCATAATACACCACATGTAACCTCTTATGTTTCCTATATCCTAAAACATATCCAACACATACATCACTAACATCACTTATAAATTTAAAAGGTAATTCCCATTCAGGTGCAGTGATGATGGGTGATGAAGTGAGTTCCTCCATAAGAAAATTAAAAGATTCCAACCATTTTTCATTAAAGAAAAATTGGTGTATATTCAACAAATAATGAACAAATGGGATTTATAATTTTTAAAAATTATTTAAAAACATTTGATAAAAACTATAAATCCCTAAAAATATCCTAACACCATTGAAATTTTCAAGATAGGGAATTTATGAATCACTTATATTTTTCATTTTCAACCTCAATTCTCCTCTTACACATTTTATGTACTAAAATATTCACTTTTATCACTATAAACTAACATTTCTCCCAATTAAGAACTAATTTAGTATCTTGAAACCTCTCTAAAAATAGTTCCATATTATGGAAAAAAATATCACAAAAGTGGTTCCAATAATGAAAAAAAAATCAATAAACACATTAATGACTGTATATATCATATTTAAAAAGGTATCCATTATATAACTTTGAAAGGTGGTCAAGGAACCATAAAATACAAAGAGAATTTATCGGTATGAAAATTTTCCAAATGGGCATGTGATAGTCACTTTTTCTTAGTCTTACAGGGATATAAGAATCTATTTTTAACTAGAATATCCATATATAAAATAAAATAACTCATTCCCAGAAAACCACTCAAGTATTTGATCTAAAAATGTCATTGGAAAATCATATGTCCTAGAGTATTAATTCAACATTCTGTAATCTATATTGGATCCCCATTTGGTATCTATTTTAACTTGAATTTGATCATTTTTCTCTTTTTTAATATCAATGAATCCTTCTTTCTATGGGACTACTTAGATCAAACTAACCCAAGAAATATTAGAAATAATATATATAATTCTTATATCTAATAGCTTAATTACATCCTCTCTCGTGACCTCTTTTATGTTTGGATTAAATATCCTTTATCCCTCAACTCTTGATTTGTGCTCTAGTTTCATAGGGATTTTATACATATAAAAATAATGGTTATTTCAATTTATTTCTACCATGGACCAACATATTGCAGTTTTAAACTTTTTTAGCCCACTCATCAATTTTTCCTCTTGATTTTAATTCTGTTCATCAAAGATAATAATAGGCATTGTTGATTTTTTTTGCAAAAATGATTATTTTAGATGTGTTGGGAGAATTTTCAGCTCCAGAGTAGGTGCTTGTTCATAGGAAGGAAGACTCTTAGCCCAAATAGGTCCAAGGTAATGAATATGTTTCTTAAAATGGGTTAGGAAACTTGAGAAGTATTAAATTTCATATCCACTTTCATATTTTTATTCACTACAATCCAATTTTAACATCCCACACACATGAGTTTACATATCATATTTCAAGATATTTATCATATAAATATCATCAAACTCTTCTAAAAAATCTCTCGCATCCTTATCAAATTATTCAAAATTATTTTTAGATGGGAAATTAGTCTCAAATTCTCAAAAAAATTCATTAATTTCAAACAAAAAAAAATTATATTCAAAACCACAAGTCATAGTAGGAAGATAATTTTTGTTCAAACCTATAAATTTATCTATATTATCACACTTAGCCAACTCAATGGTGTGTGAAACAAAATTAAACTTCCATAGTAATTTCTTTATTTGAGTAATGTTTATCCAATTTTTGTTGATAATCAATTGAGTTCTCACCTTCTAATTTATATTAATGGGATTTTATCATTTAAAGTATGTATTTCAACATTTTTCAACACATTTAATTCCTCTTGTTTCTCTCCAAAAATAAAAAACAACTAACCCATGGAAAATTCAATAAAACCACCACTAATAGTGAATAAAGTTCTTCCTAGAATTGTAAGAACCCGGTTATTATTCTTGAGGTACGGGTTTCTTCTTTTTCTTTTGCCTTAAGTGTTTTTTAGAAAATAAGGAAAATGGGGGAAAATCCCAAAAATTTTGTTACACGTCATGTACTTTGGCCATGTGAGATGAGTATACAGGGCATGTAGGCCTGTCGGAGATTAAGGGTATAAAAACTGACTACACACCGTGTACATAATATATACACTCCATGTAATCAGTCGGTAGGTGAACATTAAGGTGGTAGGAGTAGCTACCAACAGAACAGTAGTACATGCAGTGTACTCATAAATGCACATTGTGTAATCAAGTCAACAGATGAATAGTGAGGTGGTGAAAAGTGGCCGCCAAAGGAACAACTAAAAAAATGGGAAGTACATGCCATGTACTTGAGAGTACACACCATGTAGTTATGTTTTTTTCTTAAAATAGGCATTAGCCTCCTCATTAGGCATAGAAGGTAGAGAACTCATTTTGGAGCTCAGGAGAGGAGGTTGAGGCTTGGATGAGCTCCCAATTGCACACCGGGATTCCATTTCTTCCACCGTCGATCTTTTTTGGATTATGAAGGTAAGCCATTCCTTCTCCTTGAGCCTTTCCTACCAATTCTTTCCTGATGGAATGTTATTTACATTTGAACGGGTGAACGTTTATACCAGATCTATGTTATTCTCGATTTATTTGGGAGGCGTCGTTCATGTATATCGATCAGAGGAGATAGAGGTAGGTGATCTTGTTTTTATTTACAACTGTCAAGTTCATTTTTTGTACCATTTTTCCATGGGCCCATGTTCGGGGTGTCGTGTGGTTCAGACCATGATTGTTGAGATACCTAGAATTGCATAGGTGATCTAATGAATAAATTTAAACTACTATTTGGGATCATTTCTTAGATCTAGGGCCACCCCGTGGGTGCGTTTCCCTTGTTTAGCTATTTTCCCAGGATACCGGTGGGTATGCCGTGATTATAAGTATGTTTTGAGTTTTCTTGAGAGGAAACATATATAATTTCTTATTTTTATGTAGGGATCATCCTGGTTACTTGATTTCCCATGGAATTCCTGAGGGTAGTGTTTTGTGTAGCATGAGGGAAAAGTTTTCTTATGCATGTGGGCAGTACCTTCTGTGCCTGTGGGAAATACCTCGTGCCTGAGGGAAATATTCATTATGCTTATGGGTAGTCACCTATGGGTTTTCATTCTGCTTATTCGAGGGTAAGGATTTAAATTTCTGAGGAAAATGTTTTATTTGAGTGTTCACTAAGGTGATATTCTTATGTTGTAACTCCCAATCTAAAGAAAAAGCTTGGAATTGATAAATAATTAATAAAATGGCAATGTAATTGATAGAGATAGTTACTTTTGAGTACTTCCTAGTTTACTACATTTTATTATTGCACATTTTCACTGACAGGTGGGCATGGGCCTTTGGTGGTTGCCTACTGGGATTTATTTCTCACAACCTGTTTGGGTCATGTCTTGGGCCCAAACAGATTATATTGTTGCAGGTGTTGATAAGGGAAATAGTCTCTATATAGGTATTTGATTGTTGCATAGGAGTAGGAGAGCATGGGACTGAGCTTATGCTTGAAATGTTGTTGAGTTCATGTTTCACTGTTTTAGTTTTTTTTTCTATACTTGGTACTTTGTACTGTATTTTATTTGATTACAGTGTATCCTATTTTGACTGATTTCTTAGAAATATGACATATTTTATCATCATATATGTATGACTGTTGGTTATCTTTTTCATTAGTACCGTTTTCCTTTCATCCTTGTATTGGTTACTGCTTCTACTTTTGGTATGTTTATATTTTTCCATTGTGCTACACTTTGAAAAATGAGGGCATTGTTTCCCCACTATCAGACCTAGTCCCTCGCTGATAGTCGGCAGCCTATGGTTTTTAGGGAAATGAGTTTGAGTTCATGTGACCAACCAGGTTCAGGGCACCCGTTTAGTGGCACCCGGATCTGGGATTTTACAAAGTGGTATCAAAGGAGTTTCTTTTCTTTGACTTACAGTTTGGAGCCTATAGATAGGGATAAAACGGAATAGGTACTCTATAATAAGTTGTGCCTGGGAGTAGCTAACCCGTGTATAGGGAAATTCCAATTTACCTCATGTTGCAATTTTTATTGTTTTTCAATTTTATAGTTGATTTGATTTGCACCGTTGGGTGACGCACTTGTGGTGTGCTGTTATATTTTATACTTGGGTTCTGTTTAGTTGCAACCTAGTGAGATGAGCATATGCCATCTCATGCATCATTTAGGAACATGTTAGAATCACATGCCATTAATAGTTTCCATTCCATGTAGGTGTATTAAAAATTTCATGTTTTTGTGATAGATGTTTTCCTAAAAAATTCATTTTGTTGTGATAGATGTCTTGATAAAAATACCTGCTATTTGATAGGGTATTGTTTGTATGAGGGTTGGTAGAACGAATACCAAACTTTGGTCCTTGAGGAGTATGGGCCCTCATTGACCAGAATTTGGAGGATCATTGACTTGTTTACTTGGTTATAACATGTATAATATTCCAAGCTTTGATTAGTGGGGAGTATGGGCCCTCACGGATCGGAATTTGGCACTTAGGTGTTGGTTTCAGTGTTTTTATGGGCTCTAGAGTAGTTTCTAAGGCTTAGTGTTTGGAAAAACCCATAATACATGCCGTGTAGTTTTGACTACACACCATGTACTCTTCTATTCGGGAAGAAATGAAAAAAATATAGTACATGCCGTGTAGACCTTATACACACCGTGTAGTCTCTAACCGGGTCATAGGCCATGTGGGAAGAGACATGGGATAGGGAATTTCTGGTGGGAACATGTCGTGTATTGTCTGAACACATCGTGTAGTGTTGACCATGTGTCTGCCTATGTGACTAATAACACAGATGGAGGAACCTTAAGTTAAACATGTCATGTCTACCATGAACACACCGTGTAGTCTGACCCGGGTACGCAGGTCATTTCACTAACAACACGGGTCATTGTTATCCTTTCTAGTACACACTGTGTCTATCTGGAACACGTTGTGTAGTGTAACCTAGGTACATAGGTCGTGTCACTAACAACACAGGCTGTTGAAGCTTGACTAGTACATGTCATGTACCTTTGGGACACACCGTGTAGTACTGACTGGGGAGAGATCGTGTGAATTTGGCCATGTGGTAGGGGAAATAGGGTGGTGTACACATCGTGTGCGGGTGTAACACACCATGTATCTAGGGTTGAGACACGCCCAGACAGGCATCAGAACACAACCATGTAAGGGCTTAAGGGTACACGCCGTGTGGACTCTATACACACCGTGTAGTCTATTTTTGCAAATTCTTGTGTTTTTCGTCCCTTTTTTGCGTGGGCACATTTAAATGGACAAACAAACCTCAAAAGTAAATTAAACTAAGTAATGTGTGTGACCTTGTAGAGTCTTGCTACCGAGACAACCACGAGTTGTTCTCCAGGAGAGTGGTGATGATTATACGCCAATGATGTTAGTCCATGGACTACCAGTGGATACTCCACCAGTTCCAGATGCGGTGCAAGCTGTTATACTAGACACAGGCACAGATTCATAGTTCTATGAAGTCTTTATGTGGTTCACATAGACCTTCTAGGGATCACTGTCGGTTGCCACATCTATGGCAGAGCTGACACGTATATTCCAGAAGTAGCATCAGCCTACATTTTCAGGGGATGGAGGACCACAGGTAGTGAATTCTTGGTTGGGTTATCTGCAGATAATCATTGAGCATCTGGAGACGCCTCCTAGGAAGAGGGTCAAGATCACTACTTACATGCTGCATGATTCTGCCATGATATGTTGGGATGTTACCACCCAAACTGAGCATCACCGAGACATGGTGTGGGAAGATTTTCAGGTAGTATTCTATGTACTTTTCTTTCTAGAGATACTGAGGGAAGATCGAGCTCTAGAGTTCATAAATCTGTAGCAAGGCACCATGACAGTGATGGATTATTCTACCGCTTCACCGAGCTACAACATTCCGCACTTGTTCTGGTAGGTGATGTGGTGTTGAGGGATAGACGCTTTGAGGATGGTCTTCGATATGACATCCGAGCACTGGTGAATGTTTTTAGGTTTCCTAAAGTGCATGCTATTGTGATCCAGGCGTTGATTACTAAGAGAAACCTACAAAAAGCTAGTGGTGAGAACCAAGGTGATTCGACACCACTTTTTGGTACTATTTATACCGGCAAGAGGAAGAGGGAGATGGATTTCTCTCATGGTGGAAGTACTAGCCAGAATAATTCTTCAGGTGGCA
Source organism: Viscum album (assembly GCA_963277665.1). Classification (NCBI taxonomy): domain Eukaryota; kingdom Viridiplantae; phylum Streptophyta; class Magnoliopsida; order Santalales; family Viscaceae; genus Viscum; species Viscum album. Next base: position 490,593,638 of record OY728127.1, read on the forward strand.
GTTCATGTGCTACCAGTGTGGCAAAGAAAGGCACAAGAGACCTTAGTGTCCATGTGACCCAGTGGAGTGCCGAGCTTATGGTAGGATGGGTCATCTTCTGTGTTTTTGTAGGGCGTTTCCACCAGTGACTAGTGAGAGGGGTTCTGTGAAGACTCTACATGTGGGGGCAGGGCCATCAGCTTCTTACTAGTTAGGAAATTGGAATACGTCTGGACGTTCAGGTAGAGGTGGTGGTCGTGGCCGTGGTAGGCAGACACCAGAATCTGAGAGACAGCAAGGAGGGTTAGCTCTAGGTAGCCAGGCTATGTCCCAGGGCAATAACACTGGGCAGGCATATGCAGGGCAACAGAGCCAAAAAGAGAAGGATCTCAGACCTTCCACTGTCATAGGTACTATTCTAGTTGCTTCTGTTTTATCTTCATTACTTTTCAATACTGGTTCTATACATAGATTTATATTTGTGCCTGTTGTGAAGAGCCTTGGGCTCTATGTTTCTTCTTCTTCTTATATCATGATTCTAGATACTCCGCTGAAAATTAGAATGGCAGGTGTGTGTCAGCGCAAGGAGTGCCCCTAGAGGTTGGTGGGTTTCACTTTCTATGGGACCTCTATGTCATAGAGATGACAACCTATGATATCATTCTAGGGATGGACTAGTTAGTACCCTTTCAAGCCTTTGTATATTTCTATCATCATAGGGTGAGTTTAACATCACCAGAGGGCGGAGAGTTTCTATACAAGGGTGAATGAGATGTCCATGCGGGCCGAGCTGGACCCGAGCATCTTGGGAGAGGTGAAGTGATAGCCTAGATCATGATTTTATATCTAAATGACCATGAAAATTTTCAGAAGGATTTCCCTCCAGTGGTTGATTGTTTCAGGGATGTATTCTCGGATGAATTTTCTGGTTTACCTCTCGAGCGAGAGGTGGATTTCTCTATTGAGCTTGTTCCAAGAGTGGCACCGGTGTCCATTCATCCTTATAGGATGACTACACTGGAATTTCAAGAGCTCAAGAGGCAGTTATAGGAGTTACAAGCTAGGGGTTTCATCTAACCCAGCACTTATCCTTGGGGTTCGCCTGTCTTGTATGCGAAGAAGACAGACGGTACCCTCAGACTCTGTGTGGATTATCAGAAGCTGAACCAGTTGATGCTCAAGAATCGATATCCCTTACAAAGGATTGATGATATTTTTGATCAACTTAAAGGAGCATGAGTGTTATTGAATATTGAATTGAGGTCCGAATATCATCAGTTGCATGTTATACCATCGGACATACCGCTTACAGTGTTTTGGAGCAGATATAGTCTATACAAGTACTTGGTAATGCTGTTTGGACTCACAAACGTGCCAGCAGTTCTCAAGGCTCTGATGAATCGTGTGTTCCACCCATATCTAGATTCTTTTATGGTAGTCTTCGTGGATGATATCTTGGTGTAATCTCACACTCAACATGACTATTTCAAACATCTTAAGATCGTATTGAGTACACTAAGAGAGCATCAGTTATATGTTAAGCTATCAAAGTTTCACTTTTGGATGGACCAGATTCACTTCCTGGGTCATATTATCTCAGAGGCAGGAGTTGTGGTAGACCTAGAGTAGGTGAAAGTAGTAGTTCCCAAGGAACAGCCTAAGAATGTGTTTTAAATACGAAGTTTCTTGGGGTTGTCTGGTTACTAGATTCACTTTATATAGGACTTCTCCTGCTTAGCAGCGCCGTTGATGGGATTGACTAAGAAGGGTATGAAGTTCGTTTGGTCAGAAGATTGTGAGACATCCTTTCAAAAGATAAAGGGAAGGTTGACATCAGCACCAGTCCTAATACTTCCATAGCAATGAAAGAGCTATACAGTTTACTGTGATGCATCAGGTATTGGGCTGGGAGTAGTGTTGATGTATGTCGATCGAGTAGTTGCATAAGGGTCTCGGCAGTTGAGGCCGCATGAGAGGAATTACCCGACACATGATCTCGATTTGGCTGTAGTTTTTCATGTGTTACGCTATTGGAGACATTATCTCTTGGGAGAACATTTTGTGGTGTTTACAGACCAAAAAATTATTAAATACATCTTTACCCAGTGTGACTTGAATTTGAGATAGCAAAGGTGGGTTGAATACCTTCAATCCTTCGACATCGAGCTTGCCTATACACCTGGTAAAGGTAATGCAGTAGCTGATGCACTGAGTAAGAGGACTCAGATACAGGCAGTGCAGGAGGCCAGTGGTGAGTGGCAGCTTATGGCTTTGTTCTCTAAGATGCATTTGGAGGTTCACGATAGTCAGGGGAAAACCTATCTTTCATCCTTAGTTGTGACTTCTACCCTCCTAGATAGAGTGAGGATGAGACAGCTATCATATGTAAAAGTCCTAGTTCTACAGGAGTTGGTGGCAAGTGAGGACCCTCCTCCTGGTTGGGCGATAGGTGATGATGAGGTACTATATATCCATGGATGAGTGTGGGTTATAGGGGATATACGTGAGGATTCGATGCAGGAATTTAATGCTTCAGCTTGGGCAGTGCAACCTGGGGTTACCAAAATGTACCATGACTTGAGATGTCAGTATCGGTGGCTGGGTATGAAAAGAGAGGTAGTTGGTTTTGTTACAAGATGTTACACCTGTCAGCTGGTGAAGGTAGAGCATCAGAGGCTAGCCGGACTGTTACAACAGTTACCCATCCCAGAGTGAAAATGAGATGATGTTGTTATGGACTTCATGACCAGGTTTCCAAGGTCACCTCAAGGGAATGATATTGTTTGGGTTGTTGTAGATATACTTACGAAGGTATCTTTCTTTTTTCCGATCAAGGAGACCTTCGGTGTTGACAAGCTCAGGAAGTTGTATATCTGAGAGGAAGTGCATCTTCATGGGGTCCCGTGTTCTATCATTTCAGATAGGGACACCCATTTTCCATCTCGTTTCTGGTAGGATTTTTAGAGGGCACTGGGTACACAGGTGCTTCTGAGCATAGCTTACCACCCTCAGACCGATAGCCAGTCAGAGCGTACGATACAGGTTCTAGAGTACATACTACATGCATGCGTCCTGGACTTTGGGGGCTCTTAGGAGAAGCACATATCCCTAGTAGAGTTTTCCTACAATAAGAGTTTTTAGGAAACTATTGAGATGGGACCTTATGAGGATTTATATGGTAGGCCATGTCGATCCCCCTTGTGTTGGTTGGAGGCAGGTGAGGCATCTTTACTGGGGCCACTAATCGTGCAAGAGACTTTAGAGTAGGTCCAGTTGATATAGAAGCAGATGGCTACTACAAAGTCTCGTTAGAAATTTTATGTTGATCGTTGCTGATGACCTTTGGAGTTCGTGGTCTGGGATCATGTTTTCTTGCTTGTTTCACCGAGGTTGGGACACCGGCAGATCAAGAGACAGGGTAAACTTTCACCGAGGTATGTGGGGTTGTTTGAGATTCTAGAGAGAGTCAGGTCGGTTTCCTATCAGTTGCAGTTGCTGTAGAGGTACCGGGCCATGAATGAAATCTTCTACGTATCTCAGCTATGTCGTTATCACTTAGACCTATCTCAAATTTTTCAGCCTGGGGAGGTTGAACTTCAGGTTGATTCATCCTTTGAGGAGCATCTAATTAATATTGTTTATAGGAGCATGAACGTTCTTCTAGGCCAGTCAGTTCCTCTCATACAGGTGCTATGGAAGCATGGCCGAGTACAAGACAAAACCTAGGAGCGGGAGACAGACGTACGTTCTCAGTGGACAGAGCTATTCTTAGCTTTTTCTTCACCACCATTGGAAGGGAAATTCAGGAACGAATTTCTTTAATGGGGGGAGTTTGTAAGAACCCGGTTCTTATTCTTGAGGTAAAAGTTTCTTATTTTCCTTTTTCCTAAAGTGGTTTTTAGAAAATAAGGAAAATGGGGGGGAATCCCAAAATCTATGGGTATACTCCATGTAATTTTCAAAACACTGTGTACTTTGGCCATGTGGGATGAGTATACAGGGTGTGTAGGCATGTCGGTGATGAAGGGTGTAAAAACTGATTACACGCCATGTACCTAGTATATACACGTCATGTAAACTGTCGGCAGGTGAACAGAAAAGCGGTAGGAGTAGCCACCAGTGGAACAGTAGTACACCTCATGTACTCAAAAATACACGCCATGTAATCATGTCGAATTATGAACAGTGATGCAGTAGAAAGTGGACACTAGAGGAACAGTTAAAAAATGGGAAGTACACGTCGTGTACTTGAGATCACATGCCATGTAGTTATGTTTTTTCACATAAAACAGGCGGTATACTCCTCATTCGTTAGAGGAGGAATAGAACTCATTTTTGAGCTCGAGAGAGGAGGACGAAGCTTGGAGGAGCTCTCGATTGCACACTAGGACTCTGTTGCTTCCACTTTCGATCTTGTTTGCACCGTGCAGGTAATGCCTTCCTTCTCCTTGAGCCTTTCCTTCCAATTATTCCCCAATGGGAAGTTATGTACATTCGAACGGGTGAATGTTATCCTAGATCTATTCCATTATCGGTTTATTCGAGAGGGGATGTTCACGTATATCGATCATAGCAGATCGAGGTAGGTATTCTTGTGTATATTTAAAACTATCGAGTTGATTTTGTGTACCGTTGTTCCATCAACCCATGTTCGTGGTGTCGTGTGGTTGAGACGATGATTGATGAGATACCTATAATTTCATAGGTTATCTAATGAATAAATTTAACCTATTGTTTGGGATCATTTCTTGGATCCAGGGCCACCCCATGGGTGTGTTTCCCTTGTTTAGTCATTTGGCCAGGATACTCGTGGGTTTTCTATGATTATAAGCATGTTTTGAGTTTTTTTGAGAGGAAACATATATAATTGCTTATTTTTATGTTGGGATTGGCCCGATTACTTGATTTCCTATGGGATTTCTGAGGGTAGTGTTTTTTTAGCCTGAGGGAAACATTGCTTATTCCTGTGGGCAGTACCTTCCATGCCTGCGGGAAACACCTCATACCTGAGGGAAATATTTGTTATGTCTTTGGGTAGTCACCTGCAGGTTTCAATTCTACTTATCTGAGGGTAAGGATTTTCATTTCTGAGGACAATTTTTTCTTTGAGTATTCACTATGGTGATATTCTCATGTTTTACCTTCCAAGAAAAAGCACAAACTTGGAATTGATAAATAATTAATAAAATGGAAATGTAACTGATAGAGATAGTAACTTTTGAGTACTGCCTAGTTTACTAAATTTTATTATTGCACACTACTTTTTCACATTTTCACTGACAGTTAGGCATGGGCCTTTGGTGGTTGCCTACTGGGATTTATTTCTCACACCCTGTTTGGGTCATGTATTGGGCCCAAACAGATTATATTGTTTCATGTGTTGATAAGGGAAAGAGTACCTATACCGGTATTTGATTGTTGGATAGGAGTAGGAGAGCATGGGACTGAGCTTAGGCTTGAGATGTTGATGAGTTCTTGTTTCATTGTTTCAGTATTGCTTTTCTGTACTTGGTACTTTGTACTGTATTGTATTTGATTTCAGTGTATCCTGTTTTGACTGTTTTCTTAGAAATAGGACATATTGCATCATCATATATGTATGAATTTTGGTTATCTTTTGCTTCAGTACCATTTTCCTTTCTACCATGTATTGTTTACTACTTTCTCTTTTGGTATGTTTATATTTTTCTGTTGTGATACACTTTAACCAATGAGGGCATAGTTTCCCCACTATCAGACCTAGGCCATCGCTTCTAGTCAGCAGCCTCTGGTGTTTGAGGAAATGTGCTTGAGGTCATGTGACCAACCGGGTTCAGGGCACCCGCTGAGTGTCACCCAGTTCTAGGATGTTACAAGAATGATGAGAACATTTGGGTCACACTTCATGGTAAGAAAAATAAAATCAAATGGAAAAAAATTATAACTCTAACCAGAAGGTCATTTATTCTTCCTATGGTGTGAGTGAAAGATCATTCAACCAACTACTGAATAACTATAGTGTGTTTTAATTCTCCTAACCTCAACTATTGAAATAGGGATAAAGGGATCATATTCATATTATAACCTATATCAAAAAAGATAGTTGAGTTTTAAATTATTCCCTAAGGTGTAGGGAATGAAAAAAACTCCTTGTATTTTTATCTTTGGAGGGACTTTTTTGAAGAACAATACTACACTCTTCATTGAGGCTATAAGTGAAATACTCTTAGAGACTTTTTTATTATTGAAAAAACTATTTTATGAGAATTTAAATATGAATAAATTTAACTCAAATATTGGATTAATAGAATGATGATTTGGATCTTGGTTAAATACCTATGGAACTTTCGAATTTCATATTCTTTACATTTTTGTTTAATCTTCTGAAGGAATGGGATGAGTGGGTAAAAATTATTTAAAATATTGGGTATTCCATAAAACATAACATGTTTCTCCTTAACCATGTTATTTTTCATTTCATAATCTTTTTTTGATTGGTTTTCAGGTGGAATATTTTTATTTTCTTTATTTTCAACGTTGTTTTCTTCATTTTTGAATTGAGTGTTATCCAGATTTTGACTTATTTAATATTATATATTATAATTTTGGACTCTATTTAGGTTATCTCCATGTTAAAATGTTTTTTTTAAACCACATATTATATATAAAATCTTAAAATTATCTCTAGGGTTGGATTTATTTTTATTTGGAAGTTTTTTTTCTCTACCACCCAACTCCCCAGTCATGTGGATAATTTTAATTTGAAGCATATTTAGGCAATTATTGAAAATAGATTTTTGTAATTACATGAAATATTTATTCCTAGAATCTTGAGAATCCATCCAAGAAATAATTTGGTGCATCAATCCTCCAAGATTACCTTAAGAGTTTAATGGTTCGTCCCTTTTTTTATTTTTAAAATAAGGCATAGGTTTTTTGAAAAAACAAGAGTAGCAGATGGTCTAAACAAACCCCACTTCTTCCATGAAAGATTAAGGTTATTCCTATAATCTCGATTATAATTAATTGAAAATGGATCATATTTTGATTGAAGTATAAGATCATAATCAGTAAAATTATATTTTTCATCAATTTGGGAAGGTAATTAAAAGTTGGGATAGTAAGACATAGAATTTTTATACATGACACGATATTCACACTACTCCCTAAGTGAATTTTCTTGATTGATAATGTATATTATAATAGAATCATAATTTTTAATGGGGTTTTTTCTCTCTTAACTATGGAAATCCATATAAAACACTTACTTTGAGAATTTTATTCAAGTGTGTTAAATATTTTTTGAGTTATTTAGTAGTTCTCTATTATAAATCCTCACTAGAATATTGATAAAAATAGTCTTTTATAAGGGGAAATTCCATTATAAAATGTGTCCAATAAGAAATTTGGAGCAAACTTTTGTTTAGGATGTTGCCTAAAGTTACCTCTAAACTTATCCCAAGTATAACATAAAAATTCCCCCTATTCTTGAATAAACCTCATTATTTTATACCTAATTTCTATGGCCATTATCCTAGGATATACTTTCAGGATGAAATCATTAAACAATTGATCCCATGTATCAAAACTTTCTTTCTATAATTGTTGAAACCATGATCTACAATTGTTATTTATGAAAAAAATACCCTCAACTTCAATTAATCCTCACTAATACCTCGAAGTTTATGTTGTTATACTACACTATAAAATTCTCTGATGAAGTCCAAATAATCTTCATTAGGCATACCATTAAAATATAGTATCATGGAAAATAGAGATTGATCTCATAGTTTCTAGAGTAAGGTGAAAAACTAATGAACGAAGGGTTTATAAAGATAGTTGGTAATGTAAAATCTCTAAGATAGTATATCTCACCCTAATTTTCTCTAATTAGAGGTGGGATAATATTTTATATATTTCTTAAAATATCCATGATGTTCCTAAGGATTGTTGAATAACTGATAAGGGGGGCTTGAATCAATGTTTGTCATTTTGAAAATTTCAACTTTAAGAAACATAACCTGTATAAAATTTTATATTTTCTTCCATATCAACTTTTTATAAAATAAAATTCATGAAAATATAATAAATTAAATAAGGCACACAATATTTATCACATTCATCTTCAGTGTGAGAACCTAGAAACAATCCAAAGACACTCCCTTGGGTCTATAGAAATTTTCTATAATGAAGAAGTGGATAAATCATTTGGGTAAACTACTAGTATAAATATTATATCTCTTGATAGGAATGATTGTAACAACTCCAATTAGTTTATAAAACATGCTTAAATTTTTTGATTTGTAGAATAAGTATGTAACTTTGTGAAATCTACTCCAAAAAAGGTCCATCCTGAAACTCTATCTGATGTGCCTATATCTAATGGGCTTGTATCTAATGGAATCTATCTGATGCACATTTTTTGAAACTATACCTTTTACAAAATATAAATTATTGTTGTTTAATGAAATAATTTTTATTGTTTGAAAATCTTCTCAATTACTCAATCTAATCATCCTCAGGCTGATACGCTCTGTCTGGTATTCTTCATTTAGACTTTGTCTGATACTCTGATAAAAAATTTTATTCTTTCCAAAACTAATACTGAAAATAAAACTCAACTTCAGTTGAAAAATCCCTCAGAAAAAAACTATTCAACACTTCAACTCATTGCATTAGTGATCAGTTTCAAGTGTGATGTACTTTTCGCCTCTATTTATAGGTACTCCAAAAATAGAAAAGGCGAGAAACCAATTTACCTTTCCCATTAAATGAAATTCATAAATTCAAATTTCATACTCATTTTAATTTCATTAGGATTCCTATAAAATATTCTGGATTCTTCTAGAATCTTCTTTAATCTTTTCAAATTCTTCATCATTCCAATCTTATTTGATGTTCCTTAAAATCAATGTTTAATAAACTATTCAAACTTTGTAACTCCATTAAACTGAATCATTATAACTTATCCAAAATTAAACTTTGTAACTTAATGAAACTTCAACTTTGTAGCTTTAATAAACTTCATCATTATAACTATAACTTTTTAAAAACATAAAACAAGGAATTTGTACAATTTTTTCACTATTTATCCACATTCATAGTGTGATTATACTATTTATCTTCTTTTTCCATCCAATATTACTATTCATCAGATTTCATAGTATTATCATACTATTCATCAATATTATCAATCCAATCATATAGTTCATTTTACTATCTATCAAATACAACTATTCATTTGATTTATTCATATGATCATACTACTCATTTTCTATCCTTGACTAATCATATTATTCATTATCTTTCTTCATCAAATCATATTGTTCATCTTCTTTCTCAGTAAGATCATATTGTTCATTGGCTTTATTAGTCTCATCATATTGGTCATCGGCTTCCTCAATTGGATCATACAATTCATTTTATGTAACACCCCAAGCTTCCATGGTATTCTTCTCTTTGAATGATACAATAGGTTGCGTTGTACGCAACTCTAAGTTCTAACACACCATGACCAATCAAAATAGCCGTTTAAAAAAAGAAGTTATGAATAGTAACACCCACTTTTTGAAATTTTATAAATTTTATTTTTCAAAATGGACTTCATTTTTGGATTTGGAATATCAAAATTAGCTTAGGGTGAATTTTTTTTATTTCTCTAAAAACATTCAATTTTTGATGAATGGTGAAAACACTGCGTTATTGTTTAAAACCGACTTTTTATTTAAATAATTTTTTTTAGTTTAAATTTATTTTAAATTCAAAATCGATACATAATACCTATATTAGTTCAATTTAATTCATTTGAGTCATTTTATAATAAAATTTTATATATAAAATTTTATTGAACTTTTTAACCACTTTTACCCACCTTCTAGGCACATTTGCAAATTTGCATAAAATGTAATTTTACTACTTCTGTGAATTGAATATCAAAAATACAACAGACGTGGTTTTAATCAGTAAGTAAAATTTGGTTCAATGGGATGAAAATAGTTTTTTATGAATAGTAAATTTTTTATTTTATTTACCACGATTAAAAATAAATAGGGTAATTAAAAGTAAAAATGATATTATAATAACATAAATTTACCCCAAAACATGTCCTAATTATATTGGATAAGTGTATTTTGATGAAAATTAATCTTAGTACAAAAATATTATCCCTTTTGATCCACTTGGATTAGATTTGGACATTTATTATATTTTATTTAAAGAAGAGTTAAAAGTGTTAAATTCGGATTTTAATAACTAAACCATTTTTAATATAGGGTTATACATAAGATAAATTCGACTATAAATGTTCATTATAAATATAAAATTATTTCCTACATTATGGTATTTTATTTATAATTTTTAGATTTTAAATAATTAAAATTATTTATGACACAATGATGATGTAGTAATTACCTTATTAATGAAAGATTAAAATAAATGATATTATAAATATTAAAATGAATGTAAATTGAAAATTTTGATGCCATAAAAAAATTTCTAGTTGAATATGATATGTTAGGGTTGATATAATGTATTTTGTTGAATTAATAAAGTTGTTATGACTTTAACAAAAAACCAATTACCAAATAGTGTCAAAATTGACATAAATGAATTTCTAAAACAAATACTATTTTATTAAATTATGTAATAGTCCTAAAAATCTAAGGTTCCTAAAAATGACTTAGATAATGTTACATATTTCATTAATTAACCACTTTATATTCTCTTGGAATTTTATAGTAACTATATTTACCATGTAGTATAAAAATACAAGAAGACATTGTAAAATTTAAACTATTTAACTAAGGGTTAAGTCTAAAAGATAAGGTTAATATGGTGAACTAAAAATGTCTAAAACCTACTGTTTGAGAAGATTTATACCCATACCCACCTTATCCTTTAAATAAATTAATTTGGATCTATTAGAAACCGAAAATAGATTTATAATAAATTAATATTTCAAGCTTTTCCTAAAGTTCCCCTCACCTCTCTTATAAAAGGGCACTTCCCCTTCTCTTAAATTTACACCTCCGAAGACATTTTTCTCGGCCAAAACCTACCAAAATATCCTCCAAAATACCGTCACCTCAACTTATAGTCCTTACATTTATCAGGAATCCAACCTAAGGATCCCTTTTGTTCAAATCAAAAGGAAGCACCCAAAGAAGATGTAATTATTTTATCACCTCTTTCAAAGTTCTTTTCTACTTCTGCTTCCTTTTTATTTGTTGTTTCCATAATGATATAATAACTAAAACACCTTATAAATATTAATATGTTATTATAAATATGGTACAACCATATTCATTATTATATCCATCCTATTAATGACAAGGTCACCATACGTGTGTACGTACGTCTTACCATCTACATGTTGTGGTGTATTTTGTTATTCAACAGTACATTATTTTAATGGGTATAATAATCAGTATAATTGATGTAAATAACAAATATAAAATATTAATGAATATGTATATATATTATACCATCCAATTTCATATTATTTCACCATCAATATAAGGATATTATCGCTTGTGCGTACGTACGGCTTACTATCTCCACGACGCGATGAGATTCATTCCTCATCATAACCATTCAAAAATAATTTTAATTTGATGATTAAAAATAATATTTAAGAACTTAATATAATTATGTATATGAATAAAATACATCCTATTTGTAACAATCATGACTTATGTAACAAAACATATAAAATAAAACGAATCAGTTAACATCCAAAACAATGATAATACTGAAATATTATTAATAATGTAATATTTGAGGATCATATATGATATCATATTTTTGTATGTGGTTATTATATAATGTAATAAAAATTATTTAACCATTATATAAGAGGTTAAATTACCCTCAGCTAAGTAAAATTACAAGGTTAGGGTTATTTTTATAATATCTTTATTATCTGAGGTTGTTTATACGTAAGTATCTACTGGGAGTTCTTTATCATCCACATCTGTGTTTCTTAAAAATGAATTAATTTTTTTTACTATTTCCTATACTATGGATTAAATTCATTTATATCATTGTTTTACTTTTTATAAAATGTTTTGAAACAAATCTTTCTGTCATTTTCCAAACAAGGTATTGTATGACTTTTTGAAAAATTAAAGAAATAATGTTGTTTTAACTTATACAATGGGTGTGTCTATTTTACTCTATTATAAGACCTTCAGAGCATCCCTTACAAGATTTTAATAATATTTTAAAAATAAATTTTTTATTTTATAATTATGCATCTTTTAAACTATTTCAATGTAGAAAGAGATATTTCTCCCAAATAGTTTTTTGATTAATTTCATCTATGTCAACATCTATTGTTAGATTTTATGTCTAATTGAAGTTGATTTATTATGATAAAATATTGAATATCATATTGATAGTTTTATGATATGTTTAAATGTGGATGTGGTATTTTTTGTCATTCATGGTTTATAGTTAAAGTATTAACATTTCGTATGCTAGTTTAATACGAATGTTTATGTTATGTTTCACCCTTTTCATATAAGGAATTCATTGGATGTAGTAAGTGATAGGTAGGGCCTGCTATAGCCTCTTGATGCATCAATAGGTCTCATGAGAAAAACGTGTGTCTTGGCACAAGGCCTTGACAATGTTTTTTTTAGTCGTGACACGAGGCCTTGACTATGTGGTTATGATGTCTATCATTATTCATTTCATCATTATGATATTAGATATTGATATTACTTGTGATTATTCATCTAGTATAATATCATTGTGAATAATTAAATGTAATTATTTTATTTATCTTTTCCATATTTTTCTGAAGTTTATATTTAAAAGTCTTGTGTTTTAGTCTTATACATTGGCTTAAATGTTTATACTTATTTATGTTAGTTTTTTCTATATTATTATCCTTACTAAGCATCTGAGATCACCCCTTTCTTATATTTTATTTTTCCTGGGATGTGAAGAAGTATATTAGGACTAACCTATAGGGATGGGCTAAGGGATGTGAGTGTGTTCAAAGGAGACACAATGTTTTTTGTCTTTTTATTTAATTGTGTAATGTAAAACTTATGTATATATCTAGTACTTCCAAGGATACTAAAATGATCAGTATTTAGGGACTTGATATCTTCTGATAATGCCGATTTTATATAATAATGCACCAAATATTGGTAATTGGGGTTGGGGAATTACATTTTTTTTCTTCATAAGATCACACTATTCCTCTACTTTCTTAGTACAATCATACTATTCATTTTCATTCTACTTCTAGTCTTATTTCTCTCTCTCTTTCTTCGTTTGATCATATTGTTCATCCAGTGATGAAGTAAAAACATTATAACAAAATTTCATCCTAAAACGTGAAATTTGGAAACATAAAAAATTTCCACTTCTCCTTTCTCCTACAATATTCAATGACTTTTTCTTAGTATTTTCGAAACTTTAAAGAATATAAATTCATCATCTAACTTAGTTGGCAAGTTATATAGGGGAACTTTCTACCTTTATGACTTTAAATATTCTTTATGTTCATTAAATTTCTGAATTTATAACTTTTATGAATTTCATTATATCAGAAACATTCTTAACTTCCAGAATTTTTAATATAAAAAATTTCAGATAGATGGTCTGATGGATCATCCCATCAACAAATTTATAATTATTATAACTTCTAATTTTCTAGAAACTTTTGCATTCAAATCTCTATGTATGATAAGCTATGTGTAGAAAAATTCAACTTTCTTTTGAAATTTATTATCTTTCCCACTTTCCAAACATTCATATTTTACAAATTTCATTATCTTTAGTGACTTCATTAATAAAGTTTATTAACTTCTAGAAACATTACTTTTCCTATTTTAAAAAATAAATCTTTAAAAAAACTTAGTTGTTAAAAAATAAAAAACTTTTTTATAAAAAAATTAGAATTTGATCTTTAATCTCCTCCTTTGCATTTTTTTTAACAACATTCATTAACATCTTTTGACACTCAAGATTTTTCATTACATGAACTTTTTCTTAACTCAAATTTTTCAACTTTTACCAAAACATAGCCTTTATCAAAGGATATTTTCCTTACACCATAATACTAGATAAAATAATTTTTTTTAAAGCAATTCAATTTCTAAGTGATAATAAAATTTGGGGTCATGTTAAGATAAACTCCCCCTAACTTTGATCTCTCACTCATTTTATGATAACTGAAAATTTAGATTCATTATAGATAGAAATGTAAAAACTTCTTAGAAATTTGTTATTATCCCTCCCAAATGATCAACATAATCCTAATCACATTGGGGGATCTTCCTTAATACTTTTTAGGAAGTATTTGGTGGAGTCCAAACATGAAGTTTTCATCTTAATTATTCAAATATTTATTTTTTTCATTGATTTGGTAAAGATATAAATATTTTGATACTTCATTGAAATATATTCTATAAAAACATCATCTGCAACAACTTTCTCTTTTATGAATTAAAACGTAATATCAATGTTCTTTAATATTGAGTGTTGGAAAAGATTTTTAGAATGTTCAAATTCACTTTGATTATCATAATGTATCTTCAATGGTGTAGAAAATTTCACATTAAAATATTATAACTAAACATTTATCCATTACATTTGATTATAATCATGGGCAGATAGAACATATTATAATTTTTATATGCTCAAAGTTACTGAACTCTATTTATTACTATGCCAAATCACACAACATTATCTAAAGTAAAATGTTCCTCCAAAAGTTGATTTCCTATCATTACAATCTCTATCCCAATCAGCATCAGTATAACCCTGAAGTTCATATCAAAACATCTTTTTTAAAATAGTCCATGTGAAGTTTTTCCTTTAATATATCTCATAATTCTCTTTGTTTCCAACATATGATATTCTTTCATATTACTTTTATATTTGGAATATAAATTCCCAACATAAACAAAATATTAAGACTTGAATCCATAAGGTAAATAAAACTTCCAATCAATTTTTGAAAATATTTCTGATTCACACATTTATCATATTCATATTTACTCATATTAATCCAAACTAAAATAGGATTAGAACCATTATTGTATTCATCCATACCAAACATTTATAACAATTCCCTGGCATACATTTCCTAATATAGTAAATTGTATCTTTCATTTCATTGAGCTTATAAAAAATGGAAGAAAGTTAATTATCCAAACATTTAAATTTTAATATTTTCATTCATTTATTTAGAAAACACTTTACAAGAATTTTCTCTATCCTCAATAAAAATTAAACCATTCAAATAAACTATTTCAATTAGGGTTCGGTAGTTTACTTATTTCATATATAAGTGGTTTTCAAAATTCCATTTAGTAAAACTAAACTTTTTCAACCAATTATCACGTTTAGAGTACCATGAATGTGGGGATTATTTCAAAACATAAAAATTCTTTATTAAATTTTAAAAAATCCATCTTCATCAAGTAGAAACACACAATGTTTCTCAATGTAAACTTCTTCTTTAATCACTCTATTAAAGAAATATGACTTTACAACTATTTGATAAACATTGTAACATCAATGTAAATCCACTTATACAATAATTCTAATAGATTATAATATTACAACATGGAAAATGTTTTCTTCAAAATCCAAAACTTCAATATATGTATAGCTATTACAAACAAGTCTCTATTTATTTCTCAAAAACTTCTCCATGCTCATTCAACTTGTTTTTCTACACTTATTTTGTTCCAATAACATTTCTATCTACTGGTAAAATAATAAGTTCCTAGATTTCATTTTTCTAAATTTGATCCAAATTTTTATTCATTACATTCAGCCATCCTTTTTGTTTTACTAATTTTGATACTGATTCAGGTTTAATCTGTGAAATGAGTGACATATAATTTTCTGATATCAACCTTCTTCTCATCTGAATCGTAGATTTCTAAATTCCAAGTACATTTTCAGTTTTAACATTCTTCTATAATGTATACAATTTCAAATTTTCTCTTCCATATTTACTTTTCTTATCACATAATTCCTTTGATTCTTGATATATAAGTTATGTATCACTTTTAATTTCATTTTAAATCTTTAGTTTGTCTTATTTAACATTTTCAATATACTTTTCTAATTAATTTGTAATTTCAATAACTTTTCAATATAATAATCCAAAAAAATTTGTAAAAAGTTGTTAATTTTTTTTTAACTTCTTCTTTTGGGTGAATATCCCATGAAAATTTCTTCTTCAGGTTTCTCATCAAATTTTATAGGATATCGATTTTTTATTTTTATAAAAAATGGACTTATAGAAACCTTGACGTATTTCAATGTAGGTTTTTTGTTATACCACATTTCATAGGATGTCATGTAGGATTATGGTCTTATCAAACATATGTTTTGAATATGTATAGCAGCACTCATAGATTCTCTCTTGTAGAACTATGAAATTTTGTATTCTGCTAACAAGATCTTTCTCATTTCTATCAAACTTATATTTTTACTTTATGCTACTCCATTTTTTGTGGGGTGTGTCGATCACTATACTGATGTTTTATTGAAACATTTTTTAGATTAGATTCAAAGTAATTTCATTTGAATAGTGTACCATTATCTATTCTCAATTTTTTTAACATCTTGTATTTTCCATTTATTATTTTTTAATATTATATGGATTATTTTTGAGACCATGTGTTGATACGGCATTCGATTCTAAGGCTTGTTTTTCCCGAAATAAATTTTTAAAATATATAAAATATATTTAATATCATGTGAACTTATTTTTCCTGAAAAGTTATAATAAATCCTAAATGGGTGGCCATATCAAAAAACTGAGAGCAGCGTCGAGTTTATAATAGTGGTTTTACCCTAGGCATGACTTAACATTGGTCGGTCTGGGTGGTCTGTAGAAAATTTTTCATGGATGTAAAATAAATAAAATTATTTTATAAAATTATTTTTATATGTTTTGTTTACATAGTGATTAGGGTATCATTAAATAGATCTATAGGTTTTAATCCTAGGGTTAGTCTCACACCCCTAGAGACATTAGAGGACTGCTGTAGAGAGATTTGGAGAATCCTCTCAGGAGAATGGCGATGGATCGTGGATCAATCTATCGACACAACCTCATATTAGAAGGTTATTTCTAATGATAATGATGATGAATCTTTCTTCATCAGTGGTCAAAACAAATTGAGGTAGGATTTTCATTTTATATGGATTCTTCCCTGTTCTTAAACTCTTCTATGAATGAAAATTAATCAATGGATGGATTAATTTGTAGATCGATCACCATGTGGGATGGGTTATAATTACATGGTGATTTGGGAGAAATAATTTGAATCTATTCATTTATTATCTTATGGAAATGAATCTTTATCAACATCGACCGAGTTTTATTCCTCTCATTTGTTTTGGTTATTTTCTCCCCTGGTTATATGAGTCACCACCCACATTCTTTGTTTGGCCTAGGGTTTGACTATTCCCGGTCATTCAATCATTGTGAACCCATTTCTTAGTTCAATGATTTGATATCATAGATCTGGGATCATCATGGTGTGATGGAGGTGTAATGATAGAGATGGAGTGATTCGAATTATGGATGATTCTCGATTTCATGTTCTTTGGCGTTCTTTGTCACGAAACGAAGAACGGTGATATGATCCATTTTTTGATCAGATATGGTGATAGAACGTGTTTTTAGATAAATAATAGGCATATAAGACCTTTTATATTTGATTTTTTGGTGAATTAATCACTGTTTATAAGGTAGAGCATCAATCTGCACATGTAGAGGAAGAATGAGTGATTCTAGAAAATTGTGATCCACACGGCGTGTGATCCAAGATTACACAACCTATGGTCCCCCCTGACTATACCACTAGGGTTTGGTCTAAGTTAAGGATCACATGGAATGTGACCCCTATCAAATGACATGTGACCCTCCCTAGTTGACTCAGCATGTACTCCAGAGAGTACACAGACATGGGTTGGATTACATGGGCACAGACACTCTATGTACTCCCACACAAACATGGAATGGCATACACAGACTAGTACACAGACATGTATTTGGTACACGAACATGGCCATGTGACATGAATAGGATACCATTTGACTCTACATGTTTTGTATATAATTCGACAAACTATGTATATGGATACTACATGTCATGTGAGGATCTTCCACACAGGCAGAACTGGGGATAGCTGGACACACCCTGTACCCATTGCGATACGTTGTGTACTCCCTTCAAGACTGCTTGAGTATCCTTGTTTTCTAATTTTAGAATAGTATAAGTTTAGTGTGTTCCCTTGGTCCTTTCCTTAGAGGGTACAATGTGGAATTACATCCACATCACTAGGTTGTGATCCCCTCTAGAGGTCGAGTCTCAATAGAGTTGTGGTGTCCCTCTATGAGACTCTAGTGTGATCCTCTATCATCCTTAGTTCCCTAGATGGAGTTTATGAGTAGGGCATTGATTTTCCATCTAGAAGGTCATATCATTAGAGTTTGTGTAATCATTGACATACGATCCCCTATCTTTTGGGTTGATCTTGACTGGGTTCATGGTGTCCCCCATCGGTTCTGGGTTTGACCCCCTATTTGTGTATCATAGTCCCCTTAAACTAGTGAGACTCATTAGGTAAGGTCTAATGACTTAGACTACTTCATTGAGTGTCTCTGATGGTAGTATGTCTCATAGAGTTAGTTCTCCTGGAATGGGTGTTTCTTCAAACAGGATCATGTGGCTGACAGTTGGTTATTACCACCTGATTGTGTGGTGTATTTCTTGATTATATCTAGGTTGTTTCTATTATAAATTTATTGTTATATCTTGTATTGAGATTACTCTACTTGGTACTTCATGTTTCTTATTTTTCGGGTTTTCTACTGGGTACTGTAATACTCACCCCAATATGGTATTTCCCCACACGTTTCATGTCTTATGCAGATGACGGTCCTTTTTATGGTGTCATAGGAGAAAAGGGAGTGGGTGGAGTGTAGATAGAGTATGATATACCAATCTGTTTACTAGGAGTGTACTTTTGGATTAATCCTCACCCTTATAGTAGTTTTGACTCTTTATAGTTTTGGTTGGGATTCTTTTTTTCCCTTTTCTATTTTCAGTACATTACTATCATACTCTATTACGGGGTCTTAGATATATGCATGAATTTTTTTTAACATTTTAGTATTGTGTGGGTTTAGAGATGTGTGTGTGTGTGTGTGTGTGTGTATAGGTACTTTAGGCTAATGCCTCCCATTTCTGAGATATGCCTACTCAACACTGGTCGACATCCCCTGACCTATTTGAGGTGGGCTTGATGTAGTCACGACTCAAAACATAGTGGGTCGGGTCGTGATAGAGTGGTATATGAGGGTTCAGTCTACTTTTGGACCTAAGTCGATGAGATTGGTTTGGGGAAATAGTTTTTAATGATTCAAGTTTGGCTTTTAGGCCAAGTATTTTAGTGTTGGTGTGGAGGTTAATGTATCCATACACCAGGACTCTGATCACCTGCTTTTCAAATCGGTACATGAAAAAAATGGTTGTAAGGAAAACAATGGAACATGAATCTTATAGGAATGGTTTTGTTTTCCATGTCCTTGTTGATTCATCTCCCCTTATATACACTTTTAACCATGGTACATCTTGTTTTATTTCAGGATTACTCCATAGAGACAGCTAACTAGGATTCCACCTTGTCATCATGAGGATGATCCCCCTAGTGAAAAGGTATCGATATAGGGACTTATACCAGAGATATCACCTCAGGGTGGTTTATCTGTTATACGACCACCTATTGAGTAGTAGCTAGCACCAACACTTCCAGTTGAGAATGTAGGTAGGCTGAGAGCATTGAACAAGTTTCAAAGGTAGTGACCTCCCAGGTTTCATGGTGATTCGGACCCCCAATTGGATAATGACTAGCTCTAGGTAGTCACTCATATTTTCTGCCTAGTGAGGATGCATACTGATCATATGGAAGTTATTCTAATGAATCTTCTTTAGGGATATATGGTGTGATGATGGATCTTAGTGAATCAATAACACTATGAGAAAACTCTATCATGGATATACATTGATTTTCTCTTAGAAGAGGAGTTATATCTGGCCATGTTTCACATAGTACTCATACAAGAGGTTTTATATCTGTAGTAGGGGATTATGATAATGCAGAGTATTTAGAGGGATTTTTTGATCTCCCATGTTACTCCATGGATATGGTATGGTTCTAGTTTTTTAGGGTTGGGACTTTTGAGTAGGGATTGCACTGGGATAGCAGGGTTTCATTGGTATCTCTTAGCATTTCCACCTATGTTGGAGTGCTTGAGTGAGCCTTGTTGGTAGAAAATTTTCTAGTAGAGCAGACACCATTAGTGGGAGCTGGAAGTGACTGACTGAAAATTAATTTTTTTTATTTCAAAATAACTTTTGTGGAAAAAGTGGGAAACCAGAGTGACATCAAAGACTTAAAACACAACCATTCCTCCATGGGCCAAGTTCATCAAGACAACATACAATCCAATTGAATATTAAGAAAAATCCCCACCCTAGCAACAAATCAATATGATCAGTATCCACCTTCACATTATTTCATGGCTAGATATCATGTGCAAAGATCCATGGGCATGGTACAGATGGAAAACAACATACCCTCTCAAAACATCCAATTCTGAGTAGCCATGATAAAGAGAACACTTCCTACTTCGAACCTCATTTGGTAAATCCCTTGAAAGAAAACTCGATGTAGTGTCTCATGGACCAAGGAAATAGTGCCATAAGAAAATTGAAAAAATTCAAACCACAAAATCCTCCTCAATGCACATAAAGACAAAACAAACCATCCTTCACCAAGTCGAAAGAAATCAAAGTTTCATCTCCATAGACCGAAGTATATTGTGTCTTTGTTTTCTCCTTCACTAGATCACACCAAAATCACACGCCACAAAACAGACACACATAAAAAAATGAAAGCTAAATCAATGTCATGAGGAGTTCCTAGTGAAAATCTTCCACACTACCATTGCAATACCGACAATGCCACTGAACCAAAACCAGAACAAAACCTGTAAACTATAACATCACGATATTAGTCACAAAATCTGCAAATCAGCCCGAATCAAGAACCCATCCACCATGAAACCTTCATCAGTTACCATAATCGAGGCCGAAACCCCACCTCCATCCCATCTCCAACCAACCACGGATTCCAGAGGAACGAAGCCTCATTGGAGTCAGAATCATGCACGAGAAGCATAAAGGAGGACTGGGAAGCCTCCAACGATGGAGACGCTGCACACATCCATACGAACATCACACATCAAAGTAATAAAAATGAAACCCCTAACCGCAAATACCACCAAATCCAAACCTTCAAGGGAATAATAATAAGAAGAAGACCCGCCACAAGCCAGAACCACAAATCTCGTCGCTACCTTTGAGACCACACACAGTGACCAAATCCACCCAACAGGCCCCCATCCAACTCTGAGACGTAGCATCAACCTTCACAGCAACATTAGGATTCTTGAACCTTGGACCTTCACTACGCCTCCACATTAAGATCTATCTAGATTGTAGGATAAAGTGGGGGGAGGCCAGAAAATGGTGAGAAACATTGAGATGATTGAGTCCACAAATACACACCACCACAGGAGAGACAATGCACACCTTGAGATCACTGGGATGAAAAAACAAGGAGTGGAATCCATCCAATCCTCCATGGGGAAGAGGAAGGTGGTGGTGGCGGAAAACCCTAATGTAGATCCCCTTATAGGAGCATTCAAAAGATCAATAATCCTAGGATCTAGAAGTGGGAACCCAGTAGTTGAGACCTTGGTAGCAGGTAGCCAACGTTAGTTATAGGGATCCAAGTGGGTTAGATACATTAGGAAATGATCCTATGACTCAGGTTCAGTGGTTTAGGGATCTTAGGGTGGCTTTAATCAGCCAAATGATAGGTCGTGTTTCTCTTATGATGGTTGGGGATATCTGGAATGAGATTTTCTAACCTGTCATATAGCTGATTGGGAGATGGCCGAGGGACCACCAAGATAGAGACAGAGGTAGGATCAAGGTGGTACATATGGTGGAGGACATGGAAAGGGGGTTATCATGGAAGTATGAGGTGGTCGTAGGTTTGACCTATTACCACCACCACCCCTAGTGGTCCAAAACATTCTCAAGGAGCTTGTGGGGAGGTATTTGGACAACTACAAGCTATGGGGGCCTTTGACCCCAAGGATCTAGGGTGATACAAGGTATGATATATGTCTTATATAATTTATTTGAATTATTTATAGACATAGGTTCTATACATTCCTTCCTTTACACTTATTTGTTTTAAAACATAGAGATTTATGGTTGAGATTTTGACTCAACCCCTACAGATGGAGACTCCGATGGGCTGTGACTCTGCGATTTATCACTTACACAGATAGTGAAACCTGATTCTTAGAGGTGAGGATTTTTTAGGGGATCTACTTATTACAACAATGAGTATTTATGACATCATCTTAGTTATGTACTGGTTATCTATAATTCATGCCCAGATTGACTATTATAGGTGGATGATGTGGTGTGTCTGCAGTAATGGAATGAGGTTTTACTTTATGGGTGAAAAGGAAAACTTGGCCAAGTATAAAAATATCATGAATAGGAGGGTGCAGTCGATTACTCATCATATGGATACCCTGACCCCTGGTGTAGTGGATGTTGTGATTTTTCAGTTTCCTTTAGTCATGATGGAGTATAAGGACTTCTTTCATAAGGACATACCATCTTTACCTCCCCACCAAGAGATATATTTCTACATCTACTTGTATCTCAAAACATAAGTGATATTTTTACCAGAATATCAGATGGATATCGTAGAGTTTCAAGAGATTAGGATGCAGTTGGGTAATTTTTAGGAGAAGGGATTCGTGAGACCTAGTGTTTCACATCATTCATCCCCAGTTTTGTTTTCCAAGAATTCATATGGAAGCTTGAGGTTATGTGTGGATTATTAGTGCTTTAACCCGGTGACCATGAAGAAAAAGTATCCACTACTAAGGATCAATGACCTATTTGATCAGTTGAATGGGGTTTGAGGGTTCTCGAAGATTGATTTCAGATCAATCTATCACTAGTTGCGAGTACATGATGAGGATATATTGAAGACGGCCTTAAGATGTCGTTGCAGTCACTATGAGTACTTAGTGATATTTTTTGGCATGTAAAATGACCCAGAAGTGTTCATGGGACTCATGAACTGGATCATTCATCATTTATTAGACCAATTAATGGTAGTCTTTAACGATGACATCGTATGTATTCGATGTCCAATGAGAAGCACACGAGACACTTGAGGGTGGTCCATGATACACTCTGAGAGATCCAACATTATGAGAATCTCTCAAAGTGATAGTTTTGGATTCAAGAGGTCCATTTTACTGTACATTTCATCTCAGAGGCTGGAGTTGCAGTGGGTCTAGTGAAGGTTGAGGCAGTTCTTTCTTGGGAGCCACCCAAGAGTGACATTGAGGTACCAAGTTTCCTTGGATTGGTTGGGTACTATCAAAATTTTGTACCAAACTTCTCTAGAGTGGAATCACCCTTAACAGCCCTGACCAGGAAAGGGAGTCCTTTCTTGAGGATGGAAAAGTTTCATTAGTGCTTTTTGGAGGTGAGGGAGAGGTGGAAAAGCACTCCCATATAGATTCTATTGAAGGATGGTGTCGAGTACGTAGTGTTCTTCAATGAATCAGGGACCGGACTTGGTTGTGTTCTGAGGTAGAGGAAAACAGTTATTTCCTATGGTTCATGCCAGTTTAAACCACATGGGAAGAACTATGTGAACCACAAACATGAGTTAGCAGTATTAGTTTTTTCATTGAAGATGTGGTGACACTACCTGATGGGTGAGTGGTTTATCATATACTCTGACCACCGAAGTCTCAAGTATATATTCCCTCAAAAGTATATAAAATTGAGAGATAGGTGATGGATAGAGTTCCTCTATGACTATGAATTTGAGATATTATACACTCTTGGGAACGGGAACATGGTAATTTATGATCTCAGTAGGAGATCTTGTTTACACTTTTTGGTTTAGTTGTTAGAGAAATTATCCTCATTGTAGTTCTCCTTTGTGGACATGGATAGTTCTTAATATCTTCAATAGATAGTTGTTATACCACCACTTCTATTGCATTCCATGGATGCTCAATGTAGAGATACCAGCTGTGGGACCTTACGTACTCAGATATTCACTATACATTCTCCCAATGGATATTCTGAAGGTGGGGAGCATGCTATAATTTTTATAGGACAGGAAGTGGTACCTTTGTAATTGAAGGAGGAGGTGTTATGGTATTTTCATACGTCCCCTTTAGCGGTACATCCAGGTGTGGAAAATATATACCAAGAGCTCTGATGTCATTTTTGGTGCCTAGGAATGAAGAAATGAGTTACAGAGTTTGTCTCTTAATGCCTTACTTGTCATCATGTGAAGGATGAGCACCAAGTTCTTGAGGGTTTAACTCAACCCCTTGAGGTGCTAGAGTAGAAGTGGGAAGGAATATCCATCGAATTAATGATGATCTTACCACGTACATCCATCAGACATGATTCCATTTGGGTGATCATAGACATAATAACCATGTCATCCCACTTCTTAGCTATATGCGAGAAATGTTAATTAGAGAGATTAGGATGCATCTACATTTAGGAGACAGTCTGAATCTATGGAGTTACATTGATGATTATTTTTTATCACTATTATAACTTTAAATCCTAGTAGGGTAATGGATTACAAGAGTTTTTTGGGACTTAGTTACACTTAAGAATAGTGTTTCACCTATAAACTGATAGCTAGACTGAGTAGGTCATTTAGGTTCTAGAGGACATGTTGCAGGCTTGATTTTTAGACTTTGGCCAGAGTTTGAGGACCACCAACCCTTAGTGGAGTTTTCATACAATAACAACTACCATTCCACCATTAGTGTGGAACTATTTGAGGCTTTGTATGGTGACCCTATAGATCAACACTTTGTTGGAATGACCCTATATAGTCAGTACTCATAGGCCCAGAATTTGTATGATCTATAATAGAGAATATTAAAATCATCCAAGACCAAATTAATACTACAAAAATCCTTCATAAGTCTTATACTGATAGGTGATGGAGGCCTTTTCATTTTTATTAAGGAGACCATGTGCTCCTAAGGGTCTCACCTTGACATGGATAGAGGAGATTTGTATATGGTGGAAAGTTATCATTGAGATTAATTGTTCCTTTTCATATACTTCATAGATTTGGAGAGGTGGTCTACCACTTAGCTCTACCACTACAATTAGACTAGGTACACGTTGGATTCCACATGTCACAACTGAGGAGGTACATGCATGACCCATCACGCATTATTGACTGGGTGAGATAGACATTATGATGGAGAAACCCTTACTGAGTACCCAGTAAAGATTGAGGATTAGTATGAGAGGATCCTTTGTGAGCAGTATATTCCTTTAGTGTGTGTCTGGAGGTAGCATGAGAATCTCTAGGATAACACTCGGGAGGGGGAGGCTCGGATTCATACTCATTGCCCACACCTTATTCTGTAGCCCTTGTTTTAGATTTTTGGGGATGTAAACCCCCAAGTTGGGGAGAATGTAACATCTTGAATTTTATATGTATTATTTTTGAATATTATATGGATTGTTTTTGAAATTAGTTAATGAGATGGTGTGTGATTCCGAGGCCTAGTGAGCCTAAAATAAATTTTTGAAATATATTAAATATATTTAATAGAACTCATGTGCAGTTTCCCTAAAAAAAGTTCAATAACTCCTAAAAAGGTGCTTGGATCAGAAATATAAGGGAATTTTTGAGTTCAGAATGGCGATTTTACTATATGTTCAACATAACAATGGTCACCACAGGTCATTTGTAGAAAATTTTTCACAAGTGTAAAATAAATAAAATAATGTGATAAAAAATATTTTATTATGTTTCATTGAAGCAGGGATCTATGGATATTTAAATATATCATTAGGTCATTATCCCATGGTTATCCATACAACCCTAGAGATATTAGAGGACTAGTACAGAGAGCTTTGGAGAATCCTCTCCAGAGAACGGTGACAGATCACGGATCGATCGATCAATGCAACCTCATATTTGATGGATATTTACAACGATGAAAATGATGCATCATTCTTCATTAGTGATAAAATAGAATCGAGGTAGGATGTTTGTTTTATTTGTATTCTTACCTCTTATTAAATTCTATTATGAATGCAAATCAATTAAAAAAAGATTTATTTTCAGATTTATTGCCTTGCATGATGGGTTATAATTACGGGGTGATTTGGGAGAATTAATTTTAATTGATTCATTGTTTATATTATGGAAACAAATTGAGATTGACAAGAACATTGATCAAGTTTTGTTCCGCTTGTTTGTTATTGTTCTTTTCACCCCTAGTTCTATGAATCATTATGGGGTTTCTTTGTTGGGATCAGGGTTCGACTATTCCTGATCAATCGATAGTTGCACACATGTTTCTTGGTAAAATGATACGATATCGTAGATCTGGGTTTGGAATGGAATTAAGGAGGTGAAACAATAAATATGGAGTGATTCGAATGATAAATGATTCCTGAATTCATTTTCTTCAACATTCTTTGGCATGAAATGAAGAATGGTGATTTTATCCATTTTCTGTGATGATCTACTGACATAACATGTTTTTTGATGAAGGAGAATCATGGAAGGCCTTGTATAATTGATTTCATGGAGAATCAGTCACCTTTTATAAGGTGGAGCATCATTCCGGACATGTAGAGGAAAAAAAGTGATTCTGGAAAATCACGAGCCACATGGTGTGTAATCATAGATTACACGGTTCATGCCATCCCCTAGTTGTGGTGCTAGGGTTTTACCGAAGTTAAGAATAACATAGTGTGTGAACCCTATCACATGGTGTGTGACCCTCCTCGGTTTACTTGTCATGTAATCGAGAGATTACACGGACACAGTTTGTAGTACACTGGCACAAACATGTCGTAAACTACCACACAAACATGGCTTGAAATGCACTGACCAGTACACAGACACAGCTTTAGTACACGGATATCGCTAGGAGACATGGGTAAGATACCATGTGTATCTACATTCCATGTATATCCTTCTACATGTTTTTTATATGGAGACTATATGTCGTGTGAGGCTCTTCTACACGGGAAGAACATGGGATAGCTGGACACGTCGTGTACCCCTTGGGACACATCATGTACTCCCTTCAAGAGTGCTTGAGGATATTTTTTTTCTAATTTTGGACCAGAATAGGTTTAGTGTGTTCCCTTGTTCCTTTCCCTCAAGGTTACATTGCATAATTACATCCACATCACTGGGTTGTGATCCCATCTAGAGGTTTAGTCTCAGATCGGGTTGTGGAGTCCCTCTGTGGTACTAGAGTGAAATCCTCTATCATCATTAGTTCCCTGTTTAGACATTGTGGAATCAAAAAGACCTCCCTAAGCAGGCTATTTATCTTCTTTATAGCAGGATATATTGGTCGGGTTTGTGGAATTGTTAACATACGATCCCCTGTATAGTGGGTTGATCTAGACTGGATTCATGGTGTCCCCCAACGGTTCTAGGTGTGACCCCCTGTCTGTGTATCATAGTCCCCTCAGACCTATGAGATTCCTTGGGTATGGACCAATGAGCTAGACCTCTTTGTTGAGTGTCTACAATGGTATCATTTCTTGTGGAGTGATTTCTCCCAGAATGAGTGTTGTATCGAGTAGAACCTTTTGGCCGACAGTTAGTTATGACCACCTGATGGTGTGGCATCATTCCTGAGTATATATGGGTTGTTTCTATTATACATTGATTATTATTTCTTGTATTGAGATAACTATACATGGTGCTTTGTGTTTTGTATTTTTTGGGTGTCCTATTGAGTATTGGTATACTCCCCCAAACATGGCCTTTGCCCGCACATGTTGTGTCTTCTTAAGATGATGGACCTTTTGATGGTTTATTGGGAAGACATAGAGCGGGTGGAGTGTAGGTAAAGATTGAAAGACCTAGGTGTTTTTTGGGAGCATAATTTTGACTTATTATACACCCTTGGAGAAGGTTTGACTCTATATATTTTTGGTTGGGATTTTTTTTGGCCCCTTTAATTTTTAAAAAAATTTACTATCATACTCTATTGTGAGATCTTAGATGTATGCATGCATTATTTCAGTTTTTTTACATTTCAGAATTGTGTGGGATTGGAGATGTTTGTATGTTTGTACAGGTACATTAGGCCAATACCTACCATTTATGGGATATGAATACTCAATGCTATTCATCATCCCCTGGCCTATTAAAGGTAGTCTTGGGGTAGTCACAGGTCGGACCTCAATGGGTTGGGTCATGATAGAGTTGTATTAGAGGGCTTAGTTCTACTTTAGGACCTGAGTTAGTGATATTGGTTTGGGGAAAAAATATTTATTGTTTCATGTTTGGATTTCAAGCCTGTAATTATATTATTGGTGTGGTGGCCAACATATCTATACACTAGGACTCTAATCACCAATTTTTTGAATTAGTACATGAGAAAATTGGTTGTAGGTAAAACAATGGTCCATGCAGAATTGATTAGTGTATTTCATGCATATAATTTAGTGTGTTTTAGCATATTGATTTTTTAATTAAATGAATAACCTTTCCTATTTAGAGTGATTGAACTTTTTTTGTGTTTTATGGAAGGAAATAATGAATTTGTGAAAAAGGAATAAAAAGTGGTGTAAATAGGAGATTAAAGGAACTTTACGCCACGAATGAAGTAAATTAGTGCAACACCAGAATTGTAAAGAAGATTGAATCAAGAAAATTAGAAAAATACTGATTGCATGTTGTGTAATATCATTACATGTTGTGACTTCATCGGAGAGGATGGCCGCTTCCAACACAAGTCATGACAATGGTACATGCTGTGAAAGAAGTTTAGACATTGTGAGAGTTGGTTACACATCTTAAATGGAGTCAAAGATTAAAACATGTGTGTGAGATTCACGCAGATTCAAAATTCTCTGAGGAAAAACATGATCATCATTGCCTGAAATGTAATCACATTACACGTCATGAAATGAGTCGGGCATAACTCATCCAATGCCTTTAAATAGAGACCCTCCTCACAACAATTGAAGGAATTCTGAAGAGTGATAGAGGACCACCGACGAACTCTTTCAGAGCTCTACATCTCCATGATCTTTAGATTTTTATTTATTATTTTTCTACACTTTCTCATGGTTAGCATGCATGGGTGATTTCTTTATGCTGATTAAAGCGTGATAAAGTGGAATTGATTGTATGATGTAATATAACGCAATTCATGTTTGTATTTCATATTTATTCTCCAATTCTATCTCTTCCTTGATTCTTCTTACATGAGAATTGTGAGCAGGATTTGGGATTGGGTTTAATTTATTTCATTCTTTGACAATGACCATTGCCTAAGTGGATTGAGTTCATTTATTTAATATGTGATCTAGGGATTAGAATTCCACCTTGACCATTGGGGTTTTCCATTCCCTATGTTTAAATATAGTTTCAAGTTACCCATCATTTACAATCTGAGGTACCGAACCATGAGAAAAGAAGAGTTTGGGATGGAGTATTTTTATCATGAATATTGAATCCACTAGGACCCAATTCTAATGACTACAAGATTGTTAATTAATTATTTCATACCTTGACATCTCATGAACCTAGAATCATTGTTTCCCAACACCCTTTTTATAATTTTTTCCCACTTTATTCACAATCCAAATGCTCTCTTGCTCAGATTCGTTTTCTTTAAATCTAAATTAGTTTAGGTTTATTTTATTTAATTATTATTTTCACCAACCATGTCTATATAGGTTCTACCTTATACTTTCATATCATATAATACCCTATAGTTTAGTGGTTTTTTTTGTTTCATGTTTTAAATTTCTTAATTTGGTAACTCAGTGGGAATTAATGAAGCCCACAGGGTTATCAATTTTTGGCATCGTTATCGGGGATAGGAGTGGAGAATTTATTAGTTGAGTAATTTAGACAAAATATTTTCTTACCTTTTCTGTTTTTTGATTTTGACGTAGGTTTTTTTATTTAATGTTTATTAATTTTTACCACATAGTGTATTTTTGGTTGTGATGGAAGAGCTACAATGTATGATTACTACCAAGGAGAAGTTCACCTTCCTGTTGGAAGATATGGTGAAGCTACTTGATTAGGTTATAATGATGAAAATTCAACCTTATGATTACCTAAAACCATACCCAATCACTAAACACACTACACCCCATAGATGGGAACCAATCTTCTATGAAGCACAACATAATCAAAGAAGCATGAAAAATAATAAAGAGGTAAGTACCACTTCCAATGCTTATATTTTTTCTATTTATGATTCCCTCGATTTTTTTGGCTCAGAAGATGGTGAAGTGGGTGACGTTGCTGCATAACTTGAATAGGCTAAAGCACACTTCCACAAACAGTTGCAAGATAAATATGAAGAACCAGCTACACCTCACATTGACTATGAATGGGATGAAAAAAATCAGCAGTAATGGAAGATAAAGAGGATATTTATTTGGAACAAGAATAAATCATTTATGAATTTTAATAAATGTATCCAAGAGTTGAGAAAGAATAATTTAACCGAGTTTGGACAGATGCCGAGATATTGTTAGCAATACTCATGTTGTTCAGACTCTATTCACCACCTACGAGATCCATTCCCATTCCATTGAGTATAATTAAAGATGATCTACGAGGATTTCAAAGTCAAGATTGGATAAAAATGAGATGTTTATCATTATACCACACTCCAATTAGTTAACTCAGGTATGATTGAGATAAATGACTATTAAAAAGGAGCATCTTATGAGAGGAAACTTGAGTTTTTTATTATATTCTAGGAATTTATATTTATTTCTTTCTTAGAATTTAATTTCAATTCCACTTATCTTTTTGAGAATATTTCAATGGATTATACTTTCACTTTTTATATTATTTCTCAAGTCCATCAAAGGAATAGTCATAACCTACACAATCAATGTTAAAGAATCAATTTTCAAGGGGATTAAGAATTTCAATTCTATATTTTTTAAAAATATTCCACACATTTTAAAATTTTCAGAATATTTAATTGAAAATTGTAATCCTGAACATGATTCTTTCTTTACTCAACTGAACTAGGAGACATAAACTAAATAGGATAATTAGCATTCCATGTATTTAGATTTTTTGTCAATAAATTTGAATTTGAAAAATGGTAGAAAGAATTAATAGGTACAAACATGTGGGTTAGGATTTGAAAAATCATGATTTATGGGAGTATGTTGAGAATTTTAGATGACTTTTTTCAATATTTAACCATGTTTTGAATTTATGATATTTTCATTAATTGATTTAATTATTTATATGCATTATCATGACTTATTATCCCAATCATTAATCTCATCCATGAGATATCCACTAATCCAATATTTACCATTATTAATATAGTATATTTCTTGAGAAACTTGGCCATGTTTACTTTTAGAACATGCTTTTAATATTATCAAATCTATGACTAAAATGAGTCATTTTTAAAATGATTGAGGCATTATTTTTTTAATGATCCCTAATCCTAAGACCCACCTTGCATTAATCCATTTTTAAGCATGTTGAAGCCATGAACAACCTTGTTAGGAAATGAGCTATGTTACAATCCATATTTTATCCATTCTTACCATCCTATAATTTTTTTCATAATATTTAAAAGAATAATTATGGGGGATGAACTTTATTGAGTGTATCGGGATATACTTTACTGTGGATATTTTTTGGTGGATTCTTGATCATGATATGGGAAAGTCCATGTAATCTTTCATTGTATTTTTTCTAGAAACCTCTCTTGCTAAATATATAAATATATATTTGAAAATAAAAAAATTTGGTTGTGTTTTGGGAGGATCAAAAATCCCCATTTTCCTGATCGATGATTTTTTATCGTATGTAGTTTGGTGATTGATGTGAGATTTGTCTAGAGAATAACATTAAAATAAATATATATATATATATATATATAAAGGTAAAGAGAGGTTCATTCCATCATTTCATTTACATGTATCATGGTCACACTTTGTGCTTTTTGGGGAAAGAGAGAGATGTCATTTGTAAAGGGATACATTCATTGATCTTATATTTTATTATCATTAAAAATTCTTTAGATCAAAACTTCCTTTTTTAGATTAACTTTTTATATCATTAACCAACCTACCCTAAATCCTCAGAGTCATTTTAACTTTAATGGTGAATCCCTCATGACTAATTTTTATTTTTTCTTTATGAAATGAAGATGTTAGATTCCTTGCAAGCCTACGGTAAGTTAGATGTTTTAAAGGTATGTGCTAAACTCTATTTACATTTGTAACCTAATGATGAGAAGAAAAATTTGTGTAAGGTAGATTACCTGTGGATTTCATACTGATAATGGACTGAAAAATGAAGATGTATGAATAAAGAAACTTGTCTATTTCAAAAGAAGAAAATTAAAATACTTGATTATCATGTTTCTTTGAAAATGAGGATTTGATGAATTATATTATGTTTTGATTGAACATTTTATTTCCCATTTGATCAATTTCATTTATTGAAATTGAATTTGAAGCATAGTAAAGTGAATGTTCTTTGTAGTATGTTGAGATTCCATCCTTGAGGATAAGCCTGAATTCAAGTGTGGGTGTATTTGATAAGTGTCTTTCATGCATATAATTTAGAGTGTTTTAGTATATTGATTTTTTAATTAAATGAATAATCTTTCCAATTTTGATTGATTTAAAGTTTTTTATGTTTTATGGTATGAAATAATGAATTTGTGAGAAATGAATAAAAAGAGGTGGAAATAAGAGCTTTAAGGAACTTCATTCCATGGGTTAAGTGAAGCGGCGTGACACTAGAATTTTAATGAAGATTGAATCTAGAAAACTATACAAAGAACAATTACACATCATGTAATATCATTACATATCTTAACTTCATTATAGAGGAAGTTGTCCGCTAGCACAAGTCGTGATGATGGTACACACTGTGAAATAAGGTTACACGTTGTGAGTGCTGATTACACGTCGTGAATGGAGTCAAATATTTAAACCTGCATGTTAGATTCATGCAGATTAATAATTCTCATAGGAAAGAGAAGATCAGGATTACACAATGAGTAATTACATTACATGTCGTGAAACAGGTCGGGAAGAACTCATCTAGTGCCTTTAAATGGAGACCCTCATCGCACCATTTGAAGGTATTCTGGAGCCGGATGGAGGACCCCTAACGGATGCCTATGGATCTCTAAATCACCATGATCTTTAGATTTTTATTTATTCTTTCTATACATCGGCTCATAGTTATCATGATCTGGTGATTTATTTGTTCCAAGGAAGGATTGATAAAGTGGAATTGATTTTATGAGGTATTATAATGCAATTCATATTGGTTTTTCAGATTTGTTCATCAATTATATCTCTTCCTTGATTCTTCTTGCATGACTATTGTGAGAATGATTCAGGATTGGGTTTAATATTTTTCATTCTTTGATCATGAAAATTTCCTAAGATTATTGAATTCATTTTTTTAATATGAAATTTTGGGATTAGACTTCCACAATGACCATTGGGTTTTTCCATTCCCTATGTTTAAATATGGTTCCGAGTTACCCATCCTTTACAATCTGAAGTACCTAACCATGAGAAAAGGAGAGTTTGGGATGCAGTGAATTTATAATTAACTTTGAATCTTCTGAGACCTAATTCCAATTACTTCATGATTGTTAATTAATTATTTCATACCTTTCCATCTCATGAACCTAAAATCATTGCTTCCCGTAACCTTTTTTATATTTTCTTCTCGACTTTCTTCACAAAAAATGCTCTCTAGATTAGATTAATTTTCTTTAAATTGAAATTAGTTTATTTTTATTTTATTTAATTAAAATTTTATCCAACCTTATATCTGTGGGTTAGAACTCAGACATGCATATCATATACTACCCTGTATTTTAGTGGTTTATTTGTTTTGTGTTTCAAATTTCTAAATTTAGTAACCTGGTGGGAATTAACAATGCCCTATGGGCTATCAATCATATAGGAATGGTTTTGTTTCCCATTTCCTTCATGAGTCATCTCCACAAATAAACTCTTGTAATTGTGGTACATATTGTTTTATTTTAGGATCACTCCATATAGACAACCATCTCGGATTCCACCGCATGATAACAAGGATGATCCGCCTAGTGATGAGGCATTGGTATAGGGACTTGTATTGGAGATAGTACCTCTAGGTGGTTTACTAGTTATACCACCACCCATTGAGCAGTAGATATCACTGGAACTACTTGTTGAGGATGCATGCAGGATAAGTGTGTTGCATGAGTTTTAGAGGCAGCGACCTCCCAGTTTTTTGGGTAAGACAAACACCCAAGTGGTTAAGGACTAGATAGAGGAAGTAAATCACATTATCCTCCTTATGAGGATGCTTTTTGATCAGATGTTATTCCTTGTAGTGAGTCTTATTTATGGATCTGTGGGGTGATGGTGGATCTTGGTGACTCAGTCACACAATGAGACAAATCTCTCCTGGATAGGCTTTGAGAATCTCTTCAGAGAGGATTTCTATCCATCCATGTTGTGATCAGTATTCATATAGGAGCTTCTGCATCTACAGTAGGACAATATGATAGTGTTGGAGTATTCGGTGAGGTTTATTGATCTATCTAGTTTCTCCTTGGATATGGTATGGGTCCAATTCTTTAGGGCTCAGACTTTTGAGTAGTTTTGCACGGAGACATCATGTAATTAGTGGTATCTCTTAGAATTTCATCTTATGATGGAGTTATTGAGAAATCCTTTTTGGTAGAAAGTTTTCTATAAGAGAATACACCAGTAGTGGGAGCTATCAATGGGAACCCATTAGTAGAGACCTTGTAATAAGGTGGTCAAAATAGTTATAGAGCTCCCAGCGGCTTATATGCTTCAGGAGGTAATCCTAGGACTCAGGGTCAGTGGTGTAGGGATCTCAGGGTGGATCAATTCAGCTGAGGGAAGAATGGTGTTTATATTGAAATGGTTGGAGACATCTGGAATGAGATTTCCTAAACCATCATACAACTGATCAAGAGATGGTCGAGGGACTACTAAAATAGTGAAAGAGATAGGGGCAGGGTGGTCTGTAGGGTGGTGGATGTGGAAGAGGGGTCAACATGGTATCATGAGGTACGATCTTTGTCTTTTATAATTTAGTTGTAGTATTGATAGACATGGGTTCTAGCCATTCCTTACTTACCCCTTCTATGGTTCGAAACATAGAGATTTTTAGATGATATTTGGACTCGACCATTGCGGTTGTAGTCTCTGATGGGTGGTGAATCAATAATTTTTCCCTTATTCAAACAGTGTTACATGA
Source organism: Viscum album (assembly GCA_963277665.1). NCBI lineage: Eukaryota > Viridiplantae > Streptophyta > Magnoliopsida > Santalales > Viscaceae > Viscum > Viscum album. The sequence goes on from OY728127.1 coordinate 490,629,040, forward strand.
CACATGGAGGCATGGGTTTTGTATCAGATCCCTTTGTTGTAGCAATGACCCCTTATGACATCATCTTATGCATGGACTGGATATCGACAGTTCATGCCTATATTGACTGTTTTAGGTAGACGATGTGGTGTGTTTGTAGTAGTGGAATAAGGTTTTCCTTTATGGGAGAAAAGAAAAACTTGGATGAATAGGAATATCTCAGTCATAGGAGGGTGTAACTGATTACTCATAAGTTGGATATCCTGAACCTTGGTGCAGTGGATGTTGTGACTTTTCAGTTTCCTGTAATGGTGAAAGAGTATGAGGATGTATTTCCTAAAGATGTACCAAGTTTACTTCCCCACTAAGAGGTATATTTCTGAATAGATTTGCATCTCAGGATGGCACTGATATTATCACTGGCATATCAGATGGATCTCATAGAGCTTCGAGAGACGAGGATGTAGTTGGGGGATTTGTAGGAGAAGGGATTTTTGATGCCCAATTTTTCACCCTAGGTAGAACCAATTTTGTTTGGAAAGAAGTTATATGTAAGATTGAGGTTATTTTTGAATTATCAGCACTAGAACCAAGTGACCATGAAGAAAAACTATCCACTACCAAGGATCGATGACATATTTGATCAATTAAAAGGAGTGTGATGGTTCCTGAAGATTAACCTCAGGTCTGGCTATCACCAATTGTGAGTATGGGATGAGTATATACCAATGATGGCCTTTGGATGTTCTTACGGTCACTATGATTAATTGGTGATGTTGTTTTCCAGAAAAACTCCTCAGTAGTGTTTATGGGACCCATGAACCGTATCTTTCATCATTTCTCAGACCAGTTCATGGTAGTATTTATTGATGACATCCTAGTGTATTTTAAATCAGTGTAGGATCACATGAGACACTTGAGTATGGTCTTGGACACAATTTGATATCACCAACATTAAGAGAATCTCTCAATGTGTCAGTTTTTGATTTGAGAGTTCCATTTTATAGGACACATCATCTGAGAGGCTGGAGTTGTGGTGGATACATTGAAGGTTGATCCCGTGCTTGTTTGGGATCCACCCAAGAGTTTCATCGAGGTTTGGAGTTTCCTCGGATTGGTTGGGTACTATAATAGGTTTTTACCCAAATTATTCAGAGTGGCAGCACCCTTGATAGCCTTGAACAAGAAAAGGAATCATTTCATGTTGATAAAAAAGTGTCAACAATGATTTCAAGAGATGAGTCAGATGTTAAAAAGAACTCCCATATTCAAGTTATCAAAGGAGGGTGTCAAGTACATAGTGTTCTGGGATGTATTAGATAACATACTAGGTTTTTTTCTGATTCATAGTCAAGCATTTATTTCTTATGGTTCACGCCAGTTGAGACTACATGAGCAGAACTAAACAACCCATGACCTTGAGTTAGTAGTAGTAGTTTTCACATTAAATATATGGCACCACTAATATATGGGTGAGTAGTTTATCATATACTCTGACCATAAGAGCCTCAAGTATATATTCTCTCTTAAGGATCATAACATGAGATATTGGTGATGGATAGAGTTCCTCCAGGACTATGATTTTAGATTTTATATACTCATGGGATGGGGAATGCGGTAGAAGATGCTCTCAGTAGGAGATCTTTTTCTCAATTGATGTATGAGGCATCAGAGTAGTTAGCCTCATTGAATTTTTCCTTTTTGTACAGGTATAGTGCTTCATATCTTCAGTCGATGGTTATTACCCCACCGCTTATACAGTGCATCAGGGATGCTCAATGTATAGATACCGACTATGAGACCTTACTTACACATATATGCACTAGAAACTCTCCCAATGGATATTTTGAAGGTGGGGAGCATGATATCCTTTTCATAGGATGGACAGTGGTACCTTTGGAATTGAGGGAGGAGGTGTTACAAGAGTTTCATACTTCCCCTTTGGTGGTACATTCGGGTGTGGAAAATATGTACTGGGACCTCCAATGTTAGTTTGTTTGTCCAAGATTGAAGATAGGATTTGCAGAGTTTGTCTCTCGATGCCTTAATTGTCAGTAAGTGAAGAATGGTAACCAAGTTTTAGTAGGATTAACCCAACCCCTTGAGGTTCCAAAGTGTAAGTAGGGTAGAATATCCATGGAATTTGTGACTGGATTAACACATACCTCTAGGGGACATGATGCCATCTGGGTGATCTTAGACCAACTCGCCAAGTCAGCATACTTCTTATATATACGATAGTAGAGTTCAGTAGAGAGCATGGTACGACTCTACATTTTGTAGATTATATGACTCCATGGAGTTACATGGATTATTTTTTTAGATCATGATGCTCTATTTACATCCCAGTTATGGGAGGTATTACAAGAGGTGTTTGGAACTCAATAACTCTTGATCATAGTATTTCACCCACAAACTGATGGCCAAAATGAGTGGACTATTCCAGTTCTAGGGGACATGTTATGGGCTTTCATGTTGGACTTTTTTCTAGAGTTGCGGGGACCACCTACCCTTGGAGGATTTTTCATAAAACAATAACTACCATTACAAAATTGATATGGTACCATTAGATTATTTGTATAGGTGACGTTGTAGGTCACCACTTTTCTTGACTAACCCTGGAGATTCAGCACTTATGGGCCCGAAATTGGTGAGAGCTATAACAGAGAAGGTGCAGATAATCTAGGAGTGGATGAAGACTGCACAAAGTGAATAGAAGTATTATGGTAAAAGGTGATGGAGGCCTTTGGAGTTCATGTAATGAGTCCATGTGTTCCTGAGGCTCTCACCTTATCATGGAGTGAGAATATTTGGTCATGTCAGAATGTTATCTCTAAGATTCATTAGTCTTTTTTATATACTGTGTAGAGTTGTCTAGGTGGAGTACCGCTTAGCTCTACTCTCATTGTTGGACCGGGCACATGATGACTTCCATGTGTCGCAAATAAGGAGGTACATGCATGACCCAACACACATTATCAACTAGGGTGAACTAGACATTTAGGATGGAGAAACCTTTGTTGAGTACCCAGTAGAGATCAAGGATTGGAAATAGGGGATCCTTCATGAGAAGTCGATTCCTTTGGTACGTGTCAGTTGGCATCATAGGAATTTCTAGGAAAGAACTTGAGAGTGGGAGGCTCAGATTCGTGCTCAGTACCCAAACTTTTTGATTATCCCTTGTTTTTTAATTTTGGGGACGTAAAGCTCCAAGGTGGGGAGAATGTAATGTATCAGATTTTCTGTGTATTATTTTTTAATATTATATGGATTATGTTCAAGATCAGGCACTATGACGACGTGTAATTCCAATTCCAGATGTTCTTGGAATAAATGTTTTAAATATATTTAATATATTTAATAGCACATGTCTGTAGATTTTAGGAAAAAGTGGAATAACTCCAAAATGGGTGCTAGGATTAGAAATATGAGGGCACCTTTGAGTTCATAATGATTTGTTTACCCTAGGAACAACTTAAAATTGGTTAGTGGGGGTCATCGGTAGAAACTTTATCACAGGAGTTAAGTAAATTAAATTATTTGATAAAAAATATTTTTATACATTTTTTTGACACAATGATTAGTGGATATTTAAATAGATCCTTTGGTCAGAATCCCAGGGTTAGCTGCAAAACTCGGGAGACACTGGAGGACTACTAGAGAGAGCTTTAGAGAATCCTATCACGAAAATGGATACATATCATGGATTGATAGAATATTGAAACCTAATATTCAATGGATATTCATAATAATGTTGATGGTTCAACCTTATTGATCAGAGGTCAAACAAAATTGAGGTAGGATGTCTGTTTTATGTAGATTCTTCCCCATTCTTAAATTCTATAATGAACGGAAATCAATAGACGAATATATTGATTTGTGGATCGATCACCTTGTGGGATGGGTTATAATTATGTGGTGATTTGGGATAATTAACTTGAATATATTTGTTTTTTATCTTTTGAAAACAAATTAAGATCAACATGAACATTGATCAAGGTTCATTCATCTCATTTATTCTTATGCTTTTCTACCCTGGTTTTGCGAATCACCACGAGCAATATTCGTTTGGCCTAGGGATCAACTATTCTCAATAAATAAATTTTTTCACACTCATTTCTTGGTGAAAATATCTGATATCATATATTTGGGATCAGAACAGCATGATGGAGGTGTGATGACAAAGATGGAGTGATTCAGATGACAAATGATTCCCAATTTTTCAACATTATTTGGAAGGAAATGAATAACTAAGATTTGATCTGTTTTTTGAGAAGATATTGTGACAGAATGTTTTTTTCGATGATGTAGAGGCATGTAGGAACTTGTATTATTGATTATGTGGAAAATCGATCATCAGTTTGAAGTCAGAACATCGACCGGGATGTATGGAGAAAGAACGAGTGATTTTGAAAAATTGCAATCCACACAGTGTGTAATCCAGGATTACATGGTGTCTGGGTCCCCCTAGATACATCCATATGGTTTGGATTAAGTAAAGTATCACATGGAATGTGAACCCTATCACATGGTGTGTGATCCTCCCTGGTTGACTTGGTGTGTACTCTAAAGAGTACATGGACACGAGTTGAAGTACACAGACACAGCTTGGCATACACGTCTGGTGAACAGACATAACTTCAATATATAGACATAGACTAGAGAAATAGTCATTATAATATGTGTCTCTACAAACCTAGTATATCCTTATACATATTGTGTATATGGAGACCACATGTCATGTGAGTCTCTATCACACGGGCAGAACTTGGGATAACTGGACATGTTGTGCACCCATTGGGACACACCCTGTACTCCCTACAAGAGTGCTTAAGGATCCTTGATTTCTTAGTTTGGACCATTATAGGTTGAGTGTGTTCCCTTTTTCCATTACCTTGAGGGTAAATTATGGAATTAAATCCAAATCACTGGGTTGTGATCCCCTCTAGAGGTAGAGCCTCAGATAGAGTTATGGAGTCCCCCTGTGAGACTAGAGTGAGATCCTCTATCATCCTTAGTTACCTAGTTGGATTTTGTGGAATCGGTATGAACTCTCCAACGAGAGAATTAATCATCCATCTAGCAGGCCATATCATTAGGGTTTGTGGAATCATTTACATATGATCACCTATGTGGTGGGTTGATCAAAATTGGGTTTGTGGTGTCCCACAGTGGTTCTAGGTGTGACCCCCAGTATATGTATCATGGTCCCCTTAGACCAGTGAGCTTCCTTGGTGAGAACCTAACTACAAATACCTCTTCTTCAAGTGTATTTTATGGTAGCATGGCTCAGGGACTGATTTCTCCCAGAACGAGCTTTGCTTCGAACAGAATCATGTTATTGACAGTTTTTTATGAATACTTAATGTCATAGTGTCATTCCTGAGTATATCTAGGTTTTTTATATTATACATTTATTTTTATATATTGTATTGATCTAAATATACTTGGTTCTTTCTGTTTATTGTTTTGGGGTTTCCTAATGTGTATTGTTATAATAACCCCTGCATGGGCTTTGTCCGCACGTTCCATGTATTGTGCTGATGAGGGCCCTTTTGATGGTGTCCTAGGAGGACAGGGAGTAGGTGAAGTATAGCTAGAGATTTACATACCGAGGTTTTTACCAGGATCATACTTTTGACTTTGTCCTCTCCCTTGGAAAAGGTTCTACTCTTTACAGTTTTAGTTGGGCTTGTTTTTTTTCCCTTTTCTATTTTTAGTACTTTATTATTGTACTGTGTTGTGGGATCTTAGATGTATTCATGTATTGTTTCAGTTGTTTTACATTTCAGCATTGTATAGTCTTGGAGATGTGTGTGTGTGTAGGTACTTTAGGATAAATCCTCCCATTTGTGGGATATGCCTACTCGGTGTTGTTTTCCAGCCCCTAGCCTATTGGAGGTGGGATTGGGGTAATCACAACTCATACCTCAATGGGTCGGGTCGTGACAACTTCATTATACAAACCCCAATTTCTATATCAACATATATTCTAAAAAATGTGAACATTTATATATCCTTTGACTTATGTTTCATAAACATGATGTTGGTCATATAGGTAAAATTTTCAATGAAAGTGAAAAATAACAAATATCAATTTTTAGATTGATGTCCAATTGGTCTATAAAGATCTGAATGAAGAATTTCAAGAGATATAGTAGACTAAATCTCAAATTTCTTATGGTTTTTACTAGTCATTTTCTCTTTTAAACATGTTATGAAAACATCATACTCTCTTCTTTTTAATGATTAAAAATTTCAAATAGCATCAAATTTAGATTCTTTTTCATTCTTTTATCCCTAATATTCCCAAGTCTACGATGCCACTATTTATTTTCATCTTTATCACTTAGATAATTGTAGTCACAATGTTATTTTATATTGAAAATATTTCCACTTGTTATTTGTCCTATAGTTAAATTTTTTCTATTTTTACACATTTGAGGTCACAAGAATCTTTTTGGAAAATCAATTTTTCCCATCATCATAAAGTTGACTTACACTAAGTATTTTTTTTTATTTTTTATCAAATAGAAATTCCTTATATTTTAAATTTTCTTCTTCAATATCAGTCATTTAAATTCCTATGATTTTTAAAGAACTATTACTCATGAAGGTAACTGATCCTCCATATTGATTTTCATCATCTTGAAATAATTTTAAATCTCATGTAATTTGTGGAGAACATCCACTATCCGGAATCTATGGTTTTTTATTTTAGTATATTTTAAAGCTATCTCAACAATAAAATTTCCTTACTTATCTTTATTCTTTCCTACTTAATTTTATTTCCTTTCATAAGAAACTTATCTCAAAATGGTTTTCATAAATTATCCAAAAAATTGACCCAGTTGGTCACATATTCAACATATTTCCTCAAGTGAATCAAATTGATTTTTTGTTGGAAAGTTTCTTACATCTTGAGATTGTTCTTTTCCAACTTCACGCGGCTTAGGAAAGATAATTACATTTCCTTCACCATTAATTCCACTTACATCATTCCTACTTCAAGGTAGATACATGTTATTAAAATAGTTATAATATTTGTTCCCATGAATTCCACATCACCAAAAAAACCATCAAATCCTGGTCTTCTATAGAAGTAAGTTCTTTCCTTAAATAAATTTTTATGAGGTTCATAATGAATTTCTATTTTTGTTACATCACAACATGGAGAAACTTTATTATAAGGGATATTTTCAAAAAAAATTATTTATTTCTCACATCATTTTATAACCCATGATTTCACAAAAAAATATTAAAACCTACATGGTTTGAAAAAAAATAGATGAACTATCAAATTTAGTGGGTAAATATTTCATCTGATTCTTGGTATGAGTTTTCTAATCAACTTTAGAATTCACAAATTTTACATCTGAAGATTTTTTGAAATTTTCATTTTTCTTTATTAAGGTACTCTCAACCTCAATAATTATGTATTGAGTTTTAAAAACCACATATTCCTTGGAAGAAAATTTCATAAAATGATCTTATACCATATTTCCTTCTTCTAAAATTTTCATTTTGAGGTTCTTAATCTCCTCAATGTATGAATCTTACCTTTTAAGAAGATATTACTTTTCATCATCATTCCTCTCACCAAATTTCTTCATTATTCTGATTTATTTCTTGGGTTTTTTATTTTTCTCAGGACATGAATCAATTTGTGATCTAAGCTGACATTCTCTATAAGATTATTCACCTCCTATTTCTTCATCACTATTTAAGGATTCTTCAATTTTGTCAAATTTTTCAATAAATGTTCTAAACTTATCTAAACTTTAATATTATGAATAATTATTATTATTTGAGTTATATATTGTTTTATTATTCATCATACTTCTTTTATTTCCATTACACTTATTCTTATATTTTTTGGAAAATTTTTCTTCCTTATAACTTCTTTTCCACTTATTCTATCTAGGTTTTTCATCAAAATCATCTTGATACTCTCCAATATTCTTCTTAGGGTAATTCATAGAAAAGTTCCCAATTCACCCACACTCGAAACATTTGAGTGGATGTTTTTCTTCATACTTCCCTTAGGCTCTTTGATAATTCTTAGAGATAAGAGACATTATCTTTTCATTCATTTCATCATCTTGATTATATTCTAAATCTCTATTCTCAACAAATTTATTATCACCATCTTGGTTTTTTATCTTTCTGATATCTTCAAAATACATTTCATCCTTGATCTTCTTTTTGAACATTGGAGCTTTTCTCATCTCCTAAGAAATAATAATGTTATGTAAATCATTAAGAGATAAGTCATCTTTATCTTCTAAAGAAGTGATTTTAGAATCAAACCTATCATGGAAGTTTCGCAAGAGTTTCTTAACAATATTAAATCTTCCCATGTATCTCTAAAACCTCTAATTTTGAAAAAAAACTTCATTCATTTTGGTGAAATATTCATAAATAGTTTCTTCATTACCCATCCTAATATCTTCATAGATTCTCCACTAAATTAATAACATTGATTCTTTCACTATAGTATTTCCCTCAGATATACTTTTAATCTAGTCCCATGTTTCTTTGGAAATTTTGAGACCCATTACCTTCATGAATATATTTTCTGAAAAATAAATAAGAATATAATTTATTAATTTACCATCAACTTCAATGTTTCTCTTATTAGTAAAAGACATAGGATCATATTTCTCAATGGGTGGAAAACCAATAGCAGTTGCATAAATAACCTCTAGGAAAAGTGATTGAAGATTGGGAATCATCTTATTTTTTCAACCATGATAATTTTTTCCATTTAAGGTAAGAATGCCTCTAATATTAACATAATTGATATTTTCCATGATAATGAATCAACATGGTAACCTTACCTCTAACACCAATTGAAGTTCCTAAGGATTGTTTAATCCCTGATAGAGGGATTGGAATCGGTGATTGTATTTTTATAAATTTAAACTTTAAGAAACTTAACCCCTATAATTTATTATATTTTCTTCCTTATAAACATTTAGTAAACTCAAATGCATGCAAATATAGGAAACTAAATACGATACACATGATTTACAAGGTTTGACCTTAGTGTGAGAACCTAAATCTTTTTCATATATACTATTGTGGTTCTAGATGAATTCACAATTATTAATAAGTGAATAAAACTTTTTTTCAACTCTTATTAGACATATTCTATCTCCCAATTGGAATTACTATACTAAATATTTTTATTTTAAAAAACATTATTAAAAAATTTCAACCAAAAAAAAGTATGTAACTTTGTGAAATATACTCTAATAAAGGCCTATATAGAAACTTTGTCTAATGTTCATGTGTCTGATGGGCCTATGTCTGATGGATTCCATCAAATGAACATTTTCTGAAAATTTTCCTTTTACAAAATCATAATCCTTCTCAATTAACAAAAACCTTGTTCCTATTAGAAACCCTACTAAATTACTCTACTCTATCTTCCTCAAGATGATAATCTATTTATGGTATTCTGAACTTAGACTCTATCTGATACTCTAATAAAAAACATTCTTCTTTCTATAACATTTTTCAAAAAAAAACTCAACTTCGGTTTGAAAATCACTCTAACAAAAACTCTACATCACTTAAAAAAATTTCATGTGTGAATAGTGTAAAGGACAGCATACTTTTCTCCTCTATTTATAGGTACTGTAGAAAAAGAAAATGTAGGAAACAAATTTACCTTTCCCAATTACTAAAATTAATATTCAAATTTCACTCTGATTTTAATTTCATTGGGATGATTCTAAACTCTTCTAAACTATTTTAGAGTTATATCAAATATTCTTGAATAATCTGAAATTTTCTAGTGTTCCAACCATTTTTTGACATTCCTTAAACTTGATTTTTAATAAACTCTTCAAACATTGTAACTTCAGGAAACTTCATCACTGTAACTTGTACAACCCTTAACTTGGTAACTTCATGAATCTTAAACTTTGTAGCTTTGATAAAATTCATCTTTAAAACTATGATTTTGTATAAACATGAAACAAGGACTTTGTACATTGGTTTTCACTATTCATACTCAATATCTGTATGATCATATTGTCCATATTTTTTCTCTATATAATAGTATTTTTCTTCAACTTTCTTAGTATGGTCAAACTATTCATCAACTTTCTTAGTCTGATCATATTATTCTTCATTTTTCTCCATCTTACTATTTATTCTCTTTCTTTATCTGATCATACTGTTCATATTCTTTCTCAATTTGATCATACTTTTAATTATCTTTATTTATTCAATCATACTTTTCATTTACTTTCTTAGTATGATCATACTATTCAAAAACTTTCTCATTCTAACCATACTTCCCATCAACTTCCTATGTCTGATCATATTATTCATTCAATTACTTCATCTAATCATGATATTTATATTCTTTCCCAATCATATAATACTCTTTTTTTTTAATCTAATCATATTGTTAATTTTATTTCTTCATCCGATCATATTATTAATTTGGGGATAAATTAAAAACATTCTAATAAAAATTTCATCCTGAAACCTAAACTTTGGAAACTCTGAAAAATTTCACTTCTCTTTTCTCCTGCAATATTTAGCACATATCACGACTTCTTCAAGGTATTTTAGGAACATTGACTAATATAAAATCATTATTTAACTTATTAATAAAGTTATTTCTATAATATTTCTATCTTTATTAATTTATTCTTTATTCATCTTATGCAACTTTATGACTTTCTAAATTTCTTGAATTTATTCATCTAAAAAATTTATTGGCTTCTTGACATTATAAAAAAACATCTACTATTTTTTTGATGTATCATCTGATTATAAACATTGGAATTAAATGAACTTCCAATTTTTTAGCAACTTTAGTTTCCGATGCTTCACAGTTTGATAATCTACGTCCGGAAAACTTCAACTTTCTTTAGAAAGTTATTATCTTTCCTAGATTCCAAAACATCTAATTTTACAACATTATTCATCTTTTAAAAATTTATAAAATTTTTTTTTTAACTTCCAACAACTCTAACTTTAATGTTTTACAAAAAAACATCTTTAATAAAATTTAGCTTTCAAATTATGAAAAAAAAATTAGGAAATACATCACAAAGGATATTAAATCACTGTTATTTTCAATTTTTTCTTTGTTTAATTTTTAAAAACGCTTATATGCCTCTATATTTTAAGATTAAAAGTTTTTATCCTATCATAAGATGATCAAGTTCATATGAAACAAAATTAATGAGAATATCTCAACAACAAAACAAAAACATGACACAACAATAAAAAAACACAAAGATTCAAAGAACCATTTTATTACAATAAATTTCAAGTTTTATTTTTAATTTTTAGTTTTGGTTGCATGAATCCCATTCATGTAAATGGAGCTATAAAAATTAATGCCACATCATTAAATAATTAGGTTTTTGTTATTTATAAATTATTACAAACTACAAGTGGAGTGGTGAATATAATTTCAAACCCATAGGGAAGTGCAGAAGTTATGATGACCAAGAATTCAAAATCTTATAATCAAGAAAAAAAATAGAGACTACTAAAACCATCAAAATCAGACAGTATTAACATATGATTGAAACAGATTATGATATATGAGAAATTTTTAAGATCTGATGATAATAAAAACATGGGTGGTGAAAAACTTTTATTGGATTGTTAAAAGAGTACTTTTTTATCTAAAGATTTATTTTGACTTCCACGCACTAATGATAATTTCAACATACTAGTGAGAGAGGTCACAACATTAATTTGAATCTTTTATTTCCTCAACTACTGAATCCAATTACAAATAAAACACAAGGGGAATTAATCATTGAAATTAATATTTAGTTGATTATGATGACATATCATCCAATTATACAAAAGGAAAAATCCTTCTCAATGGTCCCTCTTGGATATAATGTAGACAATTTTAAAGAAAATAATAATAAAATTATAAATGGTTTATATCATAATCTCACTTTCCCCAACCAAAATATTTTTCAAAGAATCATATTATTAAAAATAATCAATTAAATAATTCAGTACAATTATAATGGGAATGAAATAATAAAAGTGTGAAAAATAAATTCCTAATTTGATCTTGATCATGAAGGAGTGATTCCAAGAACAATATTCACTCCTAGATGAAATTCCTGAAGTATCATTGGGTATCCTACCACCAATAATTCTATGATTCTCTCATTATATAATGATTTAGTTTCCATCATATGTTATATTTACCTTATTTTAAAAAATGATCATGCACTGACTTAATTTTTGTGACTCTCCTGTATTTTCTCTGATAGAGCTCATTCATCGGTTCTTCATTAACCAAGTGGCACTTTTATATAGTGTTTTATTACCTATGTGTGATTTGATCAGATAATTTGAAATATAATTAAAGTATTTAACATGTGTTCAATTTTATCAAAATCATTACCCAATTATTGACTTGATTCAACCTCTTAGATGATTCTTTATCATCGAAATCTCTATAAATATCTTTACTCCCTCTGATTTCCTCTGCTTGAAAACATATTAGTATATCAACCACAAAAAAGTATTTTAATATTGTTTCTTACATCATGAATATGGTTCTCTATCAATTGATTGGAAGTTGTTTTTTTAAAGGGTCTCCAACTTCAAGCTCAGGTTGAACACATTCTATGTGCTGAATCCCTTTTGGGGTTAATAGAGATCCAACAATCGCATTCATCAACTCACACCAAAAAATAATATATCTAATGAAAATATAACTTAATCAGATAATCTTGGATTAAATGAAACATATTATCTATGACAATGGGTTTGAGCATCTTTAAGAAGATTCTCATGACCTCGCGATTTACAAATCTTAGAATGGGATCCCTACTCTGATTCAGATAAAACCATTAATCCATGATCTTGGTACCCAAATCAGTGCATAAAATCATCTTCATTATTCATAAAATAAAAACCAAACAAGTTGAATTATCAACCTTTATTCAACATCCAACTTCACACCATCCTTCAACCAGCTCGACGGTGCTAAAATGTAAAAATTGCTAGGCGAATAGTTATTAGTTTGGGTTGTCTTTCTTTTTTATGATTCTAAAACCTTAGCTTTTCTATTCAGTTTCCATTAAAGTTATGATAATGTGGCATCAAAATCTTCAGATTTAATAGTTTGGTTCTAGAGTAACTCACTCGTTCATATTCCTCTATTGATATTCTTTAGTTTTTTAAACCCCAAGATTGATCTACATGGCCTTTATCGTCAATGGTTTAACTCTATGACCATGAACTTAAATTTTTAGGTTCTTTTATAAGTGATTTGAAAAGCGTCAAATTCCTCAACTTCAATCAGGTTCATTGACTTTTAATTTTCACTAAAATCCTATTAAATGATCTGGTATAGCTTGAGGTTCTTTGATTTTGAGTGTCTCCTCGGTGGATATTAACTCAATTCCAATATTATGTCTTCCTTTGATGAAATTGAGGTAGCTAGATGATACCAAAAGTTGAACAATGGTGGAAGAAAGTAATTCCTCTTGTAGTATAGGTATCATAGACAAAGGTGGTGGTAGCAAAAATTTCCTTCTGACAATGGTAGGGAGTGGAATGAATAGTTATAGGTATAGTAGCAGTATTATAATTGCTCAACCATATTATAGGTATATTAATCTGGTGGTGGAAGACAATGGTATATGGGTAACTGTTGTAGGGTTTTCTGGTGGTAAATGAACATTAGTTGTAGAATGATCCAATTATAGTAGAACAACCTCTAGAAGTAACAGAATTTTCCCTCCATGGTGGCACACCCAATTGGTAAAGGAGAAAATTGAGTGTTATAAGGATATACTTAAGAAAATTCCAAATTAAAAAATTCCAAAAAACAATTTTTTAAAAAAAATTGAAATTGAAATTCCCCAAAAATAACTCCAAAAATTGAATTTTCATTACAATTAAATTTTAATTCTAATCTCTTAATATTTTCAATATACTTAAAATAAAGGAAAATTCAATTTTGAAAATGAAATTTTAATCCAACCTATTAAATAAACTTTCAATTAAAATTCAGAACACAATTTCAAAGAGATTAACAATTTCCAAAGATTAAAATAAAAAAACCAATTCTCAAATATGTATTCCATAAAATCAATATAAAAAATAATAGTTTCATGGACTAATGGAAGTATTCAATCTATTACTTAGTAAATATATTTTCAATTTAATCCCACCAAAAATAAAATGATTTTTCCAAAAAATATATGAAATTATAGGGATGAACAATTAAGTAGAAAAGAACAAAAAAAATACAACTTTATAAAAATAATTAATGTTTTTCACATTAAAATACAATTTATATGATATTAAATATTACTCCACTAAAATATATTTTTAAAATAAAAAAATCTTTAAATTAAAAAAAAATTGGGAAAAACATACTCAAATATAAACCACATCAATACCCCTAGTGGATTCAAAAAATAAATTTCAAATAAAGAAGTCACTATCGATTGAATAACACTCTCAAAAAATAAAATTGTAAAAGCCTTATTTAAAATAACTATGAACTTATATTTTATCCAATATAATAAAATTTTGTTTTTAAAATACATATTAAAAATATATAAAATCAATTTTCCGTTTACATAAAATTTCACTCAAAAAAATAGATGAATAAATAAACTATCAATGGGCCACTCTAAAATCCCCAATATTAAAACCTAAGAGTCATGATGTTTAACTTTATAATTAAAAAAATTAAGTTTGTTTTATTTTCAATGAAATATATATCCACAAACTATCCCAAAGTTTATACACACCACTTAATAAGTATAGATAAAAAATTATCCCACTTCTATATGAAAAAAAACAACTTAGGAGGTGATATATTCAATGGTTTAGAATATGTATAATATATATATTAAATTTAATTGTCTATTATATGACTTCATAAAAGGCCAATTTAGATAAAAAAAATTATTTATATATAATTTTTTTTGGAAATGGGTATAAAAACTCATGATTTCTTATTATAGATCATAAAATCCTATTTTTTATAACTATTACTTTATAAGAGAATTGAAAACACTAGGATAACCTAATAGTATTATAAACATTTTCTTTCACTATTCCATATTACCCTTTTTGGATATCTCATTCCATTTGAGTTCAATTACCCTAATCAATCCATCAAAAGGGAAAGTCACTCACGATATTACTCATTTTGATAAGCCTGAATATGATGATAAGTATGATTGAAAATATAACCACCTGGCTAGTTTTTAATTTTAAGTAGAATAATTTAGATACATTTTAACTAGAATTCATTAGGGTAAAAAAATAGATAATGAATTCACCATTCACTAAAATGATATATTATATTCTTGAATCTAGTATGAACGGATTAGATCTGTTTGAATTGTGATATATCTTGTATAAAGTATATATTTCCTATAAAACTACATGAGGTTCACACATTATAATTAACCCATATCTATATATTTATTTTCCATTTAATTTTTATAATTACCTTAAGGGGAAATAATAAAACATCCCACTATGCCACTTATTGATCTATATCCCATGGTCTCATAACTAATAGAAAGTGATCAATAATTATATGTTAATCATTAAATTTCATTCTTACCAACCTCTAAGGTTATACCCTCCAGATGGGAAAACCAAAAAAAAACTTTCTCAATCCATACACCAATCATAATTTATTCAAAAAAAAATCAATAAATATAGGTTCAACATTAAAATTTAGTATTTCTAACCTATAAGGTTATACCAACTAGAGAGGGAACCCACATTGGATTTATCAATCGTTCACAAAGAATTTATCTCACTTGATTAAAATTGGATAAAAACACAAATTATAGTTAATATTTTTTTAATTTATTTTCCCATTTTATCATAATTATCAAATATAATTATAACTAATATTGAATCATCTTAAAGGGTTTATTAATTTCATATATGTTCCACATGAGTATTATGAATGATAACCTTGATATAATATCATTGACTTCCTCTAAACACTCATGTGAACTTATTCTTCTCCTTTGGGAATAATAACACCTAACCCATAATCATATTGAAAAAATTAAAATTAAAATTTTAAGGACATAATAACCACATTTAACCTCAAAACCTTTTTATTAGGGGTTTCTTTATATTAAAATTTTATCTATATCCAAAGATTAAATTGTGTAACCTGTAAAACCTAAATTGATACCTAAATAAAAAATTGTAGTTGTTTTTTATTATGGTGTATATTTTTAACAATTTGGAGTTTAATTATAACCTTCCACTAACCAAAGAAACATTTTCCCATGTAAATAAGATTTCATACAACAAAATTTCAAGGGGGGCACAAGTATAGTTTTTTCGTATCCTGTGTATCCTAAGATAAAAATTCATTTAAATTTATTCTAAACCATGTGTTATTTGATGGTTTTGGATTGTTAGATGACTTATAAGAGGCTATGTGTCAGTGTTTAGGAATATGGGCTTGATGTAAAAGTTTTTTATTCTGTGATGGATAGTATTGGGTTCTCGTTGGTCTAGTATCAGGTACTTAGTGGGCATGGAAGAATAGGGGGAGCCCCCAAGGGAATGATAACCCTTGGGAGGGTATTCGTTGAGGGAGATAGGTACTAAATAAGTGATAAACAAGTACCCAATGGACAAAGGAATTGTTTTTTTAATTTTAATTAAATTGATTAAATAATTAAAATTTAAATTAAATGAAAACCTCCCCTTCATTTTACCCAAGAAGGTTACATGACTCGGATATTCCGTATCTCATTTCCTCTCCCTCTCCAAAGCTGAATCTCCTCTATTTATTATTTGATTTGAGTGTCTTCTTTCCCATAATATTGTAAGAGGTAGATCCACCACTCATCTTCACTATATTATCATTTTTTTATGTTTTTTAACTTTTATTCATCCAGTGGTATTAGAGGAGCAGGATTATAGTTTACTAAGGAGGGTATTTTCTAACCTTTAATGATGGTTTATACATATTTCCATTCTTTAGATGATATGTGGGTCAATATAACCATGTGTGTTGGACATTAATTAATTGGAAAAGATTTCATTATGTATTTGAGTGTTGGAAAGGTGTGTTAGGGTTGTGAGTTCTCCTCTATAAGTTTACCCTTGATTTCATGACCACTGAAGGCCATGAGGTTTATCTAAAGTGATGGGAATTCTAGTTTTAAAACCAAGAGGTGTGCTTCCTTGGTAAGATATGACTTAGTATATCTAGAATTGGTTCCCCCATTCCCCCTTTGGAAAAGAGAAGTATATAATTGAGTGAGGTTTTCATGAGTATTGACCCATATAGAACCTTGAGTTGCCTTATGGACTATTTTCTAGTTTGAATGGTAGATATTGTGAGTTTTCCTCCCCCTTATGGATTATTATTATTCAAGTAGGCTATGCCTCATATTGAACATGTGTATTGGTTGGGTGTATGAAGACTAATATAGTATAGATTTAAAAGTGAGTTAGATTATATATCAATTTTAATATAAATTAATTACACTATATCGGTTGAGCTATTTTGAGGTAATAATAAGATTATAAATATGCTTAAGGGATGAAATTCCCAGTACTACTTGTGATGACTAGGGTGTGTGATGACATATCCAAGTTTTGGTTGAATGTGGGACAAAATTACCATTTACCTTATGAATATATTGATGAGGGATTATATTCTTATTACATGAAAATATAATCGATCAGGATGTTATGCTCATTAGAGTGGGTTGCAGTTCCCACCAAGTCATAAAATGTAATAACAATGAGGTCCTTCTATTAATGGTCGTATGGAACACTCTGTCTGTTCATTTTTTATTACACATAGAAGAGGGATTTTATATCCTTTATATGAATATTCATTGAAAGGGAATAAAATGGTCAAATGATTATAGTTACTTATGGAATGTGATTCATATTCCTATGTGATGGCATAATACTTGGGAAACTTTTCCCCCTTATAAATGTGGTCATGGCTATGATTGACTAGAAAATAATTTTTTTTTCAAATTCACTTTTGAGGAAAAAGTGGGAAACCCGAAATACAGTCATACAATAGTTAACCTAGATCAAGACAACTAGGAACCTCCCCTCCCCAGTGACTACATCGTTATTTCAAGACTCCACCTCACATGGTCACTCAACAATCTGTCTCGCGCAGAGTTTCATGGGCCTGATACCAATGGAAAATTCATACCCTATCATTCATCCAAATATGAATGGACAAACAAGATGAATGCTTCATGTGCTGTATCCCCATCTAGAGCTTATCCTTATAGAGTTCCGGTTTCTTCCAACAACAAAATTCAAAATAAAACACCAAAATCGAAAAACTGCCTCAAATATCACTAATTACAGATTTCAAAAACCGCTACTGAAAATAATCCAAATTTCCAATACAAAAGGCCAAAAAAATCCAAAAAACCGAGAATCAATGTCGATCTCCCTAAACTGGACACTTGAACTCACATCTCAAAGGACCAACAAGACAACTACGTTGCTCCACCTTAGAGAGAATAGAAGAACCCTAACACCAGAGCAGAGAACCAAGCAAATAGAGGCATGACGAATTGCCAACGATACCATGGCTTAACACCATATCATCACCTTTGTTGTCATCACAACAACTCAATAATCACTATCATGAGAAAAAATCATCAAACCATCACAGAAAAAACCATATGAGCAGCCTGAACTGCATTGTAGAGGCAACTGGAGCAACCAAAACACGCATTGCAGAGGTGACTGGAGTAGCTGAAAAGCGCATCATTGAGTCAACTGGATCAACCAGAGATGCGCATCACAGAGGCCTCTGGAGCATCGTAATGCTGCCTCATAAGTCCAAGAACCACAACCATTGGGTCAAGACCCCCGAAGCCACAGAAGGCACTCAGGAACTGAGTGGGTGAGACAAAAGTCACCGGAGTAGCCTGAAGCGCATGGTGTTTGGAGGAGAAAAAAAGCACATCACAGAGACGAATAGAGAAACCAAATATTCGCATCATAGTGGATTCCATAGTAGCATTAGATCACATCACAGGACCGAGAACCTCTCCCACTGGGGTCTGGACCCCCACAAAACACACAAGTTTCCATGTTGTTTCAGTAAGATCATGCACTCCTCCATGCTTCACACTGGTTTTCTGGAATAACCAGTCACTGTAGTTGTGAACAAAAGATCTGAAAATTCAAATGGCTTCATCCATAACCATCATCGAGTTTCGGAAGGGTTGGGATCAATAATACTGATTTGTCTTCCTCAAAACACATCACGAGTCTAGAATAGGAGATGAAAACCTACATCTGTTGCACGAAGCAAACACAAAGAAGCGTCGCTGGTGATTGAAGCTGAGGCAGGCCATCCTATCACACTAACCCACCACCTTGCGCCGAGGGTGAGCTAAAACTAGCACAAAACCAAATCATCGGATTCCGATATTCCACCAATAAATCTGGACTAAAACAGCCTTCCACTGCCGCTCGAGCAAATCAAATCTTCAATTCCCAAGATCTGAACACCGTCAATGATTGAAGCTGAAGCCATCAGTCGAAACACCAACACCATAAAACCCTAGAACCCTAGCCGTAGAGACACCACCTCTGCAGAGATCCTGTTGGCTATACAAGATGAGAAATATGAGAGGAAGAAAAATAAAGAGGAAGAATAATTGGCACACAACACAAATAATATTTCAAGATTTTTCACAATTTATATTTCTGACTACAATTACCTCAATTTATAGACCCACAACATCAAATTCATAGCATTTATGTTGGTACAAAGAAAGACCAAAAAATGAAATATAGAGAATCTATGACGGTTCAAGGAAAGACCAAAATATTAAATGCAGAGCATTTATGACGGTACAAAGATATAGCAAATCTTTAAATTCATAGCATTTAAATTACTTCAAATAAAAAATAAATGAATTAGAAAAAAACATGGTCTTCTTGACTCGTGGGATTTTTTATTACAATTCCAACACTCCCCTTCAAACAAAAACCGACTTCATTCCGAGAATCATTCTGTGTCTTTTGAATACATCTGTCGGTAATTCCTTTGTGAAAATATCAGCCACCTATTCCGTAGTATGAAAATATTACAATTTTATCATTTTATGCTTCACATGATCTCTAAGAAAATGGAATTGGGTGTCAATATGTTTGCTTCTTCCATGCTTCACTAGATTTTTGTAAAGTTCAATTGCCAACTTGTTATCCACTAATATCATTGTGGATCCATCATGCTGATGCTTCAACTCCTTCAGCAGGTTTTTCAACCAGATTCCTTCACAAACAGTAGATTATGCATCCACATACTCTGCTTCACAAGTAGACAAGGCGACCACACTTGGCTTCCTTGAATTCCACATGAAAGAAGTTGATTCAAGGAAAAATACATACCCAGTGGTTCTTTTTCTTTCATCTTGGTCGCCTCCCCAGTCACTGTCTGAGTATCCATGTAGATTTTATTTTTCATTGTATGGATAAAAAAGACCAAAATCCACCGTTCCTTTAACGTACCTGAGGATACGTTTTGCCGCAAACCAGTGTGACTCTTTCGGAGATTCCATATACCTGCTTAGAATCCCAACACTATAGAAAATATCAGGCCTTGTGATTGTGAGATACCTCAGGCTTCCAATCATACTCTTGAACAGAGTCGAGTCAACACTTATTCCTTCACCATCTCTTGTCAGTTTTAAGCTCATTTCCATAGGTGTGTTTACAGCATTGCAATTGGACATCTTGAATTTTTCCAGCAACTCCTTAGCATACCTCTTTTGAGAAATATAGATGCATCCATGTTGTTTCTTTACTTCTATGCCCAGAAATAAGGACATGAGACCTCTGTCCGTTGTCTCGAACCCCTTGAACATTGCCTTCTTGAAATCATCGAACATCTATCGACTATTCCCTATAAACAGCAAATCATCAACATACAAGCATGCAATGAGTATATCGCCACGATCATTCTTCTTGATGTAAACTGCATGCTCATATGGACATTTGGTGAAGCCATTCTCTCGAAGATAGCTTTCAATGCATGAATTCCAAGCACGAGGAGCCTGCTTCAACCCATAAAGAGCTTTCTTCAATCGATAAACTTTTTCTTCCTCCCCTTGCATAACAAAGCCTTCAGGCTGGTCTACATAGAACTCTTCCTCTATAATTCCATTCAGGAATGCAGACTTCACATCCAATTGGTAGATCATCCAACTGTGATGAACAATAAGAGAGATAATCATTCTCATAGTGTCAAGGAAAGAAACATGAGCGAATACTTCTTCATAGTCCACCCCATACTTCTATTTGTACCCATTTGTTATGAGCCTTTCCTTGTAGCGATCGATTTCACCATCAACATTTCGCTTTATCTTGTACACCGATTTGACACCAATGGATTTCTGGCTATTAGGAAGTGTGGTTAGCTCCCATGTTCCATTTTTCTCTATGGCATGAATTTCTTCTGCCATAGCCATTCTCCAACATTCTTCCCTTACTACTTCCTGAAACGTCAAAGGCTCATGATCTGCATACAGGAAAAAAAATATTTACCTCTTCGGTTTGCTCATAAATTTGGATTAAGATTTTCATTTTTATGAGTGCCATGGGTGAGGATGAGATTTCCAAATTTTGACTTGATGGAGTCCTTTCAGGAGTGATGGAATGTCCTCCTGGACTCCTAGGTACTGATGATGTGCCCGGGGAAGGTGTTGCTGGCATTTGCTCCTGATGATCACTCCTTTCTTCAGGATCTTCTATTTCGACTGGAATCTCTTTTTTTGGTTCTTCATCATTCCATTTCCAAGATTCTTCATCCATAGAGGGTACAATATACCCATCGGTGACGATATAACATAATTATTGCAACCTGAATAACACCTTCATTTGAATGAACCACCTTTCGTAGTTGTCCTTGGACAGCTTCGGAACTTGCGGCTGGATTGCGGCCATCTTAAAAAAATTGGAGGATCTTGGTAACCTGGCCCTCTGATACCAGTTTTTTGGCTATACAAGCCGAGAAATATGAGAGGAATAAAAATGAAGAGGAAGAAAAATTGGCACACAACACAAAGAAGCTTTCAAGCTTTTCACAATTGAAATTTCAGACTACAATGACATCAATTTATAGACCCACAACATTAAATGCATAACATTTATGTTGGTAAAAAGAAAGACCAAAAAATTAAATACAGAGAATCTATGACGGTACAAGGAAAGACCTAAATATTAAAGGCAGAGCATTTATGAGGTTACAAAGATATACCAAATCTTTAAATGCATATCATTTAAATTCATTCAAATAAAAAAGAAATGACGCAGAAAAAAACGTGAGCTGCTTGACCCATGGGTTTTTTTTGCAATTCCAACAGATCCATCACCACTCGCAGATCAGAACCCACACCTCGGTAAAGAGGCTGAAGGCTGAGGATGAAACCCACACCACCATGGATGATGTCGACGAACGAGACGTTGTTGCTCGAAGAAACCGCCAGAAGAGGAATGATGTCACCGACGCTTAAAGAGAACCCACGCCACCACAGAAACCTGAAGGACATAGATCCGAGCCCTGCTGCCGTGAAGATTGAATCCAGCCATCGGAAAAAGGAAACGTCACTTGAAGCTGGGATTCTTTGGGATTATAGTCCCATTTATAGACTATTACCACTGGGATTCTAAGAACAGTGATGTAACCTTGTCTTCATGATTTTTTTTGCATGTTTTGAATTTATGTTTTGATGGGATGATACGTTATTTCTTGGTATATGATTTCTAGTTTTTACTACATCTGGTCAAAGAAAGTATGGTCACTCTTTGGTAGATTGTGAAAAACTTATGGTCATGAAACATATTATTGATATAGTTTCTTATTATTGGTTACTTATTAGAATATCACATATTTTATACACTATATTTTCTATATATGATTAGGAAAACAATTTGTCATGTTTTAGTGATTTGTACTCAAACCCTACTCAAGCACATGGAAACCCAAAAATATTCCATGATATTTTCTTTGGTAAGGGTAAGGGCAATACTACTAGTGATAGTTAAGCTAGAGATGTTCTGATGAAGCTAAGGGTAGGACATATTAAGGACTCATATCTAGTTATATGGATGACTATGATCTTCCCATGGGTGACCATGTCATATATGATCTTCCCATGGGTGACCATGTTTGTTCCTGTATGACCCATGTGACATTATATCCCCCCCGAATAGTCCGAAGGCCTTATTTTTTTTATTGATTTTTGATAACCCTCTTTCAAGGAATGAGAGAGAACCCTTATAATGCCCGTAGTTTTAGATATTACATGACACGTAGGTCTTAGGAAATATACAGACAATACTTGGAACTGCTCCTCCTCAGCTTCTTCATCGTGATTTCAGCTCTCCACCTTTGCATGGCTTGTTCGGCTAGGCTTTTCGTGCATGCATAGACTGGTCCTGATGGAAATTCCATACACTCTCTTTCTAAAAAATCTACTTAGCTTATGATCTAGTGAATGATCATTCTTTGAACCCTCCTCTGGAGTCTTCCCCTTGTAGAGTCTGTATGATCATTGAAGCACAATATCAGGTAGACCGAAGGTCTTGATGTGGCCTGAAGGCCTTGGGTGGCCCGAAGGCCTTAAAGGACCCGAGGCCTAAACGAGTGGCCCGAATGCCCAAATGGATGAATAGTTTCAGCTACTATAGTACCAAATAGTTCCCATTACAGTACCTGCTACAGTACTTCTATAGTATCGGGAAATTATGACGCTGCACAGTTTTGAACTCGGGTCTCTTGGATGCACTTGTCGAGTCCTCGCCAACTAGGTTGAGGCTCTTATTCCCACAAAACATTATAGTATTTCATTTTGATATAGCATGTTGGTTTCCTTTTCTTAAGGTTCCCACTTAACTATAATTTACCTATATCTGCTTTTTATATTGCGATGAAAGTTAATTATTATTCCTCTGTTATTATTTATAGTTATTTGTATTGGAGGGTAAATTATCCCCATGACATCATCATACCCTTTCAATTGGTCAGTGTCATGTGACATATGGGTAGGTGCACATGACCCTTTTATCTCTCAGGTTTAGTCATGGTGGAGGTGAACTGGGCTAATGGTACAATAGTTTCTATGGTAAATTTTGAAAATTGTCCAACTATTGGTTCTGCTCTAAAGGTCTGGTGGGAGTTCACTAAAAATCTAGCAACTCAATGAAAATTTTGGTGGTTCCCATCAAACATCTAGTGATACTAGGGGGATTTCCCCAGTTATGTATAGAAAAATGATTTTCAATGTCACTAAACTAAGATATTGTTTTATGGAATCCCCACCACCTTTAAAGTCTCTCTTAAAGGCCTAAAAAAATATCACAAAGTATTTAGAGAAATTATAACTCCATAAAAATGTTAACTTTAATTTATTGATCAAAATGGTATTAAAATTTTCAAACAGAATCATGGAAATAGGATTTTAAAATAAAATTTTACACCACAATTTGGTTCATAGCATGATTGGATAACAAATTAATCTATGCTTCCCAATTAAAACACAAATGTGTCCCAAAATTCATGGAATTAAAATTTCTAACATGAAAAAACCATTTCAATTCATATTATGAATAGGTAAATATATATTGATTAAATTATATTATATTTAAGTTATATTATAAAAAATTCATGATTAAACCAATTTACACTTCTACATAAAAATTACATGTTTTAACCACATCAAAGATTTTATATTATATTTTAGTGATTAATTAATTATCCAAATTATAATATCTTTATTTTATATAATCCCATTATTATTCACAAACAAAGATCCCATTGCAAAAATATCATGTCCTTTCACCTCAATTTTAACATTATCATTTTATATATAAGATAAAATTATAATTTTATATAAATTTACTAAAAAACTAGAATGGAATATAAAATCGGTATTCATTAGTTGAATGTAAAACTATATTATATCATATTAGTAAAATATTTATAGGATTAATAGTAAGTCTCCTACCAAATTTCAATAAGTTAAAACAGTTAAACTAAATCATTAAACTATATAACACTTTATTTAACTAAACAATAGGATAAAAACTTACTTTTACTTTATCATAGAGGCTTATTACCAAACATAATCATAAAACTAAAATATTATTAATGGTTATGGAATGATAATTTGATTTTTCAATCCAATCTAAAAAATTTCATAATCATGATAAAATCGTAAAACCATGGAAAAAAATAGGCAATCACATATATATGAAGTCTTTGCAACATGAAAATATGTGATTCAAGAGAAATGAAGATTTTATTGCCTATTTGAGGGACAATACTCCAAACTTGAGGACATTTTAAACAAGATAACATACCCTCGTTCAAAAAATATCACTTTATTCATATAATTCCATAGAACATGGGTCTCACTATAACTACACACTCTTAGAGTATTCATAGTTCACCTTCCATATTTGGTTAGAACTATCTCTATAAATAATAATTATATGTAATTATCAAATGTATATGTTCTTATAGTTCATCTATTTGAGATTTAAATCATTCAAATGAACCATGGAATAACATTAAGTATAATTCCCTATAACCTTGTTCCCCAATTGCGAATGCGTATAAAATTCATGCATAAAACATTATCCTTGAATATATCATGAAATTATAATACCTAGATCTCTATGAACACCAATCCAGAATATATAAGGTAAACTGAGAATGAATAAATCAAGTGAGATAATAATAAATAATCCCAAATTAAAAATAAACAAAAAATTAACCCATTCATATTTCATAAAAAAGTACAGTGAAAAGTACTAACTCAATCCCAAAATATAATATGGAATATATTATATATAATAATTAAAAGTACTATATTCATCTTAAAAGAAATAAAAGATTTACTAACACTTTCTTAACTGGAGAGTAATGCTTAAAATATATAATCCTTCGTTACCCTATGTATATGGATGATTGGTAGGTTCTACCAACTAATAATATAATCATTTTGTTAATAAAAATCATTAAATATAATTGAAAATTTTAGAGAATATAATGGATAAGATAGAAAAATTTTCATTATAAGGTAAATTATATATAACATTTCATGAGTAGATAATCAAATAGAAAATCAAGTTTGGTGGGACCTAGTTGACTAACTACTATGAGACATCTAGAGTGGGGGTGAATCTATATGTGAGAAATTTAAAATTATTCTAATTCACTTTATATTTCAACCTCTTAGAGTGTATTCTAGTCTTAAACCATTTATTAGAGAGGTTAATTTTACTTCTTTTTAATTATTTGATTGGTATTCTCAATAATTATCACTTATTCACATCTCAAAATATTCACATGAACTGGTATATAAATAGATAAAACAAGTATTTTTTCATGGTTTACTCATTATTGTATAATTTAATGGGTCTATGAAGAGTTCAGAAACTCCAGGACCATAATAATATATCAAACTAATATGATATAAGTTTTAGAATGGGTACTCTATTTAAGGTTCAAAATCTTTTCTTGTATGGATCACTACCATTATTTATGTGGGTAACTCCCTTTTATAATGTGTAACATCCCCTAGCTTTCTTAATTTAATCAGGATATAGTACAAGTTCATCAAAACACCTCAAGTGAACCTCCTAATATGATAAATTCTAAAAACTAGAGATGAGAGGTTAGTATGAAAATAGGGGGACTATTCCCTCAAAATAACCCACCATGGTCATGCATGGATCAACCAATAATTCATCCTTCCCCATTCATATATCAAAAATACCAACCAATATAAAAATGAAACTGGGATCTAATAACATAATCATTGAGCCAAATATATATAAAAAAATATTATATTGATGAATATATACAATATAATAACAGTACAAAAATATACATCATAATGCATCGATAAATGAATAAATATTTAGGACCTGTTGTCAATAAAAATGTTATGAAAAAACTGAAATATAACTATAATAGCCTCTATACCAACATAAATAGCATAAACCACTTACTCATTTGGATCCAAAACTCTGTGCATACCAACCCAAGATCCAACTCTAATCCAATTCACAAACCTATGGTAAAACATAATGGTTTTCCAACAAACATCAAAATCCATTTTAGGTATGTTGGTAGGGGTGATTCTAATGAGTTAGTAAGATTCCTCCACTCAGCAAAACTCATTGAGTGTTGGAGATCAAGTATATTTATGTGAAATTCTATAGCGAGTGTCACTCAATCCACTTGAAACATATATCCCATGCATGCCCATGAAATACCATCGTACATAAATGTCATTTTTGGTGTGGAAGACATGTGAACACTCAATAATATACACCAATACTACCCAATCATTGGATAAATCCTCAATTTTATATTATATAAATTTATACCCTCATATTTACAATCAGGTATACCATAATATCACTCTCATATCATTAGACATGGTTATCAAGAGATTTCGCCTCATATCAATAATTACTCTCAACTCATCAGTGCCTCAATTGACACATTGATCATCACATTATCCTTCAATAACCAAAACTAAAAATTTCATGGTAAATAACAATCATAAAAATAAATTTAACAATATTAAATCAAATAGGTTCTAAGTGTCAATAAAAAATTGATAAATGACAATAAAAAAGAGTAGTAAAAAAGGACCTAAAGAAACAAATAACAAATAAACATAAATCCCATGATAAAACAAATCTAAAATAATTAACGGGGATTAACACCCATGAAATAGTAGAGATGAATTCTCTCACACCATGTTCTGACTTTCCTCACTATTCCTCAACAAATGATTTGTTCTAGGATACCCATGCAACATCTCATAATCTATCCCACATAACATAATTCATTACAGGGGATAGATCTTACTACATAATTTTAAAGTACTACAACTATACATTTTTCCTTATATTAGACATTACAATAATCAACATCATCATTATCATCTCATATTTCAGGCCATGGACTTACTATAGTGTAGCATATAAGATGAAATACCACCACCAAGGTATAAATTGTCTCATCTAACTAGTGGAATCTCCCTCTCTCTTTTAGATAAAAATCATCCATTTCACCATTACTATTTTCCTATAAGGAAGAGAACTACTGGGAAAGAAGAATCATAAATTATTTATACCATCATCCATGCATTTAAACTCAAAATAAATCACCACAATAATGATACTGATATCAAAGGTCATCTCTGATGTTGTCCCCTCCCAATGTTGTATCATAGTCTCTGAGGTCATCCTATATATCACCTCCATAATCGAGGTTCATTAGAAAATGATTTATTCTCAGAAAGATATGTTAATATTATATCAATCTCACCCATGGAAATATCATACCACAACAAGTAAGAAACCTATTTCTCCCTATCCAGTTATAGGATCCTTTGTTACTAATCATAAAAAAATGGTATTGTCTCTAAAATATCCCGAAATAGTTAATTGAAACTACTCTAGGGAAATACACATTATGAAAACCATTGCACATGAGGTTTATTGTGAACTTACCCACCAATAAATCAATCAATACAATGTGTATCACACCTTACTAAGTGTTAACACATTCCATGATCAAAACACATGTGCGATCTACCATAAACATCACACTAAAACCCCATGAATAAACTCCAATAATTCATGGAACCTAAGATTTGTAGACTTTATCACCACCAAAGAGGGTACCTCTCAAGTTCCAAATGGACACATAATCAACATGGGAATCATAATACATCCCAACCCAATAGAACAAAACCATCACACCAATAAAGGTTTCATATAAAATCAATACACGTTATCATGCATTATCATAAACCTAAAGAATATATACAAGGAAATAATAAAATCAAGAGGTAATTCAAGCACACGTGATTCCAAAACATGTTGTATCTTGTACAAGGAAAATTGGAACAATATATTTCTCAAAAAATGTTATCTTTATCATTATTTAAAACACATATAATATACCTATTTTGATAACCATAAAAAAGGCATCTCATTTTATATTTAAATAATCAAGGCCCTTGGAAAAAGTACATAAAACCTTATTTAAAACTACTCATTTAGAACCAATATTTTTACCTTTGAATTCACATTTCAATGTTTTTATTTTAAAATCACAATTCTTTTTTGAAATCCCATTTTAAAAATATTTTTTATTCTTAAAATTATATTTTAAATTTAAATCCATTTTATTTCATAAAAACTATATAAAGCATCAAATCACACCACCCATGTAAGCTGTAAAGTGTCCCACAAATACTCATTCAACTAGGGTGACAACAAATGAGTTGTTTAGCTGATTTATATAGTACTCTGGTAACTATTCTGAGAAAATAGTTATATTCCATTTAAAGGATTAGAAAATGATATATAATCACATTAATCATAATAATAATCATATGTTAACATAATATAACTAGAAGTAAATCCCATAAATCCTATAATATCAAAATACTTGATGATTAAAGGACACCAACCTCATTGGATGTTTCTATTTATTCATATCTGTTATAATATCCATCCTTGATTCCAATAAGTAATTAATACATCAAAATGACCCATTTATCAATTAATGAATAAAATATAACATATCCCATAATCAACTTAAACTAGGAAAACCCCACTAAATTACATAAAAACCACCAAAAGTCCTATAAACAAAAGACTCAATTTCATATCCTAAATCATCAATCATTTTTTACATAAAAGCATCAAAATTATCAGGAAAAATCATTGGGGAACTTAAATTTACAAACCCTAAAATAAATGACATATTTTCATCCTCCCTTAACCTCCTCTACTTACCACACATGAAATCCCCTTTTATTGAAGTAACTCCATTATGATTTAATTAAATATTATAATCAAATCTCATACTTTATAGCGTCAAAGTCATAATAAGAACTAGTAAAAGATGAAGGGAGAATATGGGAGATAGATAACCTCACATAAATGTACTAAAACCACCCTAAACACCTCTTGTAGGATGGTGGAGAAGAAAGGAAGAGAGGGGGTGAATGGGTCATCCTCCCATCCATATAGACCTCCTGGAACAATAACCCATGTAATATAGGTTTAATTTAAATCCTAAACTATTTTTTTGAATCAATTAAAAAAATTGATCTTGGTATCAATGAGTACTCAATGGATCCAATTATGTACCCTATGGATCTCCGAGTACCCTCTATAAATACACTAGCCTCACGATGAAAAAACTAGTATTGTAACACCACTTGTTGGACAATTTCTACCCATTATAAATATATCATATACTCGATGACTATAAAAACACCTATATATTCATTTTCATCTCTTAAACTCCAATATTCCACCTTTAGAATTTTCTACACCTCTTAGAATATCTAAAAAACTTTCAAATCCTAAGAATCATTAACAATGCCCTACCTCTTGATCTAAATCTAAAATTTTAAACTCTCCCTAATTTCTCTCCACTAACATCTAGATTTTACTAATTCCACCAACACCTTGTAGCATAGGGTTTTATAAATTTTATACTATATTGTTTTCCATACTCACAAATCCTAATTGGTCCTCCCATATATCATGACCAATATAATTTTCTAATTCATCATTGTCATACTTAATTCTATCATAAAATTCACATCATGAGTTTAGTGAACTACTCTAAACACATGATAACCCTACTCACTACCCAAAAAACGATGTAGAGTTAGTGCATAAACACACCATATTGTCCCAAAATAATGATGTTGTATACATCTTGATCCAATATATATTCCCACTATAATAATATAATACTAAAAACTAAACTCTCCTAAAATTGATCCCCTTCATAAGATTCATCTATCGCGAATAAAAAATTTATCATAAAGTAGTAAAATAAATATTTTCCCCATGACTACTAAACCCTCACACAAAATCACTCAACTCCATAAGACCTAACTAAAACATTCAAATAAACATTCCTAGATCATGAAGGACAATCAAATTAGTGATATTATTCACATTAAAGATGACTCTGAAATCCCCAGTAAAAACACCAATTTCAAAACACCCAGGTCACTCTCAATCAAGTATTTAAAATTCATCATCCTATTTATATTAATACCAATTTTATATATTAAAACATTAAAAAAACATATTAAAGACCCTAAAAACACTTAATACTTTCAAAAACCCCTTTAAGACTAGAGGTTTCCATTAAAATTTATAAAATCACAAATTCAAGGCCTTATCATTCAATTTTCCTAAAAAATTCTAATTAAAAATTATTATTTCACTATATTTTGAAATAAAAAAATCAAAACCATTTCCCTTGGATTTATTAAAACTCAAAAATCTAAAAACCATTAGTATCGTCATTAATTTTTCAAAAAAAACTATTTTCCTAGGTTTTCAGAAACTCTTTGTTTTAAAAAAAATATTTTATTTATTCAATGGATTTATTTATATTTAAGTGAAACCAAATTAAAAAACAATTTAATTATTTCATGCAATCACACAAAACTACTTCTCCAAAAAAAATCTCAAAATACAAACCTATAAAAAAAATTACCCATAGAGACTAAATAATTATAATCAAATAATAAATCACATAAAATCAAATAAAATAATCAATTAAAATTTATTAAGTATCTAATAATAATAAATTTTGGAATATATATAATAAATTATTATTGACTCTGAATTAATAATGAATCTTAACATGGAAACATATCAGTCAACATCACCCTTAAGAGAATTTATCATTAAAAAAGAATTCCAAAATCATTATACATTATACAATGTATAAACTATATCCTCATCAAGACCTATAACTCATCTTGAGTCCCATACATTCCCTCACTATAATTTTTGAAATAAAAATCACACTCAGTACCAAAGTTCATACTCCATAAAAGGAAATAAATTAAACAAATTAGGTTTTAACCATAGTCATATTGACTAAGAATGCTCGTGATCTACCTTCCAAGTCCTAAAATATTATCTCTAACTCTAACTTACATTTTCCATAAAATAGACATGCTTGAATATAAATTTTTTAATGTCACTCAGCCCACATATCCATGTCAAGACCCAAATTGGGGTGTTCACCCCACTTCAAGCATGCCTTGTCATATTCCAAAGGCTAATAACTAGTGACAAGACCATAATAATATTTTGGGGAGACTGTTACATCAAAATAATGAACCAGATTCAAGACTAAATCCAGTGAAAATTCACCATAATTTATTCATATGTATAACATACCAATATATGGGAAAATAAAATAGATAAGAAATATTGGCATCCTATAATGTAGTATATAAAATAAAATAGTCTACATGATTCATATATAAAACAACATATTTGTATAATAATATACATCACAATAAATTAATAAAGAAATAAGTAGTCATTCCCCATGGTAGATACACATTTTTTAAAATAACTAAAATAAAAACACAATGGCCTCCAACCAAATATAGACAATATTACCTACTAAGTCACTGGCATCTAAAACACTACTAATCCAAATCCAAGCTCTAACTCCAAGTTAATACCTGAATATATTATAAAACATAAATTCCTACCCATATATACCAAAATAGATGTCATGTACATAAGGAGTGAGTAAAATGACTCTATAGGACTCCCCCACTTACCTCAACTCACTTAG
Source organism: Viscum album (assembly GCA_963277665.1). NCBI lineage: Eukaryota > Viridiplantae > Streptophyta > Magnoliopsida > Santalales > Viscaceae > Viscum > Viscum album. Next base: position 490,661,699 of record OY728127.1, read on the forward strand.
TTCAAGTGAAAAAGTGGATACAAGTGTAAGTTTGTTTTGAGTTACACTTAATGTACCAAAAAAACGTATCCAATGAAATATCATGCACTACTATCATTCATGTATTCCATCCTAGAATAGAATACAAAAGATCACCCAAAGATACACACCAGTATAACCTAAACATATCCTAGGTCCCAATTTTCCTATCATGGACACGTATAACCTCATAACCATGAATTTCTATAAAAATGACCCCCAAGATCAAGGATAATTCACTAACAGTGGGTGAATCAGATAATTAAATTTCTTTTTATGTTTTTTTTAGAATAAAACTTCAGAACCCATTAAATTTAATACGAGATCATGATCATATACACCAATTAATACAAATAATAATAACAATAAATTTTATAAGGTTCGTTACTCGAAACAAGTAGTTATTTCTTAACATGATCCAGAATCACCCAAGACCATAGAGTCCCATAATATAATCATTTTAAATTATAAAAATTAGTGAATTTTCTTATTTTCATGCTATACTAAAAGTTTCCCAACTATGAATAAATTATCCCACATAAATTAAATATAATCAATTTTAACAACAAAATAGTATTAAATAGAATAATACTTTCATAAAGTTGTATTTGTGATACTTCTACTTCTCCAATTTCTTCTTCCTTTTCCTCTTATTCTTAAACTTTCATAATAGAAATTATTCTAATTTTCCTATCTTTACTGAATAATCTACTCAATTATTCCCTCCTTTGATATATTTATAGTATTAAAGATCTTATTCCTTTTTATCTTGTGTAATATTAGTATTGTCAAAAAGTTGAAATATGATTTTTAAATTAAAATTAAAATAACTAAATTCCTCTTACTACTTCAAACTTTTTAATATTCTTATTCGATTTTTTTTCTTTAGCCATAGTAACTATCCAGATGTACACTAGAATATATCATGGCTTGACAAAAATCCTTATGGTATGAAAAAATAGTTCTGATAACTCCTATTAAACTCTTTTTTATTTTATAGTGTGACAATCATTCTTCATAACATTATAAGTTATATCTTACTTGGATTGGTGAAATATTTAATCCTAATGGTTGATAATCACTATACAGGGATCCATTGCTTCCCTTAAAATCTTTATAATCATTGAATGATATTATTTTCTAGATGTGAACCATAATTCCCCCACTTATTATATTAGAATCTCATTCATGATATTTTTTTATTAAAATAAAAACTTTAGTGTCATCATATTTATTATTATAAATTACATTTAACTTCCAAAAAACATTCTTCTTGAACTCATTTATAATTTCTAAAAATTCCTATAATCATCTAAAAAACATTCCTATTAACTTTTGATAAATCCTATTTTTCTCCAAGTCAAAAAAATTATTCATTAGAGGAAAACACGTATACATCAAATAAAAATATTACAAATTTGTTAAAAAACTTACACATCAGATTAATATCTTACATATCTTAAGAATATTATGTATCTACCATGTGTTTAGTACTTTTCTAATTATCTTCTTATAGAAAACAACTTAGGTATCAACCAAAACTCATTTGAATCATAGAAATATCTTATACATTTCAAGAATTCTTCCCCCTTTACCACATTTATAATCTAGAGAAATATATTACGTATTTCCTATAAAACATTTATGTATAGAAGTAAGTTCTTACCTATGAAATTTTTTTATCCCCTCTGAATACAAAAACAATTCATATTCCAGAATTTTTCAAATTTTATAATGAATTATTATTAACTTAAAAAACCTTTATAAAAATCCCAATGAGATCCAAAACTCTTTAAAACTCTTTAAAGATTCTCTAAAGTCCGAGAATCACTTTCAATACCTTATAATATGTGTTTTTTAACTTCATATATATATTTTTAATAAAATAAAACACATAAACACATAAACTCCTTATCTTATATAAATCTTATTCTCTATAAAAACATATAAAATATAGTGGATACTTATTCAATTCTATATTTTAAAACTCCACTTGGGTATAGAAAAACTCCCCAAGGTCACAACCACTTTAGGTCTCAACATCTCCCTATAAACTTCTCTTGATCTCCACAATCTATCCATTTCGATTTTGTTATCAACCAAGGAATATAAATAAATTTCAAAATCATTACACATTTTAATGGATCATAATTCCATATTTTTAATCCTACATGAGTAAACATAGCATAGGAAAAAATAATATTGAATAATATAATAATTTTATCTAAATATACTATATTATATCCACTTATCTATAGTTCTTGATACCTATTGATACCAATTGATAATTAATTCTTCATTCACTTCACAAATATATTCTTTGAACCAGTATACAATTATTTCTTGAAAACATGCTCACCAAACAAGTTAGAATAGTTCAATAAACAAAAAAACTCACAAACACACAAGTTTACTTCATATATTATCCCTTTTAAAAGTCTCTTGAAATAATTTCTTCCCCTAAATAATACATCTCTCCAACATTAGGTTAAATTCATTACTTTATATTCTCCCATTATATTAATTTTCTTCCCCTTTATAAATGCATAAATAAATAATAATAAAGAGATTTTTATATTGTCTCTCTCCCGCATTGACAAAAATAATCTAAATAAAATACTGGAGATAGGATTGATTCACCATACCTTATCCTTGATAGGAATGAGTTTGAACTCCAATTGTCAAACTCAATATTTAAAATTCATCCTTTGGTAGCAATTTAGTGAATACATATTGTAATTTATCCTTTTTTTTAATCCATATTCAAAAAAAATTTCTAAAAACTCCATAATAATGTGATATTTAATAACAATTTTATTTGATCCAAAATACTAAATCTAATTTATAGATAAATTGATGTAACTATGATTATCATATCCCATAAGTAGTGAAAACATCACTTCCACCTTGAGATCTTCATATTGAGTTCTCATCCACATAAAATTGGATGTATCATGAGTTGAATCCATATATTCTACTTTAACAGTAAACAAAGTAACTAAGATTTACTTATTTTCATACCAACATACACATATTTCAACCAAAAATAAAAAATATTAGATGATGATATATGATAATCAATATTTAAATACCAATCTCCTTATTTATAACTAAAAAGATCAAGTTTTCCATCACAGTCACATTTTAGACCATAGTTTATCATTTCATTAACATACTTTAGAATTCTATTTCCGATAATGAAATGAGACTCTTTTAAATCACTTTAATACGTAGCACATAATGTAATAGTATACACAATATATGGACTTGAATCTTTAATGTATAACAAACTACCAATATGCTTTCTTAATTTATTTGGATCAAATTCATTTCCTTTTTAATATCTTTAATGCTTGGATCCCACAAAAATTGGGGAATAAATGTTCTTTGAAACCTCCACTTCAAACTTATTTATAATTACTCAGGAATAATTTTCTTGGGAAAGAAATACACGATCTTCTTCAAAATAAATTTTAAATCTTAAAAAGTACCTTAAATATACAAGAATGGACATCTTGAAAAAATTCTTTATTTATAAATAAAATTATTCAAAAACACCTTCTTTATTTCATGAGAATTAATATCATTAAAAAATACAATAATAATAAAATATAACTTTTAATCTTCATTGATGTAGTGATTGTTTTCCACTTTACCTTTTTTGAATTTTAGCATCATCAAGAAAGTGTCTAACTTAGAGTATCTTGATCATAAATATTTTTTTAACCAATATAGAGCCTTATTTAACCTAGAAACACATACTTAATCTACACCAAGCATGAAATCATTGGGTTTCTCAATGTAAAATTCCTCTTCCAACTCTCTATTGAGTAAGGCTAACATGAAATCTATTTGGAAGATCTTGTATCACCTTTATTCCATAGTGGAAAGAAATATCCTAATAATCTTAGGCCTAGAAACCTATGTGAATACAAAATAAACATAAATTAATTCATCCTATGAATACCCATTTTACATAATTATTTCCTTATTTCTTACTACTTCCCATATTTTATTCATCATGTTTGAAATGTGCACTTTATTCCAATATCATTATTGTTCGATAAATTGAGTATAAACTACCATGTATCATTATTATTAATATAATCTATTTATTCAATAATAAAATCAATACACTATTGATTATAAAAATTATCATTCACATGTCTTGGTTTAACTTGATAAAATAGTATGGTGTCTATTTTTATCCTCAAAGTTCTTCTTGTTTGAACCTGGTGTCCTTGTTTTCTAATGATATTTTGGACCTCCATCTACTTTCCAAGACATGTATGAGATAATAAAGTTTTATATTAATATTTATAAATTTATTATTATTATTATTCAAACTATGCTTATTTTTAATTATAAAGTTTTTTAAAAACATCACCCTACTTCTCAACAAAAATAGTTTCACCAACATCACTTCTAGAACATGATTCTTAATTGGTGATTTCATTCTTTGAGTCTTCCAAAACCTTTACATCAATATTTTCCACAATATTATTTGTATCTTTATTATAACAGCATAATAATATTTTATTTGGAAGATAACCTAGGAATATACTGTAAACTCATCTCTATTTAAACATTCCAAGATATTCAACTTTCACTTGGATAATACAAGGGATTCCAATAACCCTTAAATACATAACACTTTGGGAATTCTTATAATACATATAATATGGTATAATATATAAATTTTTTCAATAAAAATATTTGTTTTTAATATGAATCATTATACCAATATATTTTCTCTAGAAATAATGAGAATTATCCTCCTCAATTAACATGATACAAGCCATCTCCAGCAAAATACTATTTCTTCATTCAGAAAAAATCATTTTGTTATTGTGTGTGTGGTTCACTAATTTCATTATTAATATCATTATTCTCAATGTATTTTCAAAATATTAAACTATTATACTATGTACTATTGTCTATCTAGATCTATTTCAAGGACAAACTACCCTCTATCTCAGTGTTTCTTCTAAAAACATTGAACATTTTCAAAGACTCTTACTTATAATTCATGAATATAATGCATGTGATATGAGTAAATCCATATATAAAATAAATTGAAGCCTTATATCCATTTTTATATTAATTCCTCATAGGCCCAAAAATATAAGAATGAATGTGCTCTAATAGATGAGATGGTTGAATCTCAACTTTCATATGTGGAAAATTAATAATATTCCCTTTTTACATGTAGGGAACATCTGATCTATCTCTCTCTTTTGAATAGGAAAATATTGAAAATGTTTACCAAATGTTACATTTATATTGTTATTTTGGCCAAGATGACCAATACTTTGATTCCATAACTTATTTTTCTCCTTTAATCTTAGGTATAATGAATTTTTAGCATCACCAACCTAAAAAAATTTCCTCTTATTTGTCATCCTCTTGTCAATAAAGAACCATCTTTAAACCTCTTCACCAAGAACCCATATTTCAAAAACTCTACATAATTTATTTTATAAAATAGATAAGATACATTTAATAAATTTTGTTTTAGCCTATTAATATATAAAATTGTTATTATAATTCATCTTATCTTGTCCAATCACTGTTTATCCAACTACTTTGATTTTATGTGAACCATAATTTCTAAAATTAATTTATCCTTAAGGTCTTAAAAATAATTTAATATATTTGAATAAATAGTAATTTATAAATAATATATATTATCTAGAATCCATGTAAATTATCATTTAAATGCTTTGAGTACAACATCAACAACAAAATATTTCTATTTTTTTCTTTTTTCTTATGAGTCTTTTGACTGTTGAATTTAATACTCAGTTAAGTAGAAAAAATGGATAGACATCCTTCATCAGAGTGGTCTATCTAGTCACATCATTAATAAACCTTTTTTAGTGGTTGTAACTTGTTCTCAACCTTTAATACATAATTTTTCATCTTGCTTATAAACTTTTCTTCTTTGCGTTGGTTGAATCCCCATCAATCATTATAACTCAACACCTCTAGGATCATAGAAATATTTTTAATTAAAATAATATCGCATTTAAAAGTTAAAATATCCTCTATTTTGATAAAGTATCCATAAAACTCGTACTTTCCATTTAAAATTGTTTGTTATCCAAAAGATGAAACCTAATTTTTTTATATTTTTGACCAATATGTTTTTTTGTGTAATTTATTTTTGAAGACTTCGGACACCTTATTCTTCACTCTAGATATTTTATTTGATTCTTTAAGTCAACATGTATAGAAATTTTCACCATAAAATCAATGTTTCCATAATTTCTAGATTTCTGATAAAAATATTGCTTCACAAAAACTTGATCTTTTTCAACATTGACTTAGAATGAGACTTTTCATCAAAAATTATAAGATATTTATCAAAAATTAAATGTTGTATTTTTTTATACTTGAGTCTCATCATTATATGATACTTAAACACCTTACATATTCTTCTTTTATGAGTTTTTTCCAACTTATTCAATAAAATTATGAAATTTGGATTTGTACTTATACATTTGTTTTCATATTGATCATATTTAGTTATATAAAATCATGATCCTCATACTCCAATTTAAAATTTTATACTCTTATCTTCATCAATAAATTTCTTCCAGTCATCAATTTCTTTCACCATATTTGACTCTTTATCGGTATGATAAAAATCATTAAATTTTGAATATTCATTATCATTATTTAAATTTTTGATTTACTTATCCAATTTGGAGATTTTTAAAATAAATTACTTGGGTTATCACTTCAAATTAAATTCCATTTTAGTTTCTTCCTCACTTTTAAAATTGTTTCTTACATTACTGGTGAACTCTTCCTAATTAACTATTGAAATTAGAAATTTTTAATTAACTTCACTAGAAGTTTCAACTTATTCATCATCCTCACTATTATCATCATTATCAAATATTGATAATTAATTTCTCATTTTGAATTTAGGGAAGTTACACTAATACATAACTGGGTTTATCTAATGCTAGATATTTAATAGCCCTAGGTAAAAGCATAGTTAAAATCCTATTTGTTTGAACTATAAAAATAATTGTTAAATAGGTTCTTTAATAGTGATAAAAATCACTATTAAATGGGGTATTTAACATTGCTAAAAAAGAACTGTTAAAGGAGGGGCCTTTATCAGTTCTTGTAAAAAGTGTTGATAAAGGCCCCCCTTTATCAGTTCTAGTAAAAAAGTGCTGATAAAGGGTATATTTCATAAAGAAATCATTAAAAATAATATATAAATATATAAATACATTTATATTTATATAAATATAATATATATTTTTAAATATGTTTTAAATAATGATAAATAGTCATTTATACATAATTTATAATATATTTAGTGAAAATGGATTATAAAATAATTTTAAAAAATTAATTTATAATTTTCTAATTATTATCATGTAACAGTAATTTAATAATAATTTGAATATAAAAAATAAAAAATTAATAAAAGATCTAAAATAATATGAAATCATAACTCAAACTTCAAACGGCCTTAACTTTTGATCCTAGTGTCCATTTTGGCTCTACCACATATAAAATTGATGTTATGATGAGCTATACTCCCTAGAGACTAGGGGGAACCTTATTGGTGTTTTTTATCCCACAAAAGGAAGATAAGGCCTCCAAAACTGAGTTTTTAGTTGTTGTACCCCAACTTTTTAATATTTGATAGAATTTTAGCCTCATTTAAGGGGGACTTTTTTCCCTTTTATAGTGGGGACTGAATTTATTCCTGGGGATTACATTCATATTAATATTATTATTTTGAAATTTTATCATTTTTCATTTTTTTAATCTTATTTATAATCTAATATATAACAATATAGACACATTTTTTATATATTGACAAATAAAATTTTAATTTTATCAATAAATACATAAAAATATTTACATATAAAATTTATTTCTGAATATATAAACCTTATCGAAATAAAAAATAATATCCATTTTATTTAAAATATAAATTTCTGAATATTTATATAACTATAAAATTAATGTATATATAATTCTTATATATATATTTGTCTCTATGTATTGAAAAATGGATATATATATTTATCTATATATTCTAATATATGTATATAAATATTAATATTAATATATAATATATGTAAGTAAATATAAACCTATATAATTATATTTATAAATGAATATATATATATATATATGTTTGTATGTATTTATAAACACTCACATACACACACAAAAACATATTTTATATATGTATTTAAATATATATATATATATATATAAATATATTGATAAATATATATATATATATATATACATATCATAAAATGTAAAACAAAACAATATAGGGTAGTAGAAAAGGTGCTAGTGTACAAGATGGAGGTCTAGGGTTTGAAACTCACTGGAGTTAGGGTTGTGTGTGGAAGGGTGAGATTATATAAAGCACAGATAAATTGGGGGAACTACTGATAATAGTGGGGGTGCTAATAAATAGGTGGGTGTGAACAAAAAAATTTATCCCCTTTATCAGTGGGTCCTTTATCAGTGTTTTTTTAGCACTAATAAAGGGGTTCTTTAATAGTGCTAATAAAGGTGGCCATTAACAATGCTAAAAAAGTGCTGATAAAGGATCCCTTTATCAGTGATAAAAAATAACTAATAAATACCCGCTTTATCAGTTCTTTTTTTAGTGCTGTTAAAGTGAGCCTTTTTAGCGCGTTTAATGAGCACTGTTAAAGGAACCCCTTAAACATCTCTCACATTATCAGCATTTCTATAGTGTTGATAATGTTGTTTTATGAAAACTGTTAAAGGATTGATTTGAAGTAGTGTTATAAATGTTAAATTTTTAATGAAATTTGGGCTTTGAAAATTTTTAACATTTCTTCCTTGAGAAAATCCTTAAATTTTCAACCACATATTTTCAATCATATTCTTTTTTCAACTTTGGAAAATTTTCTAAAATATGTCCAATGGATCTACACATTAAAACACTTCTATGATAACTTTCCCTTAAACCTTCCTTTAACCATTATCACACTTCTAAAGATTATTGAAATTAATTTATTAAACTTTACCTCAACATCTTATTTATCATCAGAAACCTCTTTATCAAAAACTTTTTCTTTCTTACAATTCTCTTATTTTGATCATTTAAAAGATAATTTCCCAATTATCCATGATTTTCTTCATGAAGAAACTTCCCTTCCATATTTCATAAATAATATGATATTATATATAACATATAATGAAATTTCACTAGTATCATGATCTTCAAGTTCCAAGAATTTTGTATCAAACCTCTATAGTATAATAAAAATTATTTTCTCAAGAACCATATAATACTCTAACTTCTCACTAAAACCTTTGATGGTGATCAAAATTTCTTTAACTTGGGTGAATAAGTTATCTAATTTTTAAAAATTATTTAATTCAAGGTATTAATACATCAACCTCCAAACCTATTGTTTGGATTCATTCACTTTAACATTTCCTTTATATATATATTGTAATTTATCTTTGATACATTTTCCTATTTTGATTACTTTTACTTTAAGAAAATATTTTTATTAAAGTGATAAAAAATATTATTTTTAGGATGAATACCATTCTCCAAGTTCATTATTTCAACTACTACCATAGAATCAACTTTAACATAATCAAAAATCCATCAGTTCCAGCCTCAAAAACATCCAAACTATTAGAAAATTAGTAGAGTAGTATCCAATCATTCCATATATAAAAATTTTTCCAATAAATATGGTAATAACCTTATTAATAGATGAATTAAGGTTTATCATATTCACAAAAAAATCAATAACCAAATATTAAAACATAGAATAAATATTTCTATCCAAACTATAAACTATAAATCAACTTGGAAGGAAACCTAAATTCTATGATACCACCTGAAAAGGAACTATAAGATTAGTATGAATTAATTTAGAGGAGGTTAAATTAGTGAATTCAATTCCTTTTTAATATTATTTAAAAAAATATTTTTCCCCTATTAAAGTAAATATTAGATCGATGTCACACACACATACAAACAAAAACACATATTATGCATAGATGATTTTATAAGTTTCACTACTAAAAATGAGTAGTTAATCCTTGACATGATTTTATATCACCCAATACCATAAATCACTCTAGTATCATCATTGTGGATTTAAATGGTCAATAAATATATTTATAATAATGTTACAAAAAAAGTTCTAATATCTATGTATAAGTTCTCCTATAAAAATTAAAGATAACCCATTTTAGTAATAAGAACCTTCAACATTATAATAATTCCATAGAGTTATCTTTCTGATGCTTCTTATTCTCCTTTTTCTTCATCCTCTTTTTATTCTTCTTCTACTTATATAGAAGAAAGTATTATTATCTTCTTCACTTTATTGAATAACATTCTTGATTATTCCTTCCTTATAGGTACATCTAGTATGAAATATCTCATTACTTTTATCTCAGATAAAAGAAACATTTTTAGAAAGTTTGAATTTGAAATTAAAATTGAAATTAAAAAAATAACTTCCTATAACTAATTTTAACTTAATTATAATCTTATATTGCTACTTTTATTTATTCATAGTAATTTTTCGGTTGTTCACTAGAATATATCATAGCATGGTAGAATTCCTCATAGTAAGATAAATTATTTCCAATAATTACTCTTTAACTAGTATTGCATTCATGGAGTGTCAATATTTCATCACGGGAAAAGAACTTCTTACTTCTTCAAAATAGTGTGATATTTAATTATCATGATTTCTCATCATGGTACAAGGCTCCTCTATTTCTCTTCAAATATACATCACTATGGAATGAAATTTTTTTCACCCTAAATAAGATTAAGTCACATTGTTACTCCTAACCGTGAACTCAATATCAACTAATTGTGTAGACTTACATTATATAGAATTCATGGACTCATGCTTTGGGGAACCACATGGTAATTGTGTATATGCCATTTAAAATCTACAACACACTTCACATGGCTTAGTGCACAGTTATTACAAATTGTGTTCTTCATCAGCTTCCCCATTTTTTAGAATTTTGAAATTAAAACTCATAAAACTAACCAAAAATAGAATAAATAAAATAAATAATAAAAATAAACACATACCATTGACCTGAGGGTATCACAATTCTCACTATTATTCCACTTCCTTCCCCCATAAAGTTCTCAGCATTCAAAACTATAGAATAACTGAGTTCATGGATCTTTCATCAAATTTTCATGCTCCCTAATCTCATTTATATCTTTACAATGTTTACATAGAACATATACTAATGGAAAAAGTTACCCAATAACACTTTATTATGATAATTAATAACATGAATAGGGTTATCAACCATGGCGGTGTATGGTTCTAAATCTAAATCCTCACATTCAACCATATGAGATGGGTCAAGATTGTACCTATTAAACTAGGATTCATGAAACAAATCATGAATAAATATTAATTTTTATAGTAAGGCTAGTGGATATGACACTTCCCTGAGACACTCATTTATCTAAAATGGCCCAGCATACACTATTTACATAATTGACAATTTCTTAATCAAGGAAAAATTATGAGAAACACTGAATAATAAATGGATGATGATTATGGTGTTTGGTATATGATTTATAGTGACTTTGATCCATTTATAATCTCTTCTGAATCATTTTAACTTCACCAGTTATATCCTGAATAATTTTCAGTCCAAATAAGGAATGCTTACCCAATTATATCCAGAAAAGAGGGGATTGACATGGTTTCTTATAAAGAGATTCAAAGTGTTATATCTTTATGGATTCTTAATAAATATTATTATAATAAAATTCAACCAAAGAGACATGATTTTCCAATTAACCCCAAAAGTTTAGAATAAAATACCTAATAATATCTTAAATAACTCAAATGTACCTCTTAGCGTGATCATCCGTATATGAGTGATAATTCATGATCAACTACAAATAATAACCCATTTATTTTAGAATTACCCTCCAGAATAAAAAAGTAAATCATAGGTATCTGATGAATCTCACATTTTCATATATTTCATACTGTAAATAATTTTTTATAATCCCACTATTGTGTTATTGGATGGTTAATTGTCACGTTTTTAGGTTTTAGTGTTATTTTGAGCCTAAATGTGAAAAATGACTAATTCTGGATTTTTTACAGATTTTTATGTCAAGGGTATTTTGGTCATTTACTAAAATATATTATTCCAAATTTTCAGATTCAAATTTTTTTATAATCCTTATTTTATTTCCTCCACTTTTTTCTTCTGGACCAGGAGATGATTCGGCCATCTAAAGGGTCTAAAAATTCATTAAATTTGGACAATTTTTCGGGCGGACAGCGTGGACCCCACCAGAGTAACGGACATCAAACTCGGCCTAAACATATCTAAATGATTTGTTTCCACCTGGGATACCACTAGGACAGATAGGGTCGTCTATAAAATAAATTTGGTGGATGTTGTAGGTCATTAAGGATGATATTGAATGACAAACGTTTGGAGGAACCTTCATGGAAGCTTCGTCCAGAAACAGAAACCGAGAATGACAAATTCATAACTCCTTCATAAGGTTTCCAAATTAGCTGAAATTTGGAGGAGAAACGTAAAATGTATTTATGAACAACATTAATGAAGGGTGTAACGCGTGAAGAGGTCATTTATGGGGTCTACAATGAAAAAACCTTCGGGGGTCGAATTCTGCCTATAAAAGGAGGCCCTCACCTCCTTCCCAAAGCATCTCATTCTCCATACATTCCTTCAAGGCACCAAGGAGGTGATCTTCACTAAGGGAGGCCGGCCAAATATCTTTACCATTTAACTTTTTATTTATTAATTTCTTTTCTTTATTTTTGTTTTAGTTTTCATTTTTAATTTAGATTTCTAATAAAATTCATGCATTATTTTTATTTCTGTGTCCACCCATCCACCCTGTTTTATTCTTCATATTTTCTCCTTTTCTTCTTTTATTCTTCTCATATTATCCACCATGACCTCTTACCCTCAAATATTAGGGGTTAACCCATGAATTGGCCCGGGGGAGGTATGTGAAAATTTCAATTATTTTGTGCTTAAATTCCCATGTTTTATTAAGTTTGTGATGAGTAAGAGTGATGTTCACGGGTGTGGCGATCGTCCACCACGACACTGATCTCAAACTAATTTCTATTATTTTATTAAATATTTTACCTCCCTTCTAATGGGTACAAGCTCTTCATACAATGGATTTGATCCATTCAGTGATTGAAATGGCATACGATGGAGCCTGATCTTGGAAGATGTCACACTCTCGATCGAGGTGTGCCATCAACCTTGATTATAGGAGGAGGTGAAGTTAAGATTGCTAAATGAATTCAATATTTCACACTAATAAATAAAATAATAGTAATTCATTAATGAGATCACATAATTTAATTATAAAACTTAATTTAAATACCAACAAGGAGAATGATGGAACCCACATACCAACCCATAAAGGTCAAGTTCTTTCTTCATTAATTGCATTTTGTCATTGCATGTTAGTTTTATCTTTTATTTTAATTTAATTGTATTCCATTACGAGATAATATAAAAAAACAAGGAGAATTAGTTTAGTTAAATTAGATTAAGTAATTAAACGATTTAGAAATCTCCTCAAGTGAGACGACACTGATCAGCTTCTATGCTGCACTAGGAAAAATTAAATTGCTTTTGCCACGTCCTACGACAGGCATGCGTCAAAACTGGCGTTGTTGTAGCATAGAATCTGACCAGGGTCGTCTCACTTGAGGAGATTTCTCAATTGTTTACTTACTTAATCTAATTTAACTAAACTACTTCTTTTTTTTGTTTTTATCTTATCTCGTAATGGAATAAAATTAAATTAAAATAAAAGATAAAACTAACATGCAATGACAAAATGCAATTAATGAAGAAAGAACTTGGCCTTTATGAGTCGGTATGTGGGTTCCATCATTCTCCTTGTTGGTATTTAAATTAAGTTTCATAATTCAATTATGTGATCTCATTCAAGAATTACTATTATTTTATTTATTTGTTTGAAATCTTGAATGCATTTAGCAATCTTAACTTCACCTCCTCCTATAATCAAGGTTGATGGCACACCTCGATCGAGAGTGTGACATCTTCCAAGACCTGGCTCCATCATATTCCATTTCAACCACTGAATGGGTCAAATCCATCGTATAAAGAGCTTGTATCTAGTAGAAGGGAAGGGACAATATTTAATAAAAGAATAGAAATGAGTTTGAGATCAGTTTCTTGGTAGATGATCACCACACCTGTGCACATCACTCTTAGTCATCACAAACTTAATAAAACATAGGAATTTGAGAACAAAATAATTGAAATTTTTACATACCTCCCCCGGGTCAAGTCTTAGGTTAACCCCTCATATTTGAGGGTAAGAGGTCATGGTGGCGAATATGAGAGGAATAAAATAAGAAAAGGAGAAAAGATAAAGAAGAAAACAGGGTGGATGGGTGGACACAGAAATAAAAATAATGCATGAATTTTATTAGAAATGTAAATTACAAATGAAAACTAAAACAAAAATAAAGAAAATAAATAAATAAATAAAAAGTGAAATGGTAAAGATATGTGGTTGGCATCCCTTAGTGGAGATCTCCTCCTTGGTTCCTTGAAGGAATGGATGGAGAATCAGATGCTTTGGGAAGGAGGTGAGGGCCTCCTTTTATAGGCAGAATTTGAACCTCGAAATTTTGCGTGTTTTAGACCCCATAAATGACCTCTTCACGCATTCCACCATTCATGAATGTTGTTCATAAATCTCTTGGACATTTCTCATACAAATTTCAACTAATTTTGAAACCGGATGAAGGAGTTATGAATTTTTCATTCTCGGTTTATGTTTCTGGATGAAGCTTCCTGGACGGTTCCTCCAAAATTTTGTCGTTCAATAGCCTCTTTAATGACCTCTAACATCCCCCAAATTTATTGTAAAGACGATACTATCTGTCCTAGTGGTATCCCAGGTGGAAACACATTATTTAGATATGTTTAGTCTGAGTTTGATGTAAGTTACCCTGGTGGTGTCCATGATGTCCACCCCGAAAAATTTCCAACTTCAATGAATTTCTAGACCCTCTAGATGGCCGAATCATCTCCTAGTCCAAATAACAAAATTGAATGAAATAAAATAAGGATTATAAAAAAATTAATCAGAAAATTTGGAATTATATTTTCAATAAATGACCAAAATACCCTTGACGTAAAAATCTGCCAAAAATCCAGAATTAGTCATTTTTCACATTTAGGCTCAAAATAACACTAAAACCTAAAAACGTGAAAATTAAACATTCAATAACACTATGGTGGGATTATAAAAAATGATTTATAGTATAAAATATATGAAAATATGAGCTTCATTAGTCTCAATCCGAAAAAATAGTTGATGGAATGCCATGCTGTTTCAAGATATATTATACATATAAGTGTCTAATTTTTTCTAATTTAGTCAATATAATTATTGGAAAAATGTGGTCCAATTTTTTAAATAATTTATTTATAATCCATATATAATTCTTTCCACTATGTGACCAAGTAAATCCAATATAATGTTATTATCCACCCACTTCATCTCGAGCTACCAATACTGACATTTGAGTTTATAAAACATCTTAGTAGAATCATGGTACACTTCCTAGCTTGAATAGTATACATATTTTACCACCACATTCCTCAAGGTCAAAGGGACCACTAACCTATTTCTGAAAAAAAGGAACCATTTAGAGATTGAGAAAAATCACCCATGATATCTCCACTACTTAGAAGTTCACTTATACACTAACAACCAAGATATGAAACTTACTCTTATTGAATATGAAAATCCAAGGAAGGAGTTAATTACAAACTAACCAATAATATAATATCACCTGTTACACCCTAACATCTTATGATATATAATTATTTTTAAAATAAATTTAATCTCTTAGATAGCTTGAAATACATGCAACACTGAGTTAAATTGAACCGTAATATATATACTGTTATAACTTATCCATTAAAATACCTGGTATAAATAATAATAACTAAATTAAAAAACATATATTGTTTACACTTGTAAAAAATAAATTCATTGGCTATAAATTTATTTGAAATAAAAAAATCATTTGAAAGTAATCTAATTTTTTTCTAAAAAAATCTAAAAAGTGGTTTCATCATGTTTTCTAAAATTATTTTAAAATTAAATTTTCACACATTAATAAAAAAATTAAAAAAATTAAATCATTATGTCAAAATTATCTTATATTTCATTCTTTCTAATTTTCAGAAAATATTAATTTTTTGATGAATAGTCAAAAATACTGATTTTTACTAAAAAATATATTTTTGTTTAAAGCATATAGAAAGGTCCGTTTTTTTTTAAAATTATTTTAAAAGTAAAATTTGTTAAATTATATTATGTTAAACCTTATTTAGGTAAATTTAATAAATTTTATGTTCAATTATCAAATAAAACAATTATTCTTTTGAAAAATGTTTCTTTGGAAAACTGCTTTTTCATCACTTCTATGGGTTTGATTTTAAATTAAATTCTACCACTTATATAAATTTATTTCAGTAAAATGAATTAAATATTTAGAATCAAAATAAATAATTTTATATAATATTTTCAAGTTATGTTTTTTGTTTATATTGAATATTAAAGGTAGAAAATATTAATTACTATAGTTAACATTAATATATGGCTTCACGCATTACAAGCACTTGTATTAAAAATTAATTTTCCACACACATAGGATTTTTATTAGATAAATTATATTTCATATTTAGAATAATTTTTTCCAAATTATCTAATAAGTATAATTTTATTTTTAGGATTAAATAAAAAATACCTAAAAACTAGTAATCATGGTGAAAACTAAAATGGTAAATGTGATTACCCTTAGAGGTTAAGGGAATAACATGTTTAAGAAATGTTTATTTTTTAGTTTTAGAGGTTTTTATATAAATTTTATTCCCTATAATCCATTATTTATTAATTTTGGAGGAATTTTTTTTGATTATTAAATCCCATTATTGAATAGTTTTGAGTATTTACAAAAGTGGCACACCTTCTCACTTATAAAGGGGAACCCATTCCCCTATTCTATCCACAATTCAAAAACATTTTAGTTCATCCAATTTCTACCTAAATATTTTACTTACTTAAATTACCACATACTAGAGTCATTTCTTTATTAATAAACCCTCCTATGAAAACTTTTTGTGCAAACCTAAAGAGCTTTCCCTAAGAAGAGGTATCATTCTTAAGAAAGAATTTTTGTTTTATTTATTTTTCCTCCTCCTTAAAATATTATTCAATTATGATGAAATAATAATAAAAAATATTCCTTTTACTGATATGTTATTTTTTAATGTAATTAGCTATATTCATCTTCTCTTTCCTCAAATGGGAAATGAACCTTTTGATAGTGTGTACGACATACTACCACCTCATGAACCAATGTAATTTTTTTCCATCATTGCATCTCATAGATGGATGTAATGGTGGATTTATTATATATATATATATGATATTTATTAAATAATTTTACTTATTTAAATTTAGCATAACATCTACCTACTTACCTTTCAATCTTCTTGAAAATAATAATGTCGCTTGTGCGTACATCTGGACTGTCATATCCATGAAGCGATGTGATTTTTTTTCATTTTATTTTTCCATGGATATTAATAAGTATGGATTTTATGATTAAATATGATATATATAATATAATTATTATTTTTTAAGGTTGAATTATTTTCTTCCTTTATTTCATTCCATCTATAAAAAAATCAAAATAGTATTCATGTGTACGTACAACCAACCATCTTCATTAATGGTGTAGTTTATTTTTCTATATCTAAATTTTATAGATTTATATAAAAACATATATAATGAAGATATATGATATTAATATCATTATTAAAATTCTTTGGATTATGGAACCATGATAAAATTAAAAGGAAATAAATGACCAAACCAAAACATACATGAGAAAATAAGCGGTTCTTACCTGGAATAATGATTATAAAAAATAATCATTCATAAATAGGTGATAAAAAATATATATAAAAAATATATTCTATGATATATATTTGTGTGTGTGATTATAGTTGTTTAATATATGAATATTTAATCTATATTTATTATATAGGAGTTTCAAACATGTACGGAGTAAGTTGGACCCAAGCTAAGGGTTTATTTCATAATATCATAATTATTCAGTATTGTTTATGTTTATGTGTCCACTAGAGAAATTATTTTATATTTATATATTAAACCCAAAATATTTTCTTCTCCTATATTTATTTCTTTAAATTTCAATTTTTCTTCAAATTTCCTCTATTTATGTACTCAAAAAATATAAATATTGTTTTTAAGGAAAACTAACCTTATTGTTCTACTCTGTCATGAATATTTATTTTCCATGTCTATATTTTCCTTAAAAATTTTAAAATTATTTTTTAGCATTATCAAATGATTTATTAAAGTCTTTTTTACCCATTTTAAATTTTTAAAAAAAGGTTTAAAATAAATATTCTTGACATTTTATGAATGAGATATTTTTTGACCATTTTACATAAGTGTGAAAAGAAATGTTTTGTTAACTTATACGACATGAATATACTTCACCACCATAATGACCACTCATTTATTTGAAGATTAATTTGAAATTTTAAAATTTTATTTTAAAATACTATTTTCTGTTTAAAGTTTTTGAAATTTTTAGATTTTAAATAAGTTATTTCAAAGTGAAAAGGGGTATTTTCTCAAGAAACTATATTGTGAGGTTTTGAAAATATTTTTATCTATGTCAAAATTCTTTTTTAATCTTATGAGTTAATAAGTTTATACTCTTATGATACCACCCACCATTTTTCCTTTTATGGTTTATGATCATCTTGACTGGGGAAAGTATTTATATTTTATATATTAGTTATTCTAATATGTATAATTATTTATTTTTAAGGAATTTTGATTAAGTTGTATTAATTATTCATACGATGAATGAATCGGAATTATTAAGTGACAGGTGGGGTCTAAAAATACATATCCTCTCGATGAATTGGTAGGTCTCATGAGAAAACATATATTGAGTTTTTGGCTAAGGCCTTACCAATTTATATAATATGTCTTGGTATGAGGCCTCGATGGAATGATTAAGATGTCCAATATTATAAATTCCATCCTTATGAAATCAGTTATTAATTTTTATGTGATTATTTGAATATTTATTATATCCATGGATAATTTTATAGCTCATGTAATTATTTATATGGAATTATTTTATTATATTTTATTATTTCCATATTATTCATGCCTTATTATATTCCATTGTATACATACCCTTACTAATCATCTTATCTCAACCTTTTCTTATACTTCCTTTCTGAAGGATTTTAGAATGTGTATTTAGTAATGATATATATTGATATTCTAAATTTAATGACAGTGTTCTAAAAAATATTATGTTTTCAAAAGTAATTTTGGATTCAAGTATGTATCTAGTTTAACAAGACTATTAAACTATTTGGTTTTTTGGTATGTAATCACTTGTATCCAATGAAAATTTAATTAAGTAACCACCAACTCTATTATACTAGGTTCAGTGTATTTATAGTTGGTATCAGATAAGTTTTAGTAGAAACCTTGGGAGATGGATTTAGGAAAACATATATTAGGGAATATATTCCTATCACTAAATTTGAGGATAAATTATAAGTATATGTTAAAATCCTAATTTTTTTTTAAGGTATAGATTATGTGAATTTACTAAAAATAAATCCTTATTATGATACTACAAGTAGTCATGGTTTTGGAACAAATGCATCAATGGGTAATTACCCTGAAAAGAGTTTGTTTGACTATATGTCAGTCATCTGTCTGTCGCACGGTGAGTGTTCCCTTACTAAGAACCTAATTTGAAACTCCTATAGGATATACATGAGTTATTTCAAAATTTACTTATAAAAAAATATGTTGGATTTCAAAATAATTTTATTATATGAGAATTAGGCTAAAGACCCTGGTAAAGGAATATTTGTATTCTAAATTTACCAAGTGTGAATTTTAGAATCTGAAAGATTTTGTAACGCCCCGACCCCAGTTACCCAGAGTCGGTTCATTAATACATAACATTGTCATGATCAAGAGAAAGATCAAGTCTCGAAAGACTGATTAGTTTAGTAGCCTTGGAATAACTAGATACATCCATAAAGTTTTACATTACATCATAAAAAAACATCTAGTCTTCATATCCCCTCATACTATTCCTGTAGTTCATTCATAAATTACTTCTTCATAATCCTGGGAAAAATAAAACATTGAAAGGGGTGAGCTCAGATGCTCAGTAAGGATAACATTACAGCAGAAGCTTTCATAGATAATCATAAACACTTAAGGCAGTTTATAACTAAAACAAAAGCCTTTTAAACTTCAACTTAAGCATAAAATGGAAAAGATAAAATAAAATAATGCCATTTAATTACTCACATGGATATTCTACTAGTAAAATGATCACATGCAATATCAATAACCACTTTCATAATGATGGAATGCATAATTCCAGACTATCATAACCACATATCCAAGGCCTCGTGCCAAGACTACAAATAAGATTTTGCCAAGGCCTTGTGCCAAGACACTAGTTTGTCTCATGAGACCTACCGATGCATCGAGGAGCTATAGAGGGATCCACCTGTCACTTATTAAGTCCAATGCATTCCTCATATGAAGAGGTTTAAACATAACATACACATTCGTATTAAAACTAGCATACGAAATGTCAATACTTTAACCACAAACCATGACTGGTATAAAAATAGCACATCCATAGTCAAACATAACTCATTAGATAAAATATGTAAGATTGTATTGTATCACATTAACCTCAATCAAGAATAATGAATGATGTTGACATAGATGAAAATAATCATCAAAACTATATGAGAGAAATATCTCCCTTTTTCTTGAAATCATTTAAAAGTAACACTATTTGTCAAGAAGCCATTTAAAAATAGATTTTTGAATCAAAGTGTCTCATACCACTTTGAAACTTTTTAAAAGGAGTTTTAATTTCTAAACTTTAATTTCCATATAAATAAATCCTTAAAACCATTTTTAAAACATGGACATTAATGAGAATGATTTAGATGAATAATTCTTTAAAACATTTAAAAATGGTATTTTAGTTAGAGTTTCTAACCAAAAGAGAGGCACTTGAATAAAAATAATTGAGGTAATCAAAACTTTGTAATATCATGAGAATAAATGGATTCATGATATACTATGTCAAAGTACATTATATACACCACATAAAAGTGATTTGGTGTATATCAACAAAGAAGTCTCAATGGAATGTAAGTTGAGATGAAATATCTCATAAAGGTAGTATCCTTAGGTTAAGTATAAATCAACGACATAATTATATGTGACAAATATAAATACACTAAATATGATTGTATATTCAGTGTAAAACAATCAAAGGATATTCACACATATTCTTGTAAAAACAACACCTACGAATTGGATGTTTAACTCAACAAATGGTGAATGAGTTAAAATTACTCTTATCAAATTCATATAAATGACTTGAGAATTATCAATGGAGTGATTATGTGTATCAAAAGTATATCCACAAGAAGGGGAGTGGAAATTATGACATAATAAAATGAATAGTTATTTCACACATAACCTTGGGGTAATATAATCAATGAAGTATGCGTAAAGCCAAATTGGTGGAAATTGAAATCTCAAATTCCCTTATTGATTAGGTAACTTACGAAACAAACACCCATGAAAGAAGTATCATACCATGATGATTTAAATCCCCATAAATTAAATTATATTACACAATGAATACAATCATGGGCAGTACACATACACCACATGCAATAATTAAGTGGTGATCAATGGAATTCTCACGGAATTAGAAGTGAGATAAGAAACCCCTTACTTTGTACTTTTTCCTTGGTCAACAGTAGGTTTACCTCCTCTATAATTGTGAAATAATTGTTATTGAATTATAAAAGAATAACTTACTTTAATATGATATCATATATGATCTTTTAACATTGATTTGTTAATAATATCTTAGAATTATCGTCATTTCGGGTGTTAACGGGTTCATTTTACTTTATATTATTTGTTATGTGAGCCATATTCGTTATTAATGGGATGTATATTATTCATATCCATAATTATATCAAGTCCTTAGACACTATTATTAATCATAAAATGAGAATTATACTTGAATGGATATGATGGAGAATGAATCTCATCGCGTTCGTGGAGACGGTAGTCCGTACGTACGCATGAGCGACAATATCATTCTTTTGATATTAAAATAATATATAATTGGATGTTATATCATATATACAGAATCATTATCATGTTATATTTATTATTTATATGAGTTACACATCATTATTATACCCATCCAAATAATAATATATTGAATAACAATTACACCACGACGTGGAGACGGTAAGCCGTACGTACGCACGTATGGTGACATGTTATTCAAAGGATGGATAGAATACTGAATATGGTTGTACCATATTTATAATAACATCATAGTATATATATGATACTGGAGTTATTATTTTATATTTTTAATAACAAAGAAATAAGAAGTGGAAGAAGAAAGGAACTTGAAAAGGGGTGGTGAAAACATTACCTCTTCTTCGGGTTCTTCCTTTTGATTTGGTCAAAATGGCTCCTTAGGTTGGCTTTCTAATCAAACTAATCCCTCTAGGTTGTAGTGATGGAATTTGGGAGAGTATTTGGGCATATTTTTGCCGAACCAAAAGGCTTTGAAGGTGTTAAGAAATGAGAAGGAGGAGTGCCCTTTTATAAGAGGGGTGAGGGGCACCTTTGGAAAATCTAGAAATATTAATTTATAATAAATTCATATTAGGTTTCTAATGGATCCAAAGTTTATTATTTAAATTTTAAGGTGGGTATGGGTCGAAAAAAACTCAACCAATAGAATTTAGACAGGTTTGGGGCATTATATTAACCTTATCTTTAAGTATTAACTCTTAGTTAATTAGTTTCTCTTTTATAATGACTCTTTGTATTTTTATATTATATGGTTAATAAACTTACTATATACATCCAAGAGTCCCCCAAGTGGTCCATTAATGATATACCTATCATTATATAAGTCTCTTGGCCGAACCGTAGATTTTTAGGAATTTAATATTAATTAATAATATAATATTATTTTAAAAAACTCTTTTATGTCAATTTTGACACTATTCAATAGTTGATTTTTTTGAAACACATAACAGAATGATTAATTAGAAGAAAGTTAATTAAATCAATAATAATATGTCATATTAACCTAGAAAATTAGTTTAATTCAATAAAAGTCACAAATTATATTTATTTGGGTATGTATAATATCAATTATTCTAATTTTTCACTATTATTGTAATTACTGCATCACCATTGTGTCGTAAATAAATTAACTTATTTAATGTCTAAAAATTATAAATAAAATATAATTATGTAGGAGATCTGTTTATATTTCTAATGAATATTTATAGTCTAAAATCCAACATATATAACCCTATGTAACAATTTTTTGTCTAAAAGATATATGCTTGTGTCATTTTTGTATTTATTTTAATTTAATTAAAATAAAGTGTCATTATCACTTACAAGTGGATCCATGGGGTCCCAAAATCGACCCAAATATGACCATGGTCTACCATGTATCAAAAAATAGGGTTAAGACACGTTTTAGGGTAATTTAGTATTATTATAATATTATTTTGTTAACCCTTGTTTACCGGATTTACCCTTTAACCATGGTAAATAAAATATTTACCGAAGTAATTATCCAAAATGTATAAAAATAAAAGTTACCTATTTACAAAATTTGAACACCCTGATTCCAAATATGGAATACATTTTTCCTAATTCACAACACAGAAGTGGCATAAATGAATTTAAAATTAATTCCCGTTGTTAAAACAAAAAACGTGTTTTTAATAGATAATAACTATCAAAAGATTGGCACTTGTTTATGTCTGGTTTAAATGTGAAATTATGTTCAATGACCCACATTTTATTATATGGTAAAAATATATTCTAAATATACTTTAAAACCACTCAAATTCATAATTTATCACTATTAATTATTTTTATTAAAAAAGTTGTTTTTAATTAAAATTTAGTAATTTCCACTATTCATCAAAATATGAAAGTTATCCAAAAAGTACCAAAATTTCACCCTAGGATAATTTCGATATTCCGAATCCAAAAATGAAGTCCATTTTGAGATATAGAATTTATAAAATTTCAAAAATTAGTTATTACTATTCATAACGGCTAGATTGATTGGTTATGGTGTGTTAAAATCTCGAAGTTGCGTACAATGCACGTCATTGCATTATTCGAAAGGAAACGTACCGTGGAAGCTTGGGGTGTTACATTCTCCCCTACTTCAATAAATTTTGTCCTCGAAATTTTTAAAACTGTGCTTGGGAATATAATGGAAAGTCTCACATCAAAAAAAGAGTCAATAAAACTATCACTTTAAAAGAAAGAAAGAGAGGTATAAAGGTCATCCAAGATAACCCATACTCGGATTCCATGTAGGAAAACATGGATATGGATGATAAACTAAGTGTCAAGTTCTAATGGAGAGGGATAGAAATCATGATCAGGAGAAAGTTAACAATAAGAAAACCACAAACTTGTGTTGGGACAAACGGTCATTAGTCTCCTAGCAGGAAAGTAAACGGACAACATTTTTTGTTTTAAGTTACATTACATAAGGATGAGGAATTAATTTATGATATTGACTAAGAATATAAATATATATACTTAAATTTTAAGTAGAGTTTCATTCTTTAATAAATTTCCACCACTAAATCATTTTTTTAAACGATGAGTATTCAAGAAGAGTTGGTCACAATAAAAGAGCTAGAATAAACATCTATAGAAGTACATGATCCATGTAGGATAAACTATATATTTAACTTGTCTTTAGAGATTAATCAAAACCAAAATGGTTAGTATAAGATCTGATGATCCCCCAAATGTATATTCCATTAGAAAAAAAATACTAATCTTAATTTCTAAAATTAAACCAACAATACCCCAAAGTTAAATAAATACCATTCAATAATAAATTCTCCTTAAAATCATTCAATATAATCCAAACTAATATTGAAACCCAAAACTTATAAGAATGTAGTCTTCCACGTTAAATTGTATCTCCAAATGACATCATCTACTCTTAAAGTCACATACTTAAAAGTAATTAACCTAATCACATATTCTTTATTATAGGTTATTCATTTCCATAAATAACCCAAATCACTATAGATACACAATAAAAACATAGATAAAAATCCACCATTACTACTCTAATGACATCCCATAGTATTATATTTTCCTTGGACATATAGTGTTCCCAACAAAGTGAACATCTTCCAAAATAACATTTTTCACTTAATCACCAAATCATTTTTCTATACTAAGGGTATTCATTTGATAAGACATAAGATCCCAAATCAACATATTATTGATCAATACAATCATTTAACTAAAGAAAATAGTCACACTAACCAGGGACTTCACTTAGTCTAGTGGTAGGCGATAAATCCAAATCGCACTTTGGTTGTGGGTTTGATTCCCACAGCTTTGTCCGATGCGACGGGTTGTCACATGGTCTACGTGTTGTCCTTTTTCAAAAACTATATTTTATAATATTAAAAAAATGAGATAAATTCCTCAAAATAACATAATTTAACCACAAATGTTATATCATACCTTGAATTTTAATCCCAAATTATAATAAATTATAATTTTCTCAAACCCCAATGATCATATAAAACCAAATGGTTATTTATACCTATATCCACAAGAGAAGAGAAAATTCTTCTTCAAATATCATTCTCACATGGCAAACTGCGAGGTCACAAATACAAGAGAAAATTATTCCAAAGTAAACCCATCAACAAGGAGCGCTAATACTTTTTAAACAATTATCCAACCATTTATTTCCACATAGCTTCTTCTTTGACCAAGAAAATATCCTATAGAATAGTACATTCACTCGGGTAATGGTCAGGTCCCCTACATTTACGGAAAATGACTGTAAATGGACTCTTGGGACCATTTTTATCTTCTTCCATAGTACTCTTCATTTTTCTTCGGCAATTCTTCACTTTATGTCCTTCCTTCCCGCATTTAAATCTTTTCGTTGTCCCATTGAGACACTTTCCTGGGTGTCACCTTCCACATTTCCTGCATGATGAAAATTGAGGGTTCTTTTCTCCATGGTCTCCATTGCTGGAGCTCTTATCATTTATCACCTTTCTCTTCCTTTTTGAGTCTGGGAGTTGGTTAATATATATGTTGTTGATCATATTTTTGGAAAATAGATTTGGCATAAAGACAATATCTTTTACGCCTATCAACATTCCATTTTGTTGCTCATTTCCACCACCGTTCCCACCTTGTACATCATTCTCAAAGTCACTATGACTTCCTTGGAATCCAGCCATTGACTAAAACCAGAAAGCATTGTGTGAGTAACAGTAGTCGTAAAATCATTTAGAGATTAAAATGTCACCATATTCTCAATTTGAAACATATTAGTATTAACCAAGGTCATTTACTCGCATCTTATATATATATTACTTAAATCGGTTTGTAAAGAAAATGTAAATTATCCTAAGCATATCCCCCGGGAGTGTCGTAACCAAGAGTGCAGCAAGGCCCGTTGTCGTGCACCAGTTCCCGTTCGAGTCTAGCTCAAAGCGGTGTTTTCGGGTTTTACCCCTAGGTACATCTGTGCTAGATCCGCCTCTACCTGCTCGTATCCAGACAGGGATGTATTGCTCGGAAAACTCACAAAATCTCTACAATACCAAAATTCTAGGAAGTTCTTATATACTAATCCTCAAAGTTCATCTTAGGTCTACGTGCTCTAATCAGAGTTTATCTAAATCTAGTTTCCAAGGTTTGTACTAAACTTTCTATGATACCAACTGTAACGCCCCGACCCCAATTACCCAGAGTTGGTGCATTATTACATAACATTGGAATGATCACGAGAAAGATCAAGTCTCTAAAGACCGATTAGTTTAGTAGCCTTGTAATAACTAGATACATCCATAAAGTTTTACATTACATCATAAAAAAACATCTTGTCTTCATATCCCCTCATACTATTCCTGCAGGTCATTCATAAATTACTTCTTCATAATCCTGGGAAAAATAAAACATTGAAAGGGGTGAGCTCAGATGCTCAGTAAAGATAACATTATAGCAGAATCTTTCATAGATAAGCATAAACACTTAAGGCAGTTTATAACTAAAACAAAAGCCTTTTAAACTTGAACTTCAGCATAAAATGGAAAAGATAAAATAAAATAATGCCATTTAATTACTCACATTGATATTCTACTAGTCGAATGATCACATGCAATATCAATAACCACTTTCATAATGATGGAATGCATAATGCCAGACTATCATAACCACATAGCCAAGGCCTCGTGCCAAGACTACAAATAAGATTTTTCCAAGGCCTTGTGCCAAGACACTAGTTTGTCTCATGAGACCTACCGATGCATCGAGGAGCTATAGCGGGCTCCACCCGTAACTTATTAAGTCCAATTCATTCCTCATATGAACAGGTTTAAACATAACATAAACATTCGTATTAAAACTAGCATACGAAATCTCAATACTTTAACCACAAACCATGAATGGTATAAAAATAGCACATCCACAGTCAAACATAACTCATTAGATAAAATATGTAAGATTTTATTGTATCACATTAACCTCAATCAAGAATAATGAAGGATGTTGACATAGATGAAAATAATCATCAAAACTATTTGAGAGAAATATCTCCCTTTTTCTTGAAATCATTTAAAAGTCACACTATTTGTCAATAAGCCATTTAAAAATAGATTTTTGAATCAAAGTGTCTCATACCACTTTGAAACTTTTTAAAAGGAGTTTTAATTTCTAAACTTTAATTTCCATATAAATAAATCCTTAAAACCATTTTTAAAACATGGACATTAATGAGAATGATTTAGATGAATAAGTCTTTAAAACATTTAAAAATGGTATTTTAGTTAGAGTTTATAACCAAAAGAGAGACACTTGAATACAAATAACTGAGGTAATTAAAACTTTGTAATATCATGAGAATAAAGGGATTCATGATATACTCTGTCAAAGTACATTATATACACCACATAAAAGTGATTTGGTGTATATCAACAAAGAAGTCTCAATGGAATGTAAGTTGAGATGAAATCTCTCATAAAGGTCGTATCCTTAGGTTAAGGATAAATCAACGACATAATTATATGTGACAAATATAAATACACTAAATATTATTGGATATTCAGTGTAAAACAATCAAAGGATATTCACACATATTCTTGTAAAGACAACACCAACGAATTGGATGTTTAACTCAACAAATGGTGAATGAGTTAAAATTACTCTTATCAAATTCATATCAATGACTTGAGAATTATCAATGGAGTGATTATGTGTATCAAAAGTATATCCACAGGAAGGGGAGTGGAAATTATGACATAATCAAATGAAAAGTTATTCCACACATAACCTTGGGGTAATATAATCAATGAAGTATGCGTAAAGCCAAATTAGTGGAAATTGAAATCTCAAATTCCCTTATTGATTAGGTAACTTACGAAACAAACACCCATGAAAGAAGTATCATACCATGATGATGTAAATACCAATAAATTAAAGTATATTACACAATTAATACAATCATGGGCAGTACACATACACCACATGCAATAATTAAGTGGTGATCAATGGAATTCTCACGGAATTAAAAGTGAGATAAGAAACCCCTTACTTTGTACTTTTTCCTTGGTTGACGGTAGGTTTACATCCTGTATAATGGTGAAATAATTTTTATTGAATTATAAAAGAATAATTTACTTTAATATGATATCATATATGATCTTTTAACATTGATTTGTTAATAATATCTTAGAATTATCGTCATTTCGGGTGTTAACGGGTTCATTTTACTTTATATTCTTTGTTATGTGAGCCATATTTGTTATTAATGGGATTTATATTATTCATATCCAGAATGATATAAAGTCCTTAGACACTATTATTAATCATAAAATGAGAATTATACTTGAATGGATATGATGGAGAATGAATCTCATCGCGTTCGTGGAGACGGTAGTCTGTACGTACGCACGAGCGACAATATCATTCTTTTTATATTAAAATAATATATAATTGGATGGTATATCATATATACAGAATCATTATCATGTTATATTTATTATTTACATGAGTTACACATCATTATTATACCCATCCAAATAATAATATATTGAATAACAATTACACCACGACATGGAGACGGTAAGCTGTACGTACGCACGTATGGTGACATGTTATTCAAAGGATGGATAGAATACGGAATATGGTTGTACCATATTTATAATAACATCATAGTATATATATGATACTGGAGTTATTATTTTATAATGTTAATAACAAAGAAAGAAGAAGTGGAAGAAGAAAGGAACTTGAAAAGGGGTGGTGAAAA
Source organism: Viscum album (assembly GCA_963277665.1). Lineage (NCBI taxonomy): Eukaryota > Viridiplantae > Streptophyta > Magnoliopsida > Santalales > Viscaceae > Viscum > Viscum album. The sequence goes on from OY728127.1 coordinate 490,691,311, forward strand.
CATTACCTCTTCTTCGGGTTCTTCCTTTTGATTTGATCAAAAGGGCTCCTTAGGTTGGCTTTCTGATCAAAATAAGGCATCTAGGTTGTATTTATGGAATTTGGTAGAGTATTTGGGAAGATTTTTGCCGAACCAAAAGGCTTTGAAGGTGTTAATAAATGAGAAGGAGGAGTGCCCTTTTATAAGAGGGGTGAGGGGCACCTTTGGAAAAGCTAGAAATATTAATTTATAATAAATTAATATTCAGTTTCTAATGGATCCAAAGTTTATTATTTAAATTTTAAGGTGGTTATGGGTCTAAAAAAACTCAACCAGTATAATTTAGACAGGTTTGGGTCATTATATTAACCTTATCTTTAAGTATTAACTCTTAGTTAATTAGTTTCTCTTTTACAATGTCTCTTTGTATTTTTATATTATATGGTTAATAAACTTACTATATACATACAAGAGACCCCCAAGTGGTCCATTAATGATATAACTATCATGATATAAGTCTCTTTTCCGAACCTTAGATTTTTAGAAATTTAATATCAATTAATAATATAACATTTGTTTTAAAAACTCTTTTATGTCAATTTTGACACTATTCAGTAGTTGATTTTTTTGAAACACATAACAGAATGATTACTTCGAAAAAGGTTACTTAAAGCAATAATAATATGTCATATTAACCTATAAAATTAGTTTAATTCAATAAAAGTCACAAATTATATTTATTTGGGTATGTATAATATCAATTATTCTAATTTTTCACTATTATGGTAATTACTGCATCACCATTGTGTCATAAATAAATTAACTTATTTAAAGTCTAAAAATTATAAATAAAATATAATTATGTAAGATATGTTTTTATATTTCTAATGAATATTTATAGTTTAAAATCCAACATATATAACCCTATGTAACAATTGTTTTCCTAAAAGATATATGCTTGTGTCATTTTTGTATTTATTTTAACTTAATTAAAATAAAGTGTCATTATCACTTACAAGTGGATCCATGGGGTCCCAAAATCGACCCAAAGATGCCCATTTTCGACCCTGTATCAACCAATAGGGTTAAGAAACGTTTTATAGTAATTTAGTATTATTATAATATTATTTTTTTAACCCTTCTTTACCGGATTTACCCTTTAACCATGGTAAATAAAATATTTACCGAAGTAATTATCCAAAATTTCTAAAAATAAAAGTTACCTATTTACAAAATTTGAACATCCTAATTCCAAATATGGAATCCATTTTTCCAAATTCAAAACACAGAAGTGGCAGAAATTAATTTAAAATTAATTCTCGTTGTTAAAACAAAAAACGTGTTTTTAAGAGATAATAACTATCAAAAGATTGGCACTTGTTTATGTCTGGTTTAAATGTGAAATTATGTTCAATGACCCACATTTTATTACATGGTAAAAATATATTCTAAATATTCTTTAAAAACACTCAAATTAATAATTTATCACTATTAATAATTTTTATTAAAAAAGTTGTTTTTAATTAAAATTTAGTAATTTTCACTATTCATCAAAATATGAAAGTTATCCAAAAAGTACCAAAATTTCACCCTAGGATAATTTCGATATTCCGAATCCAAAAATGAAGTCCATTTTGAGATATAGAATTTATAAAATTTCAAAAAGTAGGTATTACTATTCATAACGGCTATTTTGATTGGTTATGGTGTGTTAAAATCTCGAAGTTGCGTACAATGCACGTCCTTGCATTATTCGAAAGGAAACGTACCGTGGAAGCTTGGGGTGTTATAGATTTATTCTTTTTTCATATAATATTATATGAGGGTATATCTATGGATTCTTTAAAGATGAAATTTATTGATAAATGGAGCATAAAAACTATATTAACTGAGATAAAAGGTTTTCTTGGGTTGCATGGATACTACTGAATCTTTTTAATATATTTGTAATACTATTTAATACACTAAACAAGTTGACTTGGAATGGGGTTATGTTCTTATGGATAGATGAATGTGAATATAATTTCAAATAAAATAAGATATGGTTAGTAAAAGTTCCTATGATTACACCACCCTTTAGTAGATAAGGGTATGTGATCAATAGTTATCCATCAAAGAAGGTACTAGTATGAATCCTTATAAAAATGATATGATGATAGCTTATGCCTCACAATAATTTAAATTTTATAATAAAATTTACCCAAATTATGATTTGGAGTTAGCCATGATTATTTTTGAATAAAATATATAGAATAATTGTATTTATTAATATATATGTGATATATATGCTGATCATATAATCCTAAATTATATATTTACATATAATTAGTTGAATATTAACTAATGAATATGGTTAGATTTGATTAAATATTATGACTTCTCAATACATTACCACTCTGAGAAGGATAACATAGAGGAAGATGCTCTAAGTTGAAAGGATCATGATAGGTTGTATATGACATCTTTAAAAAAAACTCAATATTTATGGATTTTTAAAGGATGGAACTTGAAATATATAATTAAGGGGAGAAATATTATCTTTATCAAATAAGTTTTTATCTATCTATCCATGTGAAGACTAAAGAGGAACAGAAGGAAGACGTAAAGATTCAAAAGAATGTAATAAATGTTCCTATGTTTAAAATTTATTATGATGTCACGATAATTTTTAGGAACCATATATGTGTTCCATCCATACCATATTTGAAGGATTTGTTGGATGAGGTTCCTTGTTCATCATTCTCTATTCATCCTGAAAGCACAAAAATGTATAGACATTTGGAAGAATATTTATAGTGGTAAAACATTAAGAGAGATATTTTAGAGTATATATCTTGATGTATATTATATCATTAATTTAATGTTAAGAGTCTAAAATATAAGGGAATGTTACAACCATTACCCATGCCCAAATTGAAATGGTAAAACATCACTAGGGATTTTTTTAATAGAACTCCCCAAAACATCAAAAGGCTATAATACTATATGGGTTGTAGTAGATCACCTTAATAAGTCGTTACACTTTAGTTTTATTAGAGAATATTTCACTCTTGAAAGTATTTCTAGAATATACTTTAAAAAGATTTAAGGTTTCACAGAGTACCACATTCTATTGTATCTTATTAGGATATGAGGTTTACCTAAAAGTTTTGGAAAAGTCATTGATAGGATCTAGATACTAAGTTAATTTTTAGTACTTATTACCATCCTTGTATATATTTTTAGTCTAAAAAGTCCATTAAAACTCTATAAGATATTTTGAGATCTTTTTCTATGTATTTTAAAGGTGTTTGAGATCAACACCTTCCTCTAGTAGAGTTTTTTACAACAATAACTATCACTTGAGCATTCAGATGGCTCCTTGTGAGGTCCTATATAGAAATAAGTATGAAATTACAACATTTTTGGATGAATTTATAAAATGAAATATATTAGGACCTAATTTATATAAGGAAATAGTATAGAAATTCAAAATAATTAAATATCACATCAAGGCATCTCAGAGTTGAAAAAAAGTTATGCTAATAATCATCGATGATATATGGAGTTAGAAGAAAGTGAGAAGTTGTTTTTATGTATTTATCCATGGAATAAAGTTATAATATTTGGTAAGAAATTAAAACTAAGCCCTAGGTATATTGTCCTATTAGAGATTCTTATTCGGGTAGGGATGGTAGCTTATTGCTTAGCACTTCCCCCGAACCTCTCTCAAGTTCATGATGTGTTCCATGTATCTCTCATGAAAAAGTACATACTCGATCCTTCATGTGTACGGAACTCAGAGGTTGTACCTATAAATTATTACATTTATTATAAATAAAAATTAGTATAAATCTTGGATCATAGAGATAATGTGTTACAGAACTAGAATACTCATTTGGTTAAAGTTATCTAGATGAATTAGAAATTTGAAGTAGCTATGTGGGAACCTGAGGATATAATGAGGAAGGGATCTCCTCATTTTTTTAACAAAGAAACAAAATTTTTAAGGAAAATTTCATTTTAATGGGGGTAATATAAAACACCCTAATATTTTGGGATATATATTTCTTTTTAAAATAAATTTAATTTCTTCAATATCTTGTGATACACAAAACCCCGAGTCTAAATGAACTGTAATATAATATATCATTATAACCTAGCCAATAAATTTGTGAGTATGAATAAGAATAAATAAATCATTAAAATTATATACTTTATTAATGTATAAAATAAATTCATTGGTTATCAATTTATTATAAATTAAAATAAAAACCATTTGAAAGTAAAAGAAATATTTGTTTGGAAAAATGTATTTTTTTTTAAAAAAAGTTTCATTATATTTTCTATAATTATTTTAAAATTAATTTGTTCCACTTTTAGAAAAAAAATTTGAAAACATTAAAATAATTTTTTAAATCCACATGTCAAAATTATCATAGATTAAATTTCGATAATTTTCTAAAAATATTAATTTTTTGATGAGTAGTGAGAAATACCGAATTTTACTACAAACTATATGTTCATTTAATTAATTATACACTACTAAATTTTTTTAGTGTTTTTGATGTTTTTTAGTTCTTGGGTTGGATATAGGTTACATCATGGCCAACAGACATCACAACATGAAGGGATGCTGGTGAATTTTTAAGTTATGGGTGGTATAGTATCACACCATAACCTAGGGGAATCACAATATGTCGGGTATCTAGTAGAGTGGGATTTTTAATAATTCCAATATGTAATGGTCATAAAATAACTATTATATATGGGCACACTCATATATAATAGTCTCAGACTTAGTAAATAATGGGATCTAGAGGAGTGAATCCATGTCGTGTTAATGGTGGTCATGCCATGACCATATTTAAGGGAATTATTTTTAGGTTACTCTTACGTATGGGTACCCTATTATGTGTGAGGTATCTATGATTTTTCAAAATTAAGTGAAAGGAGATATCACACCATAATGATTAGGTGTCCTCCATGATGGAAACTCTTACATATGAGGTCATGCCATGACCATATGTAAGGGAAGTAATTTTTTAGGTTACTTTTACTTATGGGTACCCTAATATGTGTGAGGTACTTGTGATTTTTCAAAATTAAGTGATAGGGGAGATCACACCATAATGAGTAGGTGTCTGCCGTGATGGAAACTCTTATGTATCAAAATCACACTATAGTGTGGGTTGTCATGTCATAGTGATTTCTCTTACATATTAATACCTCTTAGCCACCTTTTTAAAATTTCTTGAGTAGAGTTAGTCATGTTATGACTCTCATTTTACACCATGATGGGGGTGTCCTTAGCGAGGCTACACATTGGGGTTATGAAAGGAAGGTGCTTCATGGTGTGAATAAGTAAGGTCATGACATGATGGAATAGGGGTTGGTATTATTGGTTCTTCTTAGAGGAGGTGTGTTATATCGTAACATAAAAGGGTCACTTTATGATGTTTTTATAGAGGGGGTGCCATTTCGTGCTATATATGTCCATTTTGTGAGGTTTTTTCCCATATTTTAATTTTGTTATTTTCTCATCCTACCCCTATCGAATTAAATGACCTTTTTTCCTTCACATTCCCCCTATTAATACTCAACCAAGAGTGTCTTATTGAATACAATCCTATCGTCTTATTTGAATTATTATCCTCCTCTCTAATTCCAAGTAAAGTTATTCAAGGTTGGGTATCTATTTCTTATCTTTTCCTTTATATTCCCATGAATCTATTCCTATTTATTCTTATTTTTCTCACCGAGGGTTACAGTATCCTAACCCTATTTAGAGGGTTTTTCTAAACCTTATTTTTCTTGATATATAGGATTTATGTATTTTTCCTTTGGATTCTTTCTTTTATTATTCTAAGGATTCATAGAATACACATTTTTTAGTACATTTTTTTATGATATTATATTTATTTGACATTACTTAGGTGCTTAATTTTTCTAAAATGTTCCTTTATTTTAATTCAATTGAATTTTTTGAGTTTTGATGATGATAGAATGTTTTATTTGTCTTGGTGATTTTTAAGTTTTATATAAATGGGTTGTTCAATGGTTCTTAAGTTTTAATTTTCTTAAAAAAACTTTCTAATGCACACTAGGTGTTTGTGTAAATATCATAGAGGAAATTTTCATAAAAACCAGTGTTTTAAAGGGATGTTAAAGTTTCTTAATGACCTTTAAACGTTTTATATAATTAATAAATTATTATTTTTATTCAATTTCCTATATAAATTGATCTATTTGAAGAGGATTTGATTATTATTATTATTTTCTTTTACTATCATTTTATTGATTCTTAAACATTGATTTTATGTTATAATATGTAATGATATCATAAATGATGTCTGGATTCCATATTATATGTATTATATGTGTTATCTTGGAATAAAATATCATTTTTTGGTTATTAATAAAGTATCAAAGGCTTGATTGGTACTTTATAAATATGGTTCTTCTTTATATTATAAGTACCCTTAGATTTGATACATTTTATTATATAATACTTTGAGATTTATGGTTATGAAAAATAAATTGTTTTGTATTTGGAATATATTATTCTTGGACAAAAAATGGGTTGTTTTCATGAAGGTTATTCAAATGTGATATGTGGGATGTTTTTATATGTCATTGAGGTTTTATGTGATTGATTTCATGATTTATATTACTCACTTTTATTTAGTTTATCATGGTAACCTCTGTTACTTAGTTAATTACCTAATAAATTTCCTATTAGGTATCGATGTCACTATTCCTAGACTGTTAGGGAATGATTCCACTCATCCTAGCCTATGAATCACTAGTTATGATGCCAATCTGATTGGGATTGCACTTTTCCCACAGTTAAGGATACCACTATGGATAGAATCTTGTGCGCAATTTGAGACACTAGGTTAGGATACATATTATTATGAGTATGTTAGTGAGCATTGACCTTAGTTCCTAGGGTTACTCCCATTATATCAAGTTTTCCTTCCTTGAGTGGATGTTATTGTTGTTTACATTGAATTTAATGTGATTTTTATTTTCATATGGTGTGGTTAATATATTTATCATCTATGGGATTTGTCATATATGTACACTTTCTGTATTTAGTATTAATTACTTATTTTCAAATTTAAAACTAGGTTATTGAAAACTTTCATAAGTAAATTATAAAATAAAGGATTTAAAATTTATTTTTTATCTCTTGTGGATAAAGGTATTTATTCTTTCTATTAAATGGTTTTTAATTAATTTATATGGACTCATGGACTCATTTTTTAAATAATTTAGAATTCAATTTTGAAAATGAAAATTTTGTATTTACTCAGGTTTATTTTTTTCCTTCAATTCTATAAAAATTATCTTCATAAATATTATTTTGAACTATCATTAATGGAATGGAATATAAAATTAATTTCATATAATCTTTTCTTGGTGGAAACCTACTAGGAAATTTTTTATCTCAATGTACTTATACCACACAGTTTTTACAGACTCTTGGGCTTTTTTCAAGTCAAGTTTATGTTTTTGAGAAGCTAATTATTTTGGATTCATTCTCCTAAATTTATCATGGAGTGAGTTATAGTAAGGATTATGGCGGTTGAACTTGGGTCCTAAGGAGATCATTGGTTTTTTTATTTTGGGATTATTTCATTTACCTTGGTTTTCTTATATTCTAGCCATTTTATCCTCTCTTTTATTTTAGGATAATTATTTAGTCTTTTTATATCTCTTTTATGTTCTATTGTATGTGATATAGTTAATTATTTTAATACGTGTATCATTTGGTTATATATGATTTAAAAATTGTTATTTGATTTTAAATTTAAGTACAACTTACATATGTACCGGGTCAAAATCTCAACAAGTTTATTTTTCTTGTTTATTCATTATTTTTTGAATAACACCAATCCCAATAGTGTATCCTTTATGATCATACACTGGTTTTTAGCTTGTATAGATTGGTAATTCCCTTCAGTCCATATCATGGGATAGCATGGGTATCATGTAATGATAGATCGAGTTAGTTTGTGACATATTTATTTTTGACCTATATAATCCCAAAATGATTGACATTAGAAATAGTGTGTCCACTAAGCTAGTGGGAAAAAAACTTACCTGGATGAAACTTAATCCTTCCATTGTATAATAAAGCCTTATCATCAACATCTAACTATAATTAAAGTATCAAACTATTATGATCAACAGTGATTCACTCTTTATAAATTTGATATTTTTCATATTTATCCCAAAAGATCCCATCTAACTATTGAATCTATAATCACATTTGAGCATATACACCTATAAGATTATAATTTTTTTTATTTACAGCCTAATATTTTTAGAAATTCACCTCAATAGTTTGGTGAAATATCTTCTAAAAAACTAGTTTATATAGTGACATTCCATTGGGAGTTTAGAATATAGTATGGTTGGACCATGAAGCATTATTCAGTATAAGAATCAAATATTTTAAGTTCATTTGGACCATTTTTATGTATTTTTTTACCTACCTATTAGATATATTGGATTAATACTTATTTTGGAGGTGATAATATTTGAAATATCAAAACCCAACCCCATACCAATGAAAAAGTGATTACATTATGTGATTTCATAAATGAAAATCCATATCAATGATTATAAACCAAAGAAATCTAAACCTATAAACAAATTTGGTTCTTAAAATTTCATCAAAAACCTTAGATTCATAAGTCTTAATGGATCATAATTTTTTTCTATTTAAACACATGATCAATTTTAAGAATAATGTAAGAGTTTTTATACTAAATAGGGAACACACCCAAGATTTTAATTCTTTAAACATAACAAATTCCATGGAATAAAGATGATTTTGAATAATTTTTCTTTTTTAGAGATATCATATATCCTTTAAAAACTAAGTAGGGAATTAAAAAAAATTAGAATCCCAAAACAAAAATTTTCAAAATAGTCCAAAATAAAGAACCATGTATATATTCTACTGGGTACCAAAATCTCCCTTATATTAAAGGGGTTTAAAAAACCTGATGAAAAACTAAAACATTGTATTTTTAGTAAAAGTCCTCAAGAATTGATCTCTATATGTGCATCATAGGTAAGGGTAATCCATAATGTATCAACATGACACATGTTTAAAATTTCAACATTTTTATTCATTATATTTAGTAGGAATGAAATATGATTCCAAATAATTTATAATTTTTGAATACTATATAATATAATAGTGTTCTCTTATGCTATTAAAATTGTGATAGGATAGCTATGGAGTGGGTCAAACCTTAGAGGGGGTGTGGCATATCCTTTCTAAGATAAGGGTGTATGTTTTTTTCTTGTGAACACAAATAACTTAAATAAATATTAATTATATTATTAAAAAGGGAAACATTCCATTCATGGTAATACAGGGGGTTCAATTAATGTATGAGGAAAAAATAATCTTATTGATATAGTCTTCCACTACCTCCACTTCTCTATTATTAGTATAAGGACTGAGCCTTATTACATTACATAATCTTTAATTTTAGTCAATAAATAACTTTATTTTATATTGAGGATATTTTTAAGTCTATATATTTATAGAATTGGGATAGAATACATAAATAACATTCCACATTCATATAGAGCAGATACTACAAAAATAGTATCCATTTCTTCTAAAATATAAAACATTCTAAATAAAACATGTTTTCATTGAAAAATCTTCATAATATTTAACCTGTATTCATTCCTTGTCTTAAACATCCTTATAAACTAGGAAAATCATTTAAAAACATAATATGATCAGAAAAATATCAGTATGGGATATAAAAATAATGAAATCAAACATTAGTCTATGAATACTTGTAACATATAAAATCATTTAAAAAACATACTTGTTACCCATATAATCATATTGTGTAAAAACTGAGATTTCTATTAGATTTAAACAAACATATATAACATAAATAGAACTTTAAAGGTATCTTGGGGAATTACTTACATAATCTTATAACCCTCTTAGCTAACTTATAATTTGTAACCCTCACGGCTACCTTACAATTTGTATAACCATCGCAGTTGCACATGGAGTAAACATACAACCAACATCCAACTTACACATATACAATGAATTGGAGGGAGATATAGGTATCAACCTTAATAATAAATAATTCTCAAGAACTATAACATAAACATACAACATGAAAAATTAAATAAAAACATTGCTTTTGAATTTTGTAAAACTAAATTTTAAAAGAGGATTTTAAAAGAAAACCCACTTCAAAATATCATATAATTGAAGTGATAATTGATAGAGTAGATGGAACTTTTGTATAAACTATAAATAAAAAATTCAACATAATATAAACAAAATTAATCACACAAAAAATTTTAATACAACATAAATAATGAATTAGAATGTCAACCCAAAGAATGTAAATTGGGTTATGAATTCCCTTGCCTCAAGTTTATCTTACTTAAAAATTGTTTAAACCTCATATATAATGGTTAAAATACAGTTATTAAAATTTTATAGAGAAATTTAATGTTTATAACACCTTATTTTATCATTTAATAACATAATTTCACCCTTTAATTATTAGTATTTTGTTCCTTCCATTATTTTGTGTAAGTTCTTTGCATGATTTCCATGGCCAGTTTGTATTTGATTTTATTGTTGTATGGAAATGGAATTCCAGAAGTGGAATGAAATGGTATTAATATGTTTCCAGAATATATAATGATTCCATAAATCATTTTTTATCATATATTGATAATGGACCATTATATAAAACATTAATGATGTTTGTTTAGATCATTTTTGGCAGTTCCTCAATAATAATGAACTTGATTCATTATTTAATTTAATTTCATGCATGGAAGTTCATTCCAGAACATAAAATAGGTTAAAAAATACACATTACATTATTATTAAACCATTAAATGAGTTTTATGATCATCTTTTAATGAAGCAATGTAAATTTTAAATACATCGTCCACAATTGTGGTAAATCGGCACATAGAGGATGATATTTTTATTTTTAGAATAAGTTGGAGAGGGAAAAGAGAGATGATGATGAAATATTCCATTATCAAAATAAAATTTCATTTTATGTAAGGTATTGGAATTATCATAGCATTTGGATGAGGGTATATGGGTAAATAAAAAAATAAAGGGACTCAAAATAAAAGAAAAATTGAGAAATCCCTTACAAAAATTTGGCAGCCTAACGATGTCACTTAAAAATTTATAAAACATTTTGATGAGAAAAAAAAGGTATCTCATAATTATTACCTAATATGGGTAGTAATGGGGATATATAATGAAATATACTAACATAATCCTATTTAATTAAAAAAAGATAATAACATAATAAGAGTTCTTGAAAAATAAAGAGTTTTTGAGACGAAAATTCTACAGCATAACGACTATGCAACATGGTTTTAGAAAACCTTAAAAAGAGAAGGGGTAGGGGTAAACCATTAATAAAAGACTCATAAAATATTATAGGTATATAATAATATATAAATAAGAACATGGTATTAAAACATAAAATATATTCCACATAAAAGATAACTTGAATGGAAAATAGAAGTTGAGAATTCTCTTACCTTGTAGAGTAACTCCTATGACTTGAAGGTTGGGACCTGGGGGCTTGAGAACAGCTTGGGAGGACTAATAGGGAGATAAAAAGACCATAGCTTCGTTGAGGAGGAATTTGGAATGAATGGAATTAAGTAATGTGTTGGTATTTATAGCATAATTGTAACGACACGCAATTTTGAATAAATTTTGTTTCCTAACTTTTTGTGTTATTTTACTTTTTACTCAACAAAACTATTCCATTTAATAAAATGCTTATAATTAAAATAAGACCGTTGGAAACTAAATTTTGTGTTTGTTTTCTATAAATTCAAGTGATATTTATTAATTAATATAAAAATAAGATTTTATGGTCCATCCAGTACTCTCGGGCCGATTGAAGCCCATCTGACAGAACTCGGGAAGGAGGTAGCACCTTTGGGCTTTGCTCTAGACCAAACACAAGCCGAAATTTTTCATGTGTAGCTGGAACGGAATCACCTTTTTGATAAATTCAAGCTAATATAAATCACTACTCAGGAAATGTTTGTCGAGCCTCCCCAAGATTCTATCACCCTAGCACACCTTACTCTTAGGTCCTAAGCTGGTGTTATAAGGGGTTATGTAATGAGACCGTAACTGCCTTGTGTAATCCTTTGATTTAAATAAAAATTGTGATTTCTTCTTATGATGAAGTTTTTGAATTTTCAAATGTCTAGATAAATATAGTATGCATATTATTGATGAATTTTAGAAAAAGGATATTTTAAAAATGTTTATGTAAACCTTAAATAATTAAAAATGTGTGATGATTTTCAAAAAATGGTCTTCTACAGTTGTAATCAGTATGAAATTTAGAGTCTAATAAGATAAACTTAATTTTTGATGAATATTAATTTATGACTAGTGATTTTACGTTTAGGATTAGTAATGTGACCAAATGGACTAGTAATCTCACCTAAATAATGTATTAATATAATTTAGGCACCTTGATTAAGTAATGTGATTTAATAAAATAGGTAAATAACTGTTTCAGAAATTATTGGTTAAGTATTAGTTTTTTTAAGGTGAATAGTGTTTTTTGTTTAAAAATTAAATTAAAAATATTTAGAAAATTGTTTTCAAAAAATGGAGTTCATTTTTGAAATCAGAGCATCAATATTTGGGTAAGGTGAATTTTTGGTATTTTTCTGAAACAGCTGAATTTTCAGTGAATAGTGTTTTTATTTACAAATTAAACTAAAAATATTTAGAAAATTATTTTCATAAAATACTTTTCATTTTTTAAATAAGAGCATTGATATTTGGTTAAGGTGAAATTCTGGGATTTTTCGGAGAAAGTTGAATTTTCAGTGAATAGTAAAAATACAGTTTCTAAGTTTTTGGTGTTTAATGACATCATTAAGAATGTAATAATTATTCAATAATTCTTGTAGAATTATAAATAGTAAGATAAGGTATTAGGTGTCCCAAGTGGCCAATACCATGTGCAAATACCATGGTAAATCCCATGGTTTTTTCAATACCACTGATGAGGTGTCCCTTGGAAATTAATGTTTTGTCCCCTCACTTCTCCTATAAATACCAAGGCATTATCTAATCATTTCCATTCTAAAATCCTCATAAATTAAGTACTGGTCTCCTTAACTCCCAAGGAATCCTCCCAAGGTTCCCTCAAGTCTCCCAAGGTCCCAAAATTCAATATTTTGAAGTTACTCTTCAAGGTAAGGGATCCTACCTCTCTCTTTCTTTTCATGTATTCTCATTTATATCATTTATTGTAAGCTCCATGTTCTTATTTTGGGGATTTTATTTTATATTAATCCTACTTTCCTTTTTATTTTCATATGATGAGACACCCCCTCTTTCTCTCATCAATTCATTTTAAGAATGTTTAAGTGGCGTCATTAGGCTGCTGAATTTTTGTAAGGGATTCTTTCACCCTTCTCATTTTCAAGTTCTATTTTCATGTAAAGTCTTACAAGTTCCTTTTTATTATGTTGGGGTATGATATCTATATCCATAATACTTTTCTTTTATGTTATTATGATAAGAGACCCTATTTGATCTCATCAATTCATTTTTTGATGTTTTAAGTGGCGTCGTTAGGCTGCCGAATTTTCATAAGAGAAATCTTATTTTTGTCTTCCTTCCATGTTTTTAAATTCATATGGTATGGCTTTAAAATTTCATTACCATATTATTATATCCTTTATATTATGTCCCTATACTGTTTTTTGTATCATTTATGAGGGGGTAACCCATGTCCCCTCTCTTTTCAATGTTTTCTAAAACCCTGTAACATAGTCGTTATGCTGCAGAATTGTTCATCTCAAAATGTCTCTCTCTTTTTCTCAAATTCGTTTATTTTATTAAGTGAATACTCAAATCTCTTTCTTAAACATGGGTATTCACATTTATATCAAAATTTTCTATTTTAATTCTGGGATTTACATACATGAAACCCACTTTCCTTTTTTCGTGGGTTTAAAATGACATAAAGATCATGTCTTAAAATCAGTTTTTAAAACGTTGTGATTATGAAATGAAACCCATTTCTTTTATGATATATGGGTTATTTATGAAATGTATGAAGATTATATATGTGGCTCACATGATGATAAAGAAAAATTTAAGGGTGCGCCCTGATAGCACTCCAATTCATGGGTAATGATGTAATCTATAGGGATTATAATTTTAACGATACCCTGGTGAATAAACTTGGTAATTTTTTTACGACACCTTCGGGATGAACCTTGGTGAAATAGAAATGATTGTCTAAGTTAAATGTTTTAGCCACATATTCAGGTTTTGAAACATTTTATTTTATTATGATATGCCTCATTATCTCTTTCTCATGACTTAAAGTTATATATCATGACTTTATTGATGTATCTCAAGTTCACATGTAAAATTTTTCCCTTGTTTCCCTTACCGGGCCCTCTGCTCACCCTTTCCTTTGATGTATGCTCCTTGGTTATGAGATGTTATAATGAACTTAGGATGAAAAATGAATAAGCCTTACAAGTGGTTTATAAGAATGTTTTATTTTCCTGATTTCGAAGACACTAGAATTTAAAGATCCTCTGTTTGTAAAATGTAATGAAATGTTATGTAATAAAATGGCGGGATGATATAGATGGTATCAAAGGATAGTTTAGTTATTTATGGAAATTAGGATATGAAAACTTTAGGAATAACCCTATATAAAAGTTTAAATGTAAGAAAACATTCTGGTATTTTGGAGAATTATTGAGTAAGTGGTTTCCAAAAAAATAAATCCCTGTTTGGATACGAACAAGTAGAGGTGGCTCTAGCACAGATGTACATAGGGGTAAAACCTGAAAACACCACTTTGAGATAGACTCGAATGGGAACTAGTACACGAAAATGGGCCTTGCTGCACTCTTGGTTACGACATTCCCTGGGGATATGTTTGGTTAATCGCATGCTTTTTATGAATCATTATGAAGGAATTATGGAAAAATGTAATTGTCTATACATGAAGTTTTAAGACATAAAATCCTTTTCTTTTAAAAGTCTTATAAATGAAATAAGTTTCTCATGAAGGATTTATTCTTTTAGAAAATTTCCCCATAATCTAGGAATACGTTGACATATTTCCTGAGGAGTTACCCGGACCTCCCCCAGAAAGAGAGGTAGAGTTCTCCATTGAACTCATACCTAGATCTCATCCGATGTCAAGGACCCCCTATAGGATGGAAAATGTGGAGCTAGAGGAAATAAAGAAACAACTTAGAGATATTTTGGAGAATAGGTTTATCCGACCAAGTGTGTCTCCTTGGGGAGAACTAGTTCTCTTTATAAAGAACAAGGATGGATCAATGCAGCTATGCATTGATTATAGAGAACTGAATGGGATCACAGTGAAGAACAGATACTCGCTTCCAAGAATTGATGACTTATTTGACCAACTTCGTGGGAATAAATTATTCTCTAAGATTGATCTTCATTCTGGTTATCATCAATTGAGGGTGAAGAATGATGATATTCCAAAAACTTCCTTTCGATAAAGATATGGTCATTATGAGTTTGTTGTTATTCCCTTCGGACTAATGCACCTGCTATTTTTATGGATCAAGAATAAGTTGATTTTGGAAACTTATATCAAATGGATATCCTTTTTATAGGAAAATGATTTAGTGATTAAATGATAATATTTATTTTGGATGATGTTTTCTCTTTTGGAGTACTATATGCCTAAGATACTACAAGATTTAAATTGGGGAGGAATGGTTGATTTTTTTAAGAATTTCTGTATTTATTGTGGACATATGGTGATTTGGGTTATTTTTGGAAAATGATGAACCTAGAATAGAGAATATGTTAATATGTTAATTACACTTTAGTAGGAGACTTTAATAGTAGTAGATGTTATTTGGAGATAAATGTTAAGATTTATTGTGGAAGACTATGTGATTAAATCCTTCTGAGTTTTGGTTTCCAATCTTAGTTTGGATTATTCTGAAGAATTTTAAAGATGGTTTTGTGTTGAATGGTCTTTCTGGAACTTTGGGTACTTTTGTTGAATTTTGGAGATTAATAGTCATATTTATTTTTATAAAGGATTGTCCTTTTTGGGGATTATATGATCTCGTACAAACCTTTTTAGTTTTAGTTGATGACTAAAGACAAGGGAAAAATATAATTATTCTTTGTGGATTATGTGATTCTATGGAATATGATTCTTGTGATTTTGATGAGACCAATTCTTTTGGAATGCTCATTGTTTGGAGAAAAGATTAGTCTTGGTGGAAACTTATTAAGTGATGAGACCAATTCTTTTGGAATGCTCATTGTTTGGAATTTCTGTATTCTACTGTCCTTTTCATTTTCATATGATTAGAGACCCCCTATTTCTCTCATCAATTCAATTTAAGAATTTTTAAGTGGCGTCGTTAGGCTGCCGAATTTTTGTAAGGGATTCTTTCACCCTTCTCATTTTCAAGTTCTATTTTCATGTCAAGTCTTACAAGTTACTTTTTATTGTGTTGGGGTATGATCTCTATATCCATGATACTGTTATTTTATGTTCATATGATAAGAGACTCTATTTGATCTCATCAATTCATTTTTTGATGTTTTAAGTGACATCGTTAGGCTGCCGAATTTTCATAAGAGAAATCTTATTTTTGTCTTCCTTCCATGTTTTTCATTTCATATGGTATGTCTTTAAAATTTCATTACCATGTTCTTATATCCTTTATATTAGTTCCCTATACTGTTTTTTGTATCATTTATGAATGGGTAACCCATGTCCCCTCTCTTTTCAATGTTTTCTAAAACCCTGTAACATAGTCGTTATGCTGTAGAATTTTTCTTCTCAAAATGTCTCTCTCTTTTTCTCAAATTATTTTATTTTATTAAGTGAATACTCAAAGATATTTCTTCTATAGGGGTATTCACATGTATATCAAAATGTTCTATTTTAATTCTGGGATTTACATACATGAAACCCACTTTCCTTTTTTCATGGGTTTAAAATGACATAAAGATCATGTCTTAAAAGCAGTTTTTAAAACGTTATGATTATGAAATAAAACACATTTCTTTTATGATATATGGGTTATTTATGAAATTTTTTATGATTATTTATGTGGATCACATGATTATAAAGAAAAATTTAGGGGTTTTCCCTGATAGCGCTCCAATGTATGGGTAATGATGTAATCTCTAGGGATTATAATTTTAACGATACCTTGGTGAATAACCTTGTAGTTTTTTTATGACACCTTGGGGATGGACCTTGGTGAAACGGAAATGATTGTCTAAGTTAAATGTTGTAGCTACATCTTCAAGTTATGAAACATGTTATTTTATTATGATATTCCTCATGATCTCTTTCTTATTCCTTAATGTTATTTATCATGACTTTATTGATATATCTCAAGTTCACATGTAAAATGTTTCTCTTGTTTCCCTTACTGGGCCTTTTGCTCACCCTTTTCTTTGATGTATGCTCCCAGGTTATGAGATGTTGTAATGAACATAGGATTAACAATGAAGAATCCTTATAAGTGGTTTAGAATAATGTTTTATTTTCCTCATTACGAAGACACTAGACTTTAAAGATCCTCTATTTTTAAAATGTAAGGAAATGTTATGTAATAAAAAAGGTGAGATGCTATAGTTGGTATCAAAGGATAGTTTAGTTATTTATAGAAATTAGGATATGAAAAATTTAGGAATAACCCTGTATAAAAGATTAAATATAGGAAAACATCCTGGTATTTTAGTGAAGTATTGAGTAAGAGGTTTCCAAACAAATAAATCCATGTCTGGATACGAATAAGTAGAGGTGGCTCTGGTACAGATGTACATAGGGGTAAAACCCAAAAACACCGCTTTGAGCTAGACTCGAATGGGAACTGGTACACGAAAACGGGCAATGCTTCACTCTTTGTTATGACACTCCTGGGGGATATGTTTAGTTAATAATAATATTTTTATGAATCATTATGAAGGAATTATAGAAAAATGTAATTGTCTAAGAATGAAGTTTTAAGACATAACATCCCTTTCCGTTAAAAGTCTCGTAAATGAAATAAGTTTCTCACGAAGGATTTATTCTTTTAGAAAATTTTTCCATCATCTAGGAATACGTTGACATATTTCATGAGGAGTTACCCGAACCTCCCCCAGAAAGAGAGGTAGAGTTCTCCATTGAACTCATACCTAGATCTCATCCGATGTCAAGGACCCCCTATAGGATAGAAAATGTGGAGATAGAGGAATTAATGAAACAACTTTGAGATATTTTGGAGAATGGGTTTATCTGACCAAGTGTGTCTCCTTGGGGAGCACTAGTTACCTTTATGAAGAACAAGGATGGATCGATGCATCTATGCATTGATTATAGAGAACTGAATGGGATCATAGTGAATAACAGATACTCGCTTCAAAGAATTAATGACTTATTTGACCAACTTTGTGGGAATCAATTCTTCTTTAAGATTGATCTTCGTTCTGGTTATCATCAATTGAGGGTGACAAATGATGATATTCCAAAAAATGCCTTTCGATCGAGATATGGGCATTATGAGTTTGTTGTTATGCCCTTTGGACTAATGCACCTGCTATTTTTATGGATCAAGAATAAGTTGATTTTGGAAACTTATATCAAATTGATATCCTTTGTATAGGAAAATGATTTGGTGATTAAATGATAAATGTTATTTTGGAGGATGTTTTCTCTTTTGGGGTACTATATGACTAAGATAAAATAGGATTTAAATTGGGGAGGAATGGTTTATTTTTTTTAAGAATTTATGTATTTATTGTGGACATATGGTGATTTGGGTTATTTCTGGAAAATGATGAACCTAGCATAGAGAATATGTGAATAGGTTAATTACACTTTAGTAGGAGACTTTAATAGTAGTAGATGTTATTTGGAGATAAATGTTAATATTTATTGGGGAAGATTGTGTGATTAAATCCTTCTGAGTTTAGGGTTCCAATCTTAGTTTTGATTATTCTGAAGAATTTTAAGGATGGTTGTGTATTTAATGGTCTTTCTGGAACTTTGGGTACATTTGTT
Source organism: Viscum album (assembly GCA_963277665.1). NCBI lineage: Eukaryota > Viridiplantae > Streptophyta > Magnoliopsida > Santalales > Viscaceae > Viscum > Viscum album. The sequence goes on from OY728127.1 coordinate 490,710,384, forward strand.
GAATTTTGGAGATTAATAGTCATATTTCTTTTTATAAAGGATTATCCTTTTGGGGGATTATATGATCTCATACAAACCTTTTTAGTTTTAGTTGATGACTAAAGACAAGGGAAAAATATAATTATTCTTTGTGGATTATGTGATTCTCTAGAAGATGATTCTAGTGATTTAGATGAGACCAAGTCTTTTTAAAAGCTCATTGTTTGGAGAAAAGAGTAGTCATAGTGGAAACTTATTAAGGGATGAGACTCTACTTGAAGGTAAATATATTTCCTTAAGTTTTTATTCTATGTAGTAAATTAATTCCTCAAAATTATGAAAAGTAATGTAAATCAAAAACATTGTTGGTTTACGTTTCCTACTCAGTAATCAAAGACCATTTAGCACATCTTAATTTTGTGATCTTCTTGTGGTTAATTTTCTCCTAATCGGGTTTTCTATTACTCTATATCAGAACTTGGTCCTTTGTTTTCTCTTCCATGTCCATGTTTTCTTACATGGAATCCTAGTATGGGTTAACTCGGGTGACCTCTGTACTTCTCTTTCTTTCTTTTAAAGTAATAGTTTTACTGAACCTTTTTGGATGTGGGACTTTCAACGAGATTTCCCAGCCCAATTTTAAAATTGCAAGGATGAAATTTCTTAAGGGGGGAATATTGAAACGACCCGAAATTTTGAATAAATTTTGTTTCCTAACTTTTTGTGTTATTTTACTTTTTACTCAACAAAACTATTTCATTTAATAAAATGAGTATCATTCAAATAAGATCATTGGAAACTAAATGTTGTGTTTATTTTCTATAAATTCAAGTGATCTTGATTAATTAATATAGAAAGAAGATTCGATATCCCCATCCAGTAGTCTCGGGCCGATCGAAGCCCTCCTAACAGAACCTGGGAAGGAGGTAGAACCTTTGGGCATTGCTCTCAACCAAACCCAAGCCGAACTTCATCGTGTAAAGCTGGAATGGAATCGCCTTCGCGAGAATTTCAAGCTAATAGAAATCACTACTCGGGCAATGTTGGCCGAGCCGCCCCAAGATTCTATCACCCTAGAACACCTTACTCTTAGGTCCTATGCTGGTGTTATAAGGGGTTATGTAACGAGATCGTAACTGCCTTGTGTAATCCTTTGATTTAAATAAAAATTGTGATTTCTTCTTATGATGATGTTTGTGAATTTTCAAATGTCCGGATAAATATAGTATGCATATTATTGATGAATTTTAGAAAAAGTATTGTTTAAAAATGTTTATGTAAACCTTAAATAATTAAAAATGTGTAATGATTTTCAAAAAATGGTCTTCTACAGTTGTGTTCAATATGAAATTTAGAGTCTAATAAATCAACTTAATTTTTGATGAATAGTATTTTATGAATAGTGATTTTAAGATTAGTATTAGTAATGTTACCAAATGGATTAGTAATCTCACTTAAAGAAAGTAGTAATATAATTTAGGCACCTTGATTAAGCAATGTGATTTAATAAAATGGGTAAATAACTCTTTCAGAAATTATTGGTTAAGTATTATTTTTTTCAGGTGAATAGATTTTTTTATTTAAAAATTAAATTAAAAATATTTAGAAAATTATTTTCATAAATTGGAGTTCATTTTTTAAATCAGATCATCGATATTTGGGTAAGGTGAATTTTTGGGATTTCTTTAAAACAATTGAATTTTCAGTGAATAGTGTCTTTATTTAAAAATTAAATTAAAATTATTTAGAAAATTATTTTCATAAAATAGATATTATTTTTCAAATCAGAGCATCGATATTTGGTTATGTTGAATTTTTGGGATTTTTTTTTACAAAGTTGAATTTTCAGTAAATAGTGAAAATACAGTTTTTGAGTTTCGGGTGTTTAATGACATCATTAAGGATGTAATAATTATGAAATAATTCTGGTCGACTTATGATTATTAAGATAATGTATGAGGTGTCCCAAGTGGCCAATACCATGGACAAGCCCATGGTTTTTCCAATACCACCGATGAGGTGTCCCTTGGCAATTAATGCTTTGTCCCTTCACTTCTCCTATAAATACCAAGCCATTCTCTCATCCTTTCCATTCCAAAATCCTCTTCAATGAAGTTATGGTCTCCTTAACTCCCAAGTATTCCTCCCAAGGTTCCCTCAAGCCTCCCAAGGTCCCAAACTTCATGATTTTGAAGTTACTCTTCAAGGTAAGGGATCCTACCTCTCTCTTTCTTTTCATGTATTCTCCTTTATGTCATTTATTTTATGCTCCATGTTCTTATTTTGGGGATGTTATTTTATATACATCCTAATATCCTCTTCATTTTCATATGATGATAGGCCCTATATTTCTCTCATAAATTCATTTTAATAATGTTTAAGTGGCATCGTTAGGCTGCCGAATTTTTGTAATGGATTTTTTCACCCTTCTCATTTTCAAGTTCTATTTTCATGTCAAGTCTTAAAAGTTCTATTTTCATAATGGGTGGATGTAAGCATGTATAAAAAGAGTATACCCCCAAAAGGATCTCATAATAGTGGTAAGGAGACTCAAAAAAACATAGTTTAAAATATGGTTAGACTATATATTCAACTAAATAGAATACATTTTTAGGCCATTTCTAGTGTTGTTGGATGTTTAGCCACATGGTCATGGAGTATTAGAATAAAATTCAAGTACATGAAACTCAAAGAATACCTTAACTTTGGGGGATAATAGATGAAGTAAGGAATCTTTTGGGAAAAATAATTTCACTCAAAAAAATCTTAATATTTTTTCAAAACAGATTTAAATATATGTAAAATGTCTATGGGTTTTGAAAAATCAATTACCACTATTATGAATAGATTTGGTATGTACCATCCTAACACAAATCTTATTTGAATAAAGGAAGAAGTCTATAGAATCATAAGAAACAAGAAAAATAAAACAAGACTATATTGGGAGTGTTAAATTAGTAAAGAAAAAATCTAAAAAATTAACACCCAAGAAATTAGAGAAAAAATAAAATAAAGATTACACACCAAATATAAGAATATGCTTATGTTATGGTAAGAAAGGGAATTCCATGGAATGTTAAAAAATTTCCTTAAACTTCAAATAAAAATGTAAAATTAGATAATATAAAATAAAAGAGTAATTTCAAGAAATGGATAGTATAATTGGTGTGCTGGTTTACACTCTAAATAAAGAATATAAACATTATGAGTGATTATCAAAGAAAGATAACCTAAAGGTTATTGAGGTGTGTGGACGGTATAAAAAGGAAGGAAAAAAGTTCAAAAATTTATTATTTGGTTTTTACAATAAGAATATTTTTTAAAAGATAATGGAAAATCACCTATGAATTCTAGTTTCAAGGGTGTTGTTACAAGGAAGGATTGTAACACCCAGAGATATTAGCATATATTTTCCTTTTAATAAACATTATATTGATGAATTATTTAACATGAAATAATGAAATAAAATGATCTGTGACATATTAGTTTAATATTATTAAGAAAATTTAATAATAATAAAACCTCTAGTGAAAAAAAATATTTTATTCAATTAAAAATACATAAAAAATAGGAATAAGAAGACTTAAAATTTTAAAATCAAAATTTTCAAAATAATAGTTTTTATATTTTGTATTCTATTATTATTTAAAATAGTGATAAATAGATTTTATAATTTTATGTTTTTAAAATAAATTTGTTTTTCTAATTCATCATATCAAAATTATCCTAGGGTGAATTTTTTATATTTTTCTAAAATAATTTCTTTTTAAGATAATAGTATCAAAATATTGATTTTTAATAAAGTCACTTATATAACGTTATAATAATTCAAAAATAACATAAATTGTTTGATATAATTCTTTAAATAAAAAAATTATATACTTATAAATTAAAATAAATCATTTAAAAATCTATGATTAACTAATAAATATCATGTTTAAGATTATGAAAACTTAAGTATTGTTTTACTCTAAAAAATGTTTTTATTAAAACTTAGTTATCATCACCTGTAAAAATTAAATATAATTAAATTGACTCATATTTTAGATCAAAATTTTAAAATTATTTAATAAGGTAAATTTAATTTTTAGGCATAAAAATATGATTACTAATATTAAAGTTAATGACCATGATAATGGTAAAACTTTTATTTTTAAAGAATTATTTTATTAACATCGTGTAATTTTTTTATCTAATAAAATAACTTAATATATTGTAAAAAATAAATCTAATGTAATTTTTAACCTATATATAAATATATTAACACTCATTTAATTGGTAATTAGTACTAAGTAAGGTTACATACACTTAATAGTGAAAGCAACTTTTTCTAAAAAAAATATTTCTATATATTAAATGTTTTAATTTAAAAGTTAACTTTAAATTATTTAGAATTTTAATTAGATTATATATATTTTAAATTTATTTTCATAACATCAAAAATTAGAAATAATTCTGAACTTATATTTTTAATATAATATAAATTACTTTGGGTAAAAAAACTAGTTTCCAAGTTAAAAAAATGATGCAATAAAAAAATATAGTGTTAAATGACTTTAAAAATGTTTAAAACATATGTAAAAATAAAATTTTGGGTAATTCTCAACCTTATATTACCCCAAATTTAATTATTCCCAATTTTGGAGGCATTGACTTTGCTGAAGCTATTTTGGAATGAATGAAGTATTTATTAAATATTGTATTTTATTATAATATATAAATCAATTAAAATTGTATATAATTCTTTAAAAATTTATTGTATGGAAATTCCAATAGATCAAGACCAATGGGTGGAGTCCAATGGGTGGAGTCCAATGGGAAGAGTACAATTGACTAAAGAATTCAGACAAAGTGTGGCACTAAATGTTTATCTAATTATGTCCATAGTTCTATCTGATAGAGATATTTGGTAAAGTAAATCATAGAGATTCTTTTTTTCCTTCTAAGTACCCAAATATCATGATCATTAAAAGAAAATCATGATTATATCCTAATTTTTTAAAATTAAGTTTGTTTGTATGAACGGATGAGAGAGGAGTTGTGTAATTTGTGAATGAAGATGAATTGGACAGAAAAGCGTATGAAGCCTTCCGAGGCCCACTGGATAAAGATTGTCTAGAAAGACCATATAGAAGGTAAGTGTTATGAATTTTATTGATATAAGGAGGCCACATAAACATTCCTGAGTTTATAATATATAACAATGTTAGTTTAGGAAATAGATAGATGTTTCTAAGTAAGGATCATTATATAGAAGTTTTTTATCTAATTATTTAGATAGAACCATTGAACAATGTAACTCGAAGATCTTTAGATAGAGTTTTCCAAGATTTTGATCAAATGATTTATAATGATTCCATCAGACATAGGCTTTTCTTTCTAAGGCATTGTAAATATGTTTCAAAATTCTCTGATAGGGTTCTCCACATCATTATAAATAAGATTTCTAAAGCAAGTCTTTTGATGGAGTAATTGTATTATTAAAGGATTCTGAGAGAAGATCAAATAGAGTTTCTAGAAGAAGAAGTTTTTTTGTGAAGGAACATCAGACAGAGCCTCACTAAATAGAGAAATTTCTATGAAGTAGAACTAGATGAAGTTTTTTTAATCTTTGTAAATTATTTTTAAATGATATTAAATGTGATGATTCTGAGATGTAAATTCAGTGATTCAATAATCATAAAGGAAATAATCATGATTCAAGACTAGATTGTTGGAAGATTGAAGAAGATAGTTGACATCTAGTTTTAAAAAAATTACTATACTTTTTTTGAATATTATCTTTTGGGATGTTTTAATGTAGTAAAATATTAAAATATTTGAGAGGTATATTAAAATTTAAAATTTTAAAGTTTAAATTTGATTTCACACTTCTCTAGGAATTTTTGGATAAATTCTTCATATATAAATGAAGGCATGTTCGTTGGGATAAATTTTCTAGTGTTATTTATGTTGGGAAAATTCTTGATTATTTAAGGTGATGACTTAAGATATTGAGACTTCTTATATTGAATTATATAAAACAAAGAAATTATACAGATGGATACAGAAACAAGATTCTAATAAATTAATATCAAATGAGTATCATGTAGAGGTGAATATAAGAACAATGAAAGTAGGCTACCAGAAAAAGTGGCGTTAGACTATCAGTTGGCATTGGTTAAATAGGGCATCAAATAGAGTAACCAGAATGAGGGTACTAGACGAGCTACTACCAGATAGAGAGGATTCCTGATGGAAAAGTTTGGATAAAAAATATTGTAAAGAAGTTATTTTAAATTTGTTGTGAAAGAGAGTGGAGGAGAAAAAGAACTTACAAGATGTAAATTTCAATGAAAGTTATCACTTCATTGAGAATTTTTAAATCCTTCTAGTGAAGTTTCTTATTGCTATTGTAAGGTATTGTCATATTACATTATCTGTGTAAGTATCACATACACTGTTGAGGGAATATAATTCTATGGAAGTGATGGATACTCTTTCTTTCTATAATAACCAAAAAGATTATTTTTTAGTAGTTTTATACTCTTGGATTACATCCAAACCATGTTAAGGACTAGGTAATATTATTTAGTAGTGATCCTTATAAATACTTATGTTTATGTGGGTGTGCTTGTTATTTTTCTAATATATTCATTTCTCACTAACCAGAGGTGAAGTTTGTTTCTTAAGTAAGAAATAATAAAAAGAGTAGATCACTAATTCACCCCATCTCACTCTAAATGATCACACTAATCATGATTAGTCCTTTTAATTGGAATTTGGGGTAACATTTCCTTTGTTTAATATTTTCGTAAATTTAAAGAAAGTAAAAATTTTCATTGATATTCAGAACTCAGTAAATAGTTAGGGGATTCGTATCTTTGATTGTAAAAACTATCATCTCTAGAATGATAGAATGTTAATTTATCTTGTATTAATTGGCTATGATATTATTGAATCTTTTAAATATGGTTTCTCTCATCTTAGTAAGGATTCTCCCTTAACAACTGCAATAAGATAAATTTTGAGAATGATGGGTGATCCATAAATTATAAGCATTCTTCTCTCTCTCTCCTTGAAATTTAATTTGTTGGGGTTAAAGGTATTGAAATAACTAAAGGAATCTAATATCAGTTGACTAATATTTTTAAAGTAAATGAAAATGTAAAGAAATAAAAATTAAATATTTGGATTTTGAAGTATGAAGATCTAAAAATGGGTGAAGATGACACTATTGGTGACTATTTTACAAGATTTAATGACATTTTAAGCACTATTTGATGTTTTGGTAAGAAATTAGAAGATTAAACTATTGATAAAATGATTCTAAGAATTATTACAGATAAATTTTATTCCAAGTTATCATATTTAGAATATTTAGATCTTGAAAATCAATTTTTGGATGATCTACATATTATTTTCATTATACATGAAATGAGAAGAGAAAAATATTTCAAGAATAAAGAAAAAGTTAATAGGGAAATTTATTTCAAAACTGAAAAGAAATAAAATTCTAAGTATGTTCCCAAGGATGAATTCAGTGACTCTGAAATTGAAGATAAAGGTATTAAAACTTTTATGAATTCCAGTCTTTATTTTATAAAAAGGTGCAAACAATCATGGGAATGTGTAAAGGAAAGTTACAACTATATTTTTTTGATATAGAGCTATTGAACATTTTTCTATAAATTTTCCCAGATTAAAGGAAGAATAATATATTGAAAGGATAACATAAATTCAATAATATCTATAAGAAATAAGGTAAATAAAATAAAATCCTTATACAGAGGGACGGGATAATAATTACTCTAAATAAAAAAAGAGAATTTTTTTTATAAGTGTGAGGAAGATGATGAAAATGAAGAGGATTATAAAAATTCCAGTGATGATGTTATTGAAAAATTACTTATTGAAAAATTAATTGATAAAAATTTTACCAGTGATGAAAGAATAATATTTGAGTAATATAAGGAAGATATACTTTGATGGACTTTATGCTTAAAAGAGAGTTGAGAGAATGTCTCTTAAAGATTGTTAGATTGGAAAATAAGAATAAGAAATTTAATAAATAAGATCTTTCAGCCTATAATAAATAAATATTTCTTAATAAAAAATCTATTTTATTGAAATATATTGATGATATGATGAATTTACTTGATGAAGATATAGAACTCAACATCAAGTTTGATGAAAATTCAAAGGTTATGTAGAAATAATTCTATCTTGATCAATAAAAACCTATTGAAGCTAAGTGAGGAATATCAAACTTCAAAAACTAAATTTTAGAAGTCAGTAAAATATTTAAGAAATTTAAAAGTTAAAAGGATATAAAGAAATCATCCATTGTGATTAAAAAAAGTATAATATTCTTAGAAGAAAAATAAATATAAGAAGAACATGTATGTATACAAAACAAGCAGAGTGTACAATTTTAAAATTTATAAGATTTAGAAGTATGGATAAAAAACTACTACTAAAAGAGATATTATTAAGACTAAAAAGAAAAATAAACTAAAGTATAATATGTTAGTTGGATACCAAAACATTACTGCATAGTATAGTGCCAAGGTGGATGATAAAAAAGCTAATGGAAAACAGGTACATAGTACTGGCTAGTATGTAAGTTACAGAGGAAAATATGATTTCTATGGATATTGTTAGAACTATGTAGGATTTACAAATATGGAGAAAATTTATTGGTTTAATAATCAAAACATCAATTAATTCAGGATAAAGTGGTGGTAGAGTTTGAGGGGAAGTCAAGCCACTCAAAGAAATAAGTCTAAATAAACTAGTTTAAAAGATGAAAATATATTGTAATAGAAAACTATTTATGAGAATATGATGGGCATGTACATAATGATAAATGATTCCCTGTTTTGTTACCATCTCAATAAATTTTATATGATAAATATAAAAAACTACAATGTGAAGGAAGAAAAAGTCCGGGAAAGTGCCTTAGTTATTAAAACTACTCTCAAATCTACACAAGGATAATGAAATTGGATACTAGATAGTGGTGTATCTTCACATATGACCAGATATTTTAAGTTGCTAAAAAATATTAAAGATTAAAAATAATGGAAAATTAAATTTATAAATAATTATTCCTTTGAATCAAGGGTTTTGGATCCTCTATAATTGGAAAATAAAAGTAAAAATCTACAATATCCTTTTTTTATGGCTTTAAACAAAACTTGTTAAGTATTTCAAAGCTCTATGATGATGGAAATAAAGTTTCTTTTAGAATAGATATCTTTTTTGTTAAAAGGATCTAATATGGTGATTTTTTTACCATAGGGAATTGAACCAAGGGAAACTTGTTTCAATTTGTTAATGTGTAGAGTTTATGATATCTAAGTGTGATGGGAGATAATCAGTTTTGGAATAGGAGGTTAGGACATATGTTCTAGAGAAATATGATCAAGATTAAGTAGAGAGAAATTATTCATGATATTACTAACATGAAAAAAAAAAGAATATATTAGTTTTGTTCCATAATCCAGAAAGGGAATATTAAAAACTCACTACATAAGAAAGTTGAGAAACATTCAACTTATCCCTTAGATATTATATATTCTGATATATATGAACCCATTATAAAGTAATCAAAAAATAGAGATGAGTAATTATTTTATTTATTAATGATTTTACTCACATTCTATGTTTTATATTTTTGAAACATAAGTCATACGATCTAAAAATGTTTAAGAGTTTCAGGAGAAGTGCTGAAAAGAAATGTGGTTATTCTATAAATAAAATTAAAATTGATAATTTTGTTGAAAACACAAATGGTAATTTTAAATATTATCTTGAAAATCATGAAATTATTCATGAATTTTTTTCACCATACACACCACAATATATTAATTATTTTGAAATAAAAAATAGAAGTTTAGTTTAGATAGCATGAACTATGTTGATTGAACAGGATACTTCTTGATACTCTTATAGACAAGCTATTATAATATTTCATCACATTCATAATCACCATTTATATTGGAAAAACTCTAATATGAATCCATATGAGATTTATTACAAGGGTACCCCAAGTTTTAATTACCTAAAGGTGTTTGGAATTCCCTGTGTTGTCAAATTCTGAGATAAGGATCTTGAGAAGTTTGTTGAAATAGGTATTGAATGAATATTCCTTGGATTCCATTCTAATGGTATAGGATATATTTCTATAATAAGGAAACATGAAATATTATGGACCCTAAATATATTAAAATTCTTGAACATTATAATAGAAATCTTTTAAAATCAACTGCAGATATAAGAGAAAGTGAATATGGAGTTATTATTGTTGAACAAAATAAAAAATGTAATGACATAAGTAAATATTTTTGAGTTATTAAAGATGAATATTCAGACTTATATATTTCAAGTGATGAGTGAAAATCTCTTTCATCTTATCCTAGTATGATAAAATTGAAGGAAGAACAAAACATCATTAGAGATCAATGGAAATAGTTCAAAGTAGATGAACATTAATATTAGCTTCACATTTTTCCTTGTATTCATAGGTTTATCCAAGAGATGTTAAAGAAGATTTAGAGAATAAAGAGTAGATTTATGATATGAATGAAGAGAAATATTATATTAAGAAGAATTATGCATGGGAAATCATACCCAAACCATAAAATAGGAATTATTGGAATAAAATGGTTTTTCCAAAATGAGTTGTATAAAGAAGGTAAAGTGATAAAAAACAAGGAATGAATAGCTTGTAAATGATAATCATAGTTTGAAGGTATTGATTTTTATAAGACCATTTCCCAAGTAATAATAATTGAAACTATTATAATATTTCATTTTATCACTTCATAAATAATATATAAGATAGTCTAAATGGATGTCAAGTAGGATTTTATTAATGGAGAGATCACTAAAGAAGTTTATATTGAGAAACTGTGTGGCTTTGTGCTTAGTAAAGACGAAATTTCTATGTGAAAGATGAATAAGGATTTTTATTGGTTGAATCAAGCTCTCGGAGCTTGATATTCTAATTGGATGCTTACTTAAGAAAGTTTCATTTCAAAAAATAAAGATTTTATAGCACCCTATAGATAAAATAAAATCAATATTTTTACCTCATTGTGATTGTTTATGTTGATGAAATCATATTTATATAGAATGATAAAGAAATTTGTGAAAATTTTACTAAGGAGATAAAGAATTTATTTGAGATTTCCATTCTAGGAGAAATGAATTACATTATTGGCTTATAACTCTCTCAAAAGAAGAATTAATTTTTTTTATGTCAACATAATTATGCTAAGGAATTTCTAAATAATTTTTACATTAAATAGTCAATGATTATTATCATACCCATTTTATTGGGAGAAAAGTAGGAAAAATATATGAATAGAAATGTGGTCAATCCTAAATAGTTTAGAAAGTTGATTAGAAATTTTTTTTATCTTACTCCTTCAAGGCTAGATACAATGTATGTTATTACTCTTTATTCCAATTATCAAAGTGAACCAAAGTAATCATGTATTATATCTAAAAAAACTCTTATATATATCAAATGCATAATTTATTTCATAATAAAATATGACACCACATGAAAGATTAATCTGTTGGTTACATGGATATATATTTGGTTGGTTGTGTTGATGATAAAAAATCTACATCTAGTGTAGTTTTATTCTTGGGAGAAATTTATGTGAGTTGTAATAAAAAGAATAAAAATTCAATAACCCTCAACACTATAGAATATGAGTATATAGATTCCACTCAATCTATAACATTATTAATTTGAATGAATATACAAATAGAATATTTGTTTTTTGAAGTGAAGTTTCCCCTTATCTTAAGTTTTAATAATCATAGTGATATAAATATCAATAATAATCTAGTGTAACATTCTCATTCTAAACACATTGAAATTAAATATCACTTTATCAAATATAATTAGTAAAGTAATGAACTGAAGATGGAGTTTTTTCTAAAAATGGATAAAGTTGTTGATATATTTACTAAACCAATACCAAAGGAAACATTTCATAAGATGAGTTTGATCATGTGTACAACATCACTCTCTTCAAGGATAAGTTATTTAATGTATTTCCCCTATCTCATCTTGTCTTTGGATAGTTTTTTATAATAGTGAGAAAATATATAACATAAATATATCATTTAGTATGTGATTTTCCTATCTAAGGAGATTATAAATTTGGAGGGATTTTTTAAAAGTTTTAAGTGTGATTTCAATGTGTGTGAATAGTTTTCATAGTTTTTTAAGTGGATGTAGCATGTTTTTTATAGGTTGTAGTTTTTTTCATTAATGATGTTTAGAGTAAAACAAATAAGTTAATAAAATTTTCTTAAATCATTAATTTATGTATATCATGGTATTATTATTCAATTATTCTTTTTTATAACACAATGTTTTCTCACATAAGATTTTAATTTTTGTATATTAATACCTTTCTTGAGTTTTATAGATATAGTGACTTATGTTCCTTGGTTGAAAAAAAAAATCCAAAGGGGGGGATTTTTTAACTCAAAAGGTTCTAAGCTATTGGTTTGTTAAGAAGAATCTATTTTTGAAACAATGAAATATTTCTTAAGTATTGTATTTTTTTCATACATAAATCACCTAACATTTTGTATAATTACTTACAAAGGTTATTGAGTGAAGTTTCCAATAGGACAAGACCAATAGATGAAGTCCAATTGACTAAAGAAATTGGATAAAGTATGGTAATAAAGGGTTTACTAATAATCATTGTAATTATATCAAATAGAGATTTTTTGTAGAGAAAATTTAGCTTATTCTTTATTGTTCTTATAAGTATATAAATTTCAGGATTGTTATAAGGAAATTAGTATTTTAGCCTAAGTTTTTTGAAGGAAGGTTGTTTCTATGAATAATGGAGAGAAGAGTTTCATAAACTATGGATGAATTTGAATCAGATGGAAAAGAGTATTAAGTTTACCCAATTCAACCAAATGAATAATTTATGGAAATATAAATAGGTAGGGGAGTTTTGTTAATGTTTTGGATATAAAAAATCTGTATAAACATTCAAGATTTCATTCTAAATAAGAATGATATAAAACGAAACTGATTAATGTTTCCAAATAAATATCATCATATAAAATTTTCTATGAAAAGTACTCATATAGATTCATCAGACAATGTAACTCGAAGATATTTAGATAGAGGATTCCAATATATTGGTCAAATGATTTCTAATATTCCATCAAGTAGAGGTTTTTGTTACTGATTCATCAAATAGATGTTTCCTAATTATTTGAAGGTGTTCTCTAAATCACCATATAGAATGCTTATAAAGAAGTTCTTTGAATGGATAAAGTGTCATGTGAAATAATTTTGAGGGTATATCAAATAGAGCTTTTAGAATAAGTTTACTATGAATTAACTTCAAACATAGTATCACTAGATAGAAAAATTCCAATAAAGAATAATTGGATGAGGTTTTCTTAATCCTTACAAATTCTTTTGTGAAGATATAAAATATGATTATTTTGATCTATAAATTCAATCGTTCAGTAATCAAGAAGTAAATTATAATGATTCTAGAAAAAAGTATAGGATGATTAAAGAATATATTTGAAGATGAGTTTATAAGAAATTTTACTATACGGTTTCTTTGAATCCTATATTTTATAAAGTTTAAATTCAGTTAAAATTTTAAATTTTAGAGTGGGATATTCATATTTGAAAGTGATAAGTTTGAATTTTATTTCTCACTCTTCCTTAAATTTTCGAAGAAATATTGCCTATATAAAGGGAGGAAATCACATTGGGAGAAATATTCTGATGTTATTTCTTCTGGGTGAATTTCTGAAGATTTTAGGTGATAACATGATATCTTGAAAGGTTTTTATTGAATAATGGGATGCGGTGTCATACGAAAGATATATACTAGACATAGATTCTTATAAAATAGTATTGGATGAACATTTTATAGAGGTGAATGAATGAATACTGAAAATAAGCTTCCGGATGTAGGGTATCGAAAAAATTGGTGTTATACTATCACTTGGAATTAATCAAATAAGTAATTAGAAAGAGTTATCAGACTAATGGTAGCATAAAGATTGTTACCATATGGAGAAGAAATTGAGTAGATATGTTGAGATATAAAAGTTTTTAAATAAGTTCCTACTCATTTATGTGAAAGAAATTGGAGGATAATAACTTACAAGAAGAAAAGTGTGAATAAATTTAATAGAACAGGGACAATATACAAATGCCTATTAGTGAAGGTTCTTATTTTTTAAAAAAATATTTTTATGTCATATTGTTTGTTAGAGGAGAACAAAAACTATCTAGGGACTATGGTGATATGAAATTGATGGATACTCCCGCCTTTTTATAAACACTAAAAGGATTATTGAGTTTGTGTTGTCTTGGATTACTTTTAAACCATGAAAAGGACTAGCTACTCTTATTTAAAAGTGATCCTTGTAAATACTTGTGTTTTTGTGGGTCTGCTTGTTTTGTTTTCTAGTAGAGTCAGTTATCACTAACTGAATGCAATGGTTGTTTCTTAATTAAGAAAACATAAAAATAAAATCTCATTAATTCACCCCTCCTTGTATTAGTGATCACACTAATCATAATTTTCCCTTTTAGACTCTTAAATAGTGTCTTTTCATTATTGAAAAAGTAATGGGTATTTAAAAAAATACATTTTATTCACTTATAAAATGGGATAAATTCCACCACATTTATCCACCCTTTATAAAGAATTATCTCTACCAAAAATATACCCTAGTATCATCCAAACTCTCAACTGTTTCATATAATCCTTTATCTTTGTTAAATAACCAAGATAAGGATCCTTGAGGTGTTACCCAAGGGAGAACATCTAAAGGGAGAGGTAATGTTTGTAATCAAACTCTCTTATTTCTTTTATTTTTATACCACCTCAAACTAACTATATCCATGAAAATATGATATCATTAGTATTAATAATAATCTTAAATGATATTATACTAATTGAATATCCATTTTCTACCCTCCTTCCAACCATCTGAAAAAAAAAATTCTTATGTTATGTGCGAACTATGGCCTCCATAAGTGACATGATAAGTTTTTCATAACCACATTAAAGAGTTCATTAAAATGGGGTATTTAATGAATAAATAATATACTTAAAACATTTATAATATTTTCAAAATATAAACCAATTTCTACCACTTTTACAATATATGTAAACAAATGTGTTACATGTGCGTGCATGCAGACTACCACCTCCTCAAAAGTGACATATTTGATTTTTGACATAGTCATTTATTATTTGTTAAAATATATTTAAATATGTTTCAAAAACTTTAAAAAATTTAAATAATATCATTAATATTATTTAATAATTATATTATTCTAAAAGAATCAATTTATTAACAATACTCACTAATAGATTATATATTATACTTGTTTGGGTCGGTTTAACCACTGACTTGGAAAATGTACAATTTTTTATCATGGAAGACTATGTAAACTTAAATACTAGTGTTATTAGTCATTAATGAGAAAATATTTCTTATTTTATGGTACTTTAAAGGTTATTCTATTATTAAAATTATAATTCAAATATCACCTTTTGTTTATTAAAACTATTGAAACAAGATCATCACTGACTTCATCATCAAAAATATTGACAAAAATATTAATTAAATGAAATTAAAAGATTATAAATCATTATAAAACATATATTTTAGTACCTATAATGATATGAGAATGATAAAATTTTAATATATAATCAATAATTCACATTTTCATTATGACACTAATATTAAAGAAATAGTTGAATCTAATGTCATCCAATGGTGAAAATAAAATATAAATAACTAATATATTAATAATAAAGGATTATAAAAGTTAATAAAAGTTCAAATTTGTTAATAAGGTTCTAAAATTGGTTATTAATATTGTTATTTTTGTTATATAAGAGGCTAAATATCTTTCATATAATTCAAGAATTAAGGTAAGGGTGTTTCGTCTCAATTTTCATTATTTGAGGCAAGTTTTATTTATAAACCAAATTTTATTTAAATGGTGTGTATAATACCTATTTGATATATCATATCATGAATTATCTTTTATTCATGGTATTTGAAGTTCAATTTCAAGCCCTCCCTTTCAAGGTATTTTTATTAAAAAGTTTCTTAAGACATAAAGGATATTGTCAACGCAAAACTTCTCAATTTGTGTTATGATATTTATTCTTAAACTTATTTATTACATGCTTGGTTTATTTAACCATAAAATTTTATTTTATTTTATTTTATTTTTATATATAGGGAAAATGAATTTTTAATTAAAATCTTATTCCTTGATAAATTTATTCCCCATAAAGGTATGATATTGTTAAGAATATTTCCCATTCCCTTTAATAATGATTTTTCTTTCATTTCCATATTTTTCCTTCCTACGAATGTTTTACATTGTATTTAGAAACATTAAAATTTATTATCTCATGTTACCTTCACATTTACCTTTTCATATTTTAAAAATTATTTTTTCTCCTTTTTATGAAGTGGGTTTCAACACAGGTATTTTAAAATATTAAAATGGTTTTCCTTCTATAATCAGTTGATTTATCTTCCAACCCATATTTCCCTAGGAAAATATTTATGTATTTTTTCAAGGATCCATTATAAAATATTCTTTTAAAAATTAAATTTTTTCAAAAGTTTTAAAATCGCATTTTGAAGAAAAATATTTTTAAAGTGGCTTGTAACTTCTTCTTTTATGATAATGTTAAATACAATTTTTAAAAACTCTTTTATAGTTCACTTCAATTTTCATCTTTATGATTAAATTAATTTTATTTATTAAAAAATTATTATTCATAAATTACCCTATAAATTATCTTGTACTATTTTAGGGGATTAAACTCATAGAAATATATTATTTATTTCTGATTGCCTAATCATGTTATGTGTATAAACACGATTCTTCTTCCAATATCTTTCT
This sequence comes from Viscum album, assembly GCA_963277665.1. NCBI lineage: Eukaryota > Viridiplantae > Streptophyta > Magnoliopsida > Santalales > Viscaceae > Viscum > Viscum album. The sequence goes on from OY728127.1 coordinate 490,727,305, forward strand.
ATTATGAACACTCTATATTTTCATCATTTGATTGAAGGGTGATCAACTAGATTCCATATGTTGATTGATTATGGAAGTTATTGAGTTAACCATATTCCTTTTATTTATACGTTGTAAATACCATATATTTCATCATGTTAAATGAAGGTTATTTACCTAAAGATTTATCAAATATCTTTGGATATACATTTATTTTCCACAGTTTTATCAATTTATGATTATTAATAAAATTTTTAATGATTTACTTATGTGAATCCATTTTAAATGGATATGAAACCAATTTCAGTTCCTTGGGTTCATTTTTTTATGATGAATGATTGATTTTAAGTGATACTCATGAGTATGGATAAATGATGGATAGGGTCCTATATCACCCTCTAATGCATTGGTTACAACATTAAGTATCATGAAATATATATATATGAGCATAATTAAATTATCTCACAAGTTTGGTTGAAAGTATGTGAATAACAAAGATGGTGTATATTATGGTACAATTATGTTTTCCCCAAGCATGGGTTCAAGTGTGAAACTCAAAAATTTGACGTTCCATGCGTATATGATTGTTCCAATTTTCTTTGTTATTATATATTTCAAGGGAATGTTAATTTTCCATTCCATATTCCAATTATTATACTCCATGGATCATGTTTATTATATCATGATTCTGCACTATTTTTCCATGGTATATGTTTATTTATTTAAAATTGCATGTCCTTCTATCATTACCTATAGACATCTAATATTGTTCCAAGTTATTTTAATAATATATTTCCCCCCTAATTATGTTTTCTCATATTCTTATAATATATCCCTTTATGAAATGCTGATTAATTTTTTTCTCTCGCTGAGAATTTGACCTCACCCCTTTATTATATTTCCATTCCCTAGGTTATGAACAAGAGTATAAGTTATGACATGTCTAGAAGGGAGTATTGTGAGGATTAATTATGGAGAAATGTTCAAATGTATCATAGTTTAAGTTATATATGTAGTTAATCCTCAAAGACACTAAACTTTTATGTTTTTAGGATTTCATGATTATTTTGACATAAAATGTTTAAATTATAGAAATTTTGTAAAATAAAGATCTGTTAAACTTGGGTTATCACACTTTGTATCAAATCCAGGGTTTAAATAAAATTTTCTTAGCTCCCGACCTAGTAGTTCAGGTCTAGAGTGCCTCATTTGGTATCAACATAGGGTTTAGTTATTTTTAAGGTTTATTTTATTTATTTTTTGGGATTATGATGAGATAACATTAGTTAAAACCCTAATATAATCCTATTTATAGGAAAACATCATGAATTTTTGGTAAATTATATATTGTCACGAACCAGGCCGGGTCGTCATCTGACCCAACGCCCGACCCGGTCCGCGACATGGCCCGAAGGGCGTTCCCGATCCCCACGGGCTGGCAACTAGTGCCGGGCATCAAAACAAACCAATTGGGAACGGTTTATCCCATAACAAGATAAATAAACATAAACTGAACAGGCATATAAATAAAAGAAAATAAACTGAACAACGTGGTAGCGGAAAAAGAAATAAGCCAAGAACGTGACATACCTCAGGTGACCCTATGGATCACGACAGTACGACAACCTCGCTCGCTCCCAAAATTGATCCAAGACTAAAACCTGCAACTGAAAAGTAAAGTAGGCATGAGCACCGAGATGCTCAGTAGGAAAGCCAAAAACAACCACGTCCTATGCCTCCGCCTTTATTAAGAAATCCATTATGCCAGTTTGGAAATAAGATATAATAAAATAGTTTTTCTCCTTTTCAAATTCAAGTAATGAGTTTTCATTTTCAGGTAAAGCCTTTTACTCCCACTACATTTTCAATATAAGTTTCAAGCATGCATTAACATTTTAAAATGAAAAGAAACCAGTTTGGGTTAAAATATGATTTTCACAAACAAGACATCAAGTATGAAACATCTAAAAAGAAAGTTACATCATGGGCATCATGAAAAAAATGAGCACCATGGGTAATCCTTATAGGCAGCTAGAACAAGTGGGAACCTAAAGACCTCGTACCTTAGTGAAACGTGGCTTAGAAGACCACGACCCTCTGAAAACGTGGCTTAGAAGGCCACGACCCTTAGAAAATGTGGCTTAGAAGGCCACGACCCTCAGAAATTCATATGTTTAGTTAGTGTTGTTGCGTCAATCCTGCTAGACAAACCGGGATGAACCCATGTCGTGTCATCTAGCATACTAGTCCTGGTCACCCACCTAGACACCCGGGTTTTTCCCATTGTTCTCTATTTCAAATGGTGGTGAGTTTTCTTTATCAAACAATCAAACAAGTACATTACACTTTCTTTACCTAAAAATCGTTCAACCTTTCACCACCGCACTCCCTACTTAAGTTCATTCCCCCTCTTTACTTCACACAATCACGCACAAGACTTTACACTAGGCACATATATCACAAACCGCTCATAAACACTTTCATCACATTTTATTTTCAAATTCAGGGGAATGACTCAAAGGGGGTTTTCTATTTTCGCAACTCAAATCTCAAAGTGCCAAACGGGACTCAATAGAGGTTTTTCTATTTCATAAAACATTATTAAGATGCCAAACATGCTTAACTACAAAAAGGGGACACCTTTTACAATCAACCGGCCAAATGGCCCAACACCTTTGGAAATACCTCTTACCAATTAAAAACCACTTAAGAAATCCATTTCTCAAGAAAAGTCACTTAAGACCAACGGCTTTGAAATGCATTTTCAATTTTCTAATACAAGGCATAATAGTTTCTAGCAACCGAAATCAGGTTCCCCAGCATGTGTATATAGCATAGTGTAAAACATGTTTTTAAAACAATCAAGCAATTGTGAATTTCAAATTAAAAGCTTAGGAATCGGGGACCTACCTCAACATGTCGCTGCTTGAAGACGAACATTCAAACTGATCCTTGTCACACACACGCACATGCATTTATACATATATATATACACCCCTAGTTGCATTGCACATATTCCCCGCACCATGAGGGAATATGTACAAAGAGGGCATATATATATATATGTCTTACCCTATGCATGTACGTGTAGGGTACTTCGACACCCACGGCCCAAAACCATCGCAGAAAAGTCCAACACACTGCACATATAATTTAATAAAACAAATCAAACACTAAAATAATCTATAAAACATTTCAAAATAACACATCAAAGGCCCGCACCAATTACACACTCAACTTCATGTTGGGAAGCCACTTTGAAACCAGATTTACAACAAATAGGCATTAAAACATGCCTTGCATAATTTAAAAGAATTTACAATACATATTGAGGAATTCACAACAAAACACATGCAAACCCCAATTCCATTTTGAAAAATGACGCACAATAAAAACATTTGAAAACTTCATCTGCATCACCCACACAATTAAAGAACCCACCAGAAAAACTTGCCAACCCATTTGAAAATATGTTGCATGACTAAAACAATGAAAAACCACTCAAATGCTCATTTATGACAGAACGCATACCGACACTACCCCAAAACACCAATTGCGCCCCTTGCACACCCTAATAAAGTAACTGCACAACTTACAATACAATAGTGAATAGTCTGTCATGGGTTTCCACAATAACAACATACTCATACCACTTAAACACACTAATAAACAAATCAAGACATACTAAAACTCAAATAATAATTTAATCACATCAAAGAAACTAATTAATGAACTAACCTCACAATTAATAAAAAAATGTTAACATAACGAGAGATGATTTCAGAATCAAGTACACATATTATGGCAACATGCTACTAAACAATTTCGATGCAAAATAAACTTCAATGAAAATAAACTTCACACCATATGCATTAATTAAATAATACTCTAAACAAATTAACCTTGCAAATTAATTAATCAAATAATAAATGGACGTGGAACCACTTACCAGCGTGTCACAAACTTCGCACAATTGGTGCGCAAAAACCACCACACCCAATGCACCTCAAATAAAATCAAATTCACCCTAAAACAAGCACAGAATAAACGCATCAAAATGAATCAAACACAACTATTCACAACAACACCAAATTAGGAGAAAAACAACCAAAGTGTTCCGCACCTACGGCAATGGGTTCGAAAGGCTGGGAAGACGAAATTGGGGGTGCCAGAAGGCTGTCCGATGGAAGAAGGAGGTGTGCGACGTCGGCTGGGAAATCCGGAGGGCAACAGGGGGTGGCCAGGTGAGCAGGAGGAGCAGATTCGGCTGGGCAAGTGGGACTTCGGCTGGACAAGAAGGAGGATAGCAGGGGGGATGCGGAGGTGGTCGGGAGGTGCGGCCGACGACGGTCGGGTGCCGGTCGGGAGGAGGGGGAGTTGGAGGGAGGACGGCGGTGCGGAGGGGTGTCAGCGGTCTCATCTGCGCCGGAGCCGGGAGGAAGCGGGTAGGGGCGGTGGCTGGAGAGGGAGGAGGCGCGGCGAGGGTGGCGCAAGGACAGGCTGCGCAGGAGGAGGCCGGGCAAGAGGGGTCGGTGCTGGGAGAGGGAGGCCGGCGAGGCCAGGGCGGAGGCAAGACGCGCCGGAGGGCAGCAGGGCGGCGGTGGCGCGCCATGGTCAGGGAAGAAAGGGGGGGTGTTCGTTGTGAAGGGGAAACGCAGGGGGGGTGCGCGATGGGTTACGGGAAAAGGGGGGGGAGTTCGGCCGCATAAGGGTAATGGGGGGGAGAAGGTAGGGTTTGAGATAAAAAAATAATAATAAATAAATAAATAACTAAATGAAACTCTAATAATAATAATAATAATAATAGTAAATGAAATAAATAAAATAGAAGAAAAGAAATAAGAAGAAAAAAAAGAATGAAAAATAAATAAAAATATTAACAAGTAATAATGAACATAATAATAATTTTAACGAACTCTAATAATAATAATAATATAGTTCATAACATAATAATAATTATAATAAACTTGATAATGTTAATAAAAATAATTACCCTAATTAAAATTATTAAAATACATTGTTAAACAAATTTTTATTTATCTCTCTTGAACATAGGGCAGGCCGCACGGTGACCAGGGCAAAGCCGCACAGCTTTGAAAACGCCCTGCCCATGCACTGGGTGTTGTCAAGGGAAAAGCAGTCATTCTTCAACAAAATGATAAACTTTAAAATAGGCTTGATCTGCATCTCGGTAGAAAATTTCAATGTCTCATAAAATAATAAAATAATATTAATTTAAAAGTTCAGGTGTGACAATTCTCCCCACCACAAAAACTTTCTTCCCCCAGAAAGTCGCCCAACCGAACAAGGAATCAAACTCGAGTTAGAAACGGGACTAGACCCACAAGAACATGAACTCGGTGTGACTTTTCACTCCACCAGTCACACCCGACCCACTCTGAGGGAAAATAAAAAGAGAAGAACCATCAGGAAATGAGGAGGGTTCTCCCCACCACAAGAACCCGACTTGCACAACCAACATTGAGACTCTTAGCATGAACTCACCCTGGAACTGCTAACTTGATCCACGAGGGAACCGCTACACCGACCAAACCTTGAAAAAGGCACGACAAGATTCATGGTGGGTCTTCCCACCATTTAAGGACTGACCAGCTTCGACCAGTGATCACAGACCAGTACGAGAAACCCAGCACAAACTAACCCATGAACTCTCTGCATAACTATACCCCCCACCACATGGGGTCATCGACGAAAGACCCCAAACTGAGTAGCGGACCAACCCCTATTCATTATTTCCCAAGACGCAAGTGTCTCCAAAATGAGAACATCCTAAAACAAGAACGGGTCACCGAAGGAGCTAGCCACATGAGAGAGATAATCATCTTGAGACTCACAGCAATAAGAGAAAAATCCAAAGCTCATATTTGAGGAGGCGCAACTACTAAAATTACAAGAAAAAGATACCACCACACCTACTTACTGCCAAAGTGGGGTATTCAAGGAACAAAGACCACAACGAGGCAACGAGGCCTCTACGCCACCTACAGCAGGACAGAACCTTCAAAGACGGGAGAGCTACAATAAGGAAATTCATACCTTCCCCGTTTCAGCATTGGATACAAAAATTAAACCAAGGTTCCCCACACCCAATGATTCCTGACTGCGTGAAAGGCTTCGCTCCGAGACCTGTGGTTGGAGCTCTGATGTCTTGAAGCATCTGCTGCCCCGCAGTCAGGAGCTGACATTCTCCTGTCGAGACTCCTCCTGACGAAGCCGCTAGCAGAACCTCTCTAAGTTTCCCAGACAGCCACACCGACAGAAAGTCTTCAATGGATGATGATGACAAGGCGGCTTAAAGTACCCAAACTAGCCACAAAGAAGCGAACAAGAGGGTGGCTTGACTAATAGAAGATGTAATTGACAAGAAGACTTGTCTGAGATGGGTTCATCCGGCTCGCTCTCACAGAATGGGGACCATCCCAAACACCAAAGGAAACCGGTCCTTGAACAATAGACGAAGACCCCACACAAGAGAAACTTTAACTGATTCCATGACGCTACCTCTGGAGAAAATGGAATCAACCCCTTGGCATATCCCACGTAGGCCTTCACAGCTTTTTGGCCTTACTCGACACCCACTAGTTCTGCCACTTTCCTCGCCTTTACTTCCTCGGGTATAAACCATCGAACGAGCGTCGCCTTAAACACCTTCCAAGACGCACCATCATGCAACGATGCTGGGATTATTTCCTCCACCAATCCAAAGTTGTAACTTCAAACGGACCCGAACCAACACGGACTCTCATAGATTTGAGAGTTCCCAATAACCTGAAAACACCCACGACTTCACCATTCCAGTCTACTACCTTTGATAGATCATGATCACCACGGAATATGAACAACAACCGAAAAGAATTCAATTCCACCACCCTGCTAAGAGTCTAGGTAGAACCAATAACTAGAAGAGGCCCACTAGAAAATTCCGGGACTTCTCTGGGCAACATACTCAAAACAAGAGGCACGAATCCGAATCAAAAGTTATCATAAATCAAATTTCCACACCACAATTACAAACAAAAGCTCAAACTCAAATCACTATTCCAACCACAATTCAGTACGTCAAAACCAAGAACTCACAAAAAGGAATACCCAACATGAAAAGAGAATGCTAAACAATTCCTCGCTCACTTTTCTAAACATCTGAAAAATCACTTTTTGAAAACCATTTTCCTGCAAACAAAACAACTTAGATATCCACCATTGGTATCCCATGAAATCTCGCACATACATATCCAGTGCGAGCTCAAGCACCCATCCACTCACATCACGAATTCCCCCACTTTCCACATGCGCACCTCAATGTATGTGATCACTCATAGAAATACCAAGGGTCAATTCAAGACACTTCTCATTTTCAAAACAGATCGTTCAGCATAAAGCACAAATTCCCAACCAATTTGAAAAAGTAACTTATCATCAAAGCAATACATTTCCAATTTCCAAAACATTTTCCAATTCACATTCCAAAAAGTGTTACTGAGATTCCAAAAAAACTTCCAAAACACCTCCCATTTTCCCTTTTGAAACCACACATTCATTAAAAGAAAACAATTTCTATTTCAAAACCACTTTTCCACTCTAACAACCATATTTCCTTTTGAAAACACCTTCACAAAAATCTATTTTCATTTTTTTAGATGTACTCACACCAACCAAAACGAAGGTTAAACATAACTCACAGTAGAACATCGAAAAATAAGGGACTAGTGGTTATACCAACCCGGTAAGATGGCTTAGCAGGCCATGCTCCAAGAGAGCATCAACCACAGGAAGCATCTTGAACTGTGCGCTTGGGTTGTACATGGGTCGCTACTCCATGCAAGTCTACTGCGTAACACTGGCTCACTTCCTTGGTCATCCCTCATCCACACATACCAATCCAAAGAAGAAAATTCAAATCCTGGACTACCCCTGGAAACTCGAGTCTCGGGACGGGCAAGGGTTCATGACATCCTTCCCACACCTACCTCTCGAGTCTCGAAACACCTGATCACCAAACTACTTGACACCCCAAATAACAATGGCACCTCTGATACCATTTTGTCACGAACTAGGCCGGGTCGTCATCCGACCCAACGCCCGACCCGGTCCGTGACATGGCCCGAAGGGCGTTCCCGATTCCCACGGGCTGGAAACTAGTGTCGAGCATCAAAACAAACCAGTTGGGAACGGTTTATCCCATAATAAGATAAAAAAACATAAACTGAACAAGCATATAAATAAAAGAAAATAAACTGAACAACGTGGAAGCGGAAAAAGAAATAATCCAAGAACGTGACATACCTCAGGTGACCCTGTGGATCACCACAGTACGACAACCCTGCTCGCTCCCAAAAGTGATCCAAGACTAAAACCTGCAACTGAAAAGTAAATTAGGCATGAGCACCGAGATGCTCAGTAGGAAATCCAAAAACAACCACGTCCTATGCCTCCGCCTTTATTAAGAAATCCACTATGACGGTTTGGAAATAAGATATAATAAAATAGTGTTTCTCCTTTTCAAATTCAAGTAACGAGTTTGCATTTTCAGGTAAAGCCTTTTACTCCCACTAAATTTTCAAGATAAGTTTCAAGCATGCATTAACATTTTAAAATGAAAAGAAACCAGTTTGGGTTAAAATATGGTTTTCACAAACAAGACATCAAGTATGAAACAGCTGAAAAGAAAGTTACATCGTGGGAAGCATGACAAAAATGAGCACCATGGGTAATCCCTATAGGCAGCTAGAACAAGTGGGAACCTAAAGACCTCGTACCTCAGTGAAACGTGGCTTAGAAGACCACGACCCTCAGAAAACGTGGCTTAGAAGGCCACGACCCTCAGAAAATGTGGATTAGAAGGCCTCGACCCTCATAAATTCATATGTTTAGTTAGTGTTGTTGTGTCAATCCTGCTAGACAAACCGGGACGAACCCCTGCCGTGTCATCTAGCATACTAGTCCTGGTCACCCACCTAGACACCCGGGTTTTCCCATTGTGCTCTATTTCAAATGGTGGTGAGTTTTCTTTATCAAACAATCAAACAAGTACATTACACTTTCTTTACCTAAAACTCATTCAACCTTTCACCACTTCACTCCCTACTTAAGTGCATTCCCCCTCTTTACTTCACACAATCACGCACAAGCCTTTACACTAGGCACATATATCACAAACCGCTCATAAACACTTGCATCACATTTTATTTTCAAATTCAGGGGAATGACTCAAAAGGGGTTTTCTATTTTCACAACTCAAATCTCAAAGTGCCAAACGGGCCTCAATAGAGGTTTTTCTATTTCATAAAACATTATTAAGATGCCAAACATGCTTAACTACAAAAAGGGAACACCTTTTACAATAAACCGGCCAAAAGGACAAACACCTTTGGAAATACCTCTTACCAATTCAAAACCACTTAAGAAATCCATTTCTCAAGAAAAGTCACTTAAGACCAACGGCTTCGAAATGCATTTTCAATTTTCCAATACAAGGCATAATAGTGTCTAGAAACCAAAATCAGGTTCCACAGCATGTGTATATAGCATAGTGTAAAACATGTTTTTAAAACAATCAAGCAATTGTGAATTTCAAATTAAAAGCTTAGGCATCGGGGACCTACCTCAACATGTTGCTGCTTGAAGACGAACATTCAAACTGATCCTTGGCACACACACACACATGCATTTATACATATATATATACACCCCTAGGTGCATTGCACATATTCCCCGCGCCATGAGGGAATATGTACAAAGAGGGAATATATATATATGTCTTACCCTATGCATGTATGTGTAGGGTACTTCGACACCCGCGGCCCAAAACCATCGCAGCAAAGTCCAACACACTACACATATAATTTAATAAAACAAATCAAACACTAAAATAATCTATAAAACATTTCAAAATAACACATCAAAGGCCCGCACCAATTACACACTCAACTTCATGTTGGGAAGCCACTTTGAAACCAGATTTACAACAAATAGGCATTAAAACATACCTTACATAATTTAAAAGAATTTACAATACATATTGAGGAATTCACAACAAAACACACACAAACCCCAATTCCATTTTGAAAAATGAAGCACAATAAAAACATTTGAAAACTTCATCTGCATCACCCACACAATTAAAGAAACCACCAGAAAAACATGCCAACCCATTTGAAAATATGCCGCATGACTAAAACAATGAAAAACCACTCAAATGCTCATTTATGACATAACGCAAACCGAAACTACCCCAAAACACCAATTGCGCCCCTTGCACACCCTAATAAAGTAACTTCACAACTTACAATACAATAGTGAATAGTCCGACATGGGTTTCCACAACAACAACATACTCATACCACTTAAACACACTAATAAACAAATCAAGACATACTAAATCTAAAATAAAAATTTAATCACATCAAAGAAACTAATTAATGAACTAACCTCACAATTAATAAAAAAAATGTTAACATAACCAGAGATGATTTCAGCATCAAGTACACATATTATGGCAACATGCTACTTAACAATTTCGATGCAAAATAAACTTCAATGGAAATAAACTTCGCACCACATGCATTAATTAAATAATACTCTAAACAAATTAACCTTGCAAATTAATTAATCAAATAATAAATGGACGTGGAACCACTTACTAACATGTCGCAAACTTCACACAATTGGTGAGGAAAAACCACCACACCCAATGCACCTCAAATAAAATCAAATGCACCCTAAAACAAGCACAGCATAAACACATCAAAATGAATCAAACATAACTATTCGCAACAACACCAAATCAGGAGAAAAACAACCGAAGTGTTCCGCACCTACGGAAATGGGTTCGAAAGGCTGGGCAGACGAAATTGGGGGTGTCAGAAGGCTGTCCGATGGAGGAAGGAGGTGTGCGACGTCGGCTGGGAAATCCGGAGGGCAACAGGGGGTGGCCAGGCGAGCTGGAGGAGCAGATTCGGCTAGGCAAGTGGGACTTCGGCTGGACAAGAAGGAGGATAGCAGAGGGGATGCGGAGGTGGTCGGGAGGTGCGGCCGACGGCGGTCGGGTGCCGGACGGGAGGAGGGGGAGTCGGAGGGAGGCCGGCGGTGCAGAGGGGTGACGGCAGTCTCGTCTGCGCCGGAGCCGGGAGGAAGCGGGTAGGGGCGGCGGCCAGAGAGGGAGGAGGCGCGGCGAGGGCGGTGCAAGGACAGGCTGCGCAGGAGGAGGCCGGGCAAGAGGGGTCGGCGCTGAGAGAGGGGGGACGGCGAGGCCAGGGCGGAGGCGAGGTGTGCCGGAGGGCAGCAGGGCGGCGGCGACGCGCCATGGTCAGGGAAAAAAGGGGGGGCGTTCGCTGCGAAGGGGAAACGCAGGGGGGTGTGCGACGGGTTACGGGAAAAGGGGGGGAGTTTGGCCGCATAAGGGTAATGGGGGGGGAGAAGGTAGGGTTTGAGATAACAAAATAATAATAATAAATAAATAAATAAATAACTAAATGAAAATCTAATAATAATAATAATAATAATAATAGTAAAAGAAATAAATAAAATATAATAAAAGAAATAAGAAGAAAAAAAAGAATGAAAAATAAATAAAAATATTAACAAGTAATAATGAACATAATAATAATTTTAACGAACTCTAATAATAATAATAATATTGTTCATAACATAATAATAATTATAATAAACTTGATAATGTTAATAAAAATAATTACCCTAATTAAAATTATTAAAATACATCGTTAAACAAATTTTTATTTATCTCTCTTGAACATAGGGTAGGCCGCATGGTGACCAGGGCAAAGCCGCACAGCTTTGAAAACCCCCTACCCATGCACCGGGTGTTGTCAAGGGCAAAGCACTCATTCTTCAACAAAATGAAAAACTTTAAAACAGGCTTGATCCGCATCTCGATAGAAAATTTCAATGTCTCATAAAATAATAAAATAATATTAATTTAAAAGTTCAGGTGTGACATATATTGTGTGGTTTTATAGAAATTGTGTCCCTATATGGATATTAAAATGTAGATATGGATATGAAAATATGTTTCTAGGTTTAATTACTTTAAATAAGGTTGGTTGAGTATCAACTCAATCTTCACTCAGTGTATGATGAGTGCATCTAAGAATTTTCACATGAATAGACACTCTTGGGGGATATACTTCGATTAATCACATTTTATTTACAAACCATTATGAAGGGTTTCAATGGAATTTTCAGATTAAATATAAAAATAGTTATGTTAGAAAACCTAATAGGAAAATGACCATGGAAAACCTAGGTCAAACTAAAGGAGTTCTGGTTTGATATAATTATATCATAGTTGAACTGAAATCATTATTGATTGAAATAAATGTGTCATTAGAGAATCCATATTAGTATTGAGTTTTCTTATTCATATAATCATTTACTAAGATGCTATTTTATATTATCATAATCATTTTGGTTGTAAACATGATATTTAAAATGAATTTGTGTAATCCATCTATCTAGAAACTCTTAAGGCATATCTTTGTAATATTTTTTTAAGAATCTTAATATATCCCTATTATTAGGGAAAAGATGTGTTATTGATCCTCCTATAAGATTGCATGGTTAGTATCTATTTAAAAGTTATATCTTGAGTAATTATTTTATTTTAGATATCCTTAGTTATTTTTATTAATAAATTATAACTAAAATTGTGAGGGTGTAATTTATTTATGGGGGAGAATGTAACACCCCAAGATTTTGGAATATATTTTCCATTAAATAAACATTATATCGATAGATAATTTCATATGCAACACTATACTAATATGATGTGTGACATATTAGATGAATATTATAAATAAAATTTAATAATAATAATATAATTACTAAATAAAAAGATTATGATCAATTATAAATTCATGAAAATAGTATTGAGAACACCTAAATCTTTAAAAGGGAAATTTTCAATAAAAGTATTTTTATTTGTATATTTTATTTTCATTTAATATATATATATATATATATATATTATAATTTTACATTTTTAAAATTAACTAAATATTTTCATTTATCATGTAAAAATTAGCTTAGGGTGATTTTTGAAACTTTTCTAAAATAATTGATTTTTTAGTGAATAGTTTAAAAATACTGAGTCTTCTAATACTGTCACTTTTATAGAATTATCATAGTATAAGAATGAATTAAAACTTTTTGAAAACTTTGTCTTGTAAAAAACTATATATTTATAAATTAAAATAAATCATTTAAAAAAGTATGTTGAATTTATAAACTCATATATAACATTTTGGAAACTTAAGTAATATTTTAATCTAAAAAAATATTCAAAATTAGTTTTCATCACTTATAAAACTTAATTCTAAAAAATGGATTTAATATTTTAGAAAAATATTTTCATATTATGTAATAAAATTAATTTCATTTTAAGGAATTAATTTATTATTTCTAATATTAAAGTTAATGACCATGATAATGGTAAAACTATTATTTCATAGAAATTTTTGTTAACATTGTATAATTTTTTATCTAATAAAATAAATTAATATACTATCAAAAATGAATCTGATATAATGTATAAATCTATATATAAATATATTAATACACATTCCATTAGAAATCAACACTAAATAATATTGAGAACACTTAATGGTGAAAATAACTTTTTCTACAAAAAATGTTTCTATATATATTATATGGTTTATTTTAAAGGTTAATTCTAACATTGATTCACAACTAATTGTCACATATAGACCATTAAAATTTAATGTGCTCTAATAATGTGTATAGTGGCACTCAGGTTGAATCCTCAGTAATGGTACAGATTTTAGATTCAATTATTTTTAATTGATTGTTTTTTTAATGGGTGGGGGTGTTTACAGTAATTAACTAAATTTATTTATGAATTATAATTTATTAAAAAAATTATAAATATTGGGTTGAGTTCATCATTAGGTATTTTATCTTTTGATATTCTTAATCTTTTTTATATATTACATTAAATTAATATCTACTTCAAAATATGATTTATGATCATAATCCCCAATTGTTTTGGATTTAATCCAAGCCTCAACTAGGGTATTGATCCCAATAAATCATTTTTTATGTAAGGTTAAATTTTTTATAACCCATGTGTAATTTTGTTTCAATAATCCATGGAATACACATTTCAAACAAAACTTTTCATTAATCGATGACATTTTAAGTTCAACAAACACAATATAAATTTAAAGAATATTAATCGAGATAAATATATCAATCTCTTAACATACAATCACCAAAATGGAAGATTTAATCATACATTTGGTTAGATAATAATATGGTTGGACTTTTTATGCTGATGAATTAAAAAGATAATAAAATTATTGGGACAAGAAAAAGTGGTGGGCTAAATACACACACGAACGATGAAGAGAATTAAACACAAACTTTTGATTAAATGAGAAAATGAAATAAGTCAAGGTTTTTAAGATTTATTTAAAATATTTTAAGAACATAAATATTAAACAAAATTGTTTGGGTGATTATAATATAATATGAAGATAAAACATTCATTGAAATTCAAATTAAATTGAAAACAACTTGCATAATTACAATTAAAAAGAAATAAGAGGAACATGAAAAGAAAGAGAGGAGGAAAGGTATATCAAGTTAAAACATTAGTTTGGAAGATCCTATTAATAATATTTCATGTACTTGGTTATTACAATATATCCTTATATATTCTTAAATTCCAACCACTTTCAAGGATAAGAGGGGGATGTATTTATAGCCCAAGGTGGTGGACAATTTTCATTCCAAATCATCCCCTAAAGTTGTCTCACCAATTTTTTCATCCAAAAATATTAAAATATAGAAATATTATTCTTCTAAGTTGTATATATTTATTTTTTCTGTATACCCTCAAAATTTGTCGTCCATTGGACTTTTTTATCCAAAGTTATGGCTATTTTACTAGATAATGTGTTGTTGTCCATTTTTATCTAGAATTTTTCAAAGGCCACGATATGAATGTATTTTTGGATAGTAATATTACTTAAAATACAAACCATTTATTAAGAAATTTTGTGAGTATATATATTTTATTTCACACCAAAAAATATTAGATCATTTGGATGAATATATCTGGATAAAAGTTAAGTATGGTATGTTTCTTTTAATTTCCGAACAGATTTGTGGGATGGATTTCAAATCATCATTTGGGCCCCTTATTTGTTGATTTGGCCCTTGAACTTTTTTTAAAATATGTATTTAAATATATTATAATATAATATAGTGGTTTATAAAATTTGGGATTCTTTATTGGGCCCATAAATTCTATCTTTATGTCTGGTCTAGTTTTCATCACAGATTTGGTGGGCCTTATTGTGTGGTCCATATAGCCTTTCAAATGGCCAAATTTTCCAAATATCTCTGAAAATTATATGTGATAATTTTCATCAAGAATACAATGAAATAAGAACCACATAATTTTGATTATTATGTTTAATGATATGATCAAAAAATTAAACAATATTTTATTAAATGAACTCGAGAAATGCTCTTCTTATGTGTTTATAATCAAAACATAAACATTGATTGGAAATTCATCATTTTTAATTGGAAACTCTATGATGGTAGTAATGTAAAATAAATAATTATTATTTAATATCAACTCCCCCACACTTATGATTTTCCATTTCCTCATGTATCGCAAATAAAAATATAACTAAATTATTTTTACTCACCAACAAATATTAAAATTTAGTTTAATACAATCATGGAGGTCTAGACTAGTTTACTCATACATAATGAATTCCAAAAAAAATTAACCAAAATAATCTTCTAAAATAAATTCATTTTTCAAGATCAAAATTAAATATGGAAAATGTGGGAACTCATAAATCACTCCTCTCGAGATGATGAAAATTTATTTTTGGAGGTACACTCATTCACCAACCAAAATTCAAATCATAAATTTTGTAAGAGATCTCAGCTTCCATTACCTATTATGAAGTGCACAAGAATCAAGATGTATTTTTAGGGTTTTTCAGTGGATATGGTATGGTAGGAATATTATTTCAAAAAGATAAAAAAATAGGGGTGAAATGCAAACATGGGAAAAACAATGCATATTTTTTTTGAAATAACACATGGAAGAAAATGGAAAAACATATTTAAAAGGGAACAATTTTGTGAATGAAGACACAGAAGTGGAAGAAAATTGAAAGGGGTGAAAGTATGAAATATTTACAAAACACAAAACTTCTCCCAATAACATATGTTTTATTTTTATTTTTTATTTTATTTTTTTTCTTTTTACTTTTTTTTTGTTTTTTTAAGTTGTACATAAAATAAATCTCACACTCATCTCCCAACCCATGTTTTATCTCTTCACAAAACTAATTTTAATAGTAATAATAAGATCAATGGTTTAGTAAGGGTGATTTTTGACCCACCCAAGACACAAGCCAACATTTTTGTTTGTTTTTTTTTCATTTTTTTGAATATGTTTCAATAACATGTACAAAATTACATTAATGTTAATTCATTACCAAACACACTGAATGAAAACCTATCCCCCACACATAAATAGATTTTTTCCCTCAAGAATATTATGACACATTTAAAATCAAGTAAATGGTACCGAAAATTAAATCCATTCCCCCACACTTAAATTTCAATAAATCATGAAATGAAAATACATGTAGATTATTGGGTGGGACAAGGTTTTGTGCTTATAATGTGCCTATCAAAAAAAATCATAGGCTATAAGGGGATTTCAAAATGGGGATCAATTTGAGGGGAATGTGAGGATATTTTGATATTTTTATTCTCATGTGGCTTATAAAATGCATATATCATATTAATGTATGCTAAAGTAGTAAATTTAGCTTGAAGGTCCAAAAACACAAGACTCGCAATCAGGTGAGAAAAAACCCAATATAAAGATATGGTCATAAGTTACCTTGGTTGAAATCCCATGTTGTTCCTCATGGTTAGAGAGAAATAATTTTCTAAATAAAAAATTGATCATTCAAAATTTATTGATCTTGACCAAAAATTATTTATCCAAATTTATGATGACAATACAAAGCCTTTTAAATGAAAACATGTATTTTGAATCCACAAAATGGTTATAAAAAACATCAAAAGTCGGTGTTGAGTAATTATAACCCTTTTTTTAGGTTTTTTAGTGTTTTTTAGTTTTTTTTAAAATACACACTCACACAAAAGAGAAAGAGAAAAAATGTTTTAATGAAGAAAGTGGTAAAAATTAGAGAGAAAGAAGAAGAAAGAGGGATAGAGAGAGATGGAAGGAGGAAGAAGAGAGAAATAAGGATTTAAAATAAAAAATGTGCCCCCTAGTTTGGATTTGGTGGGTATGCATCTCTATTCAATGGTGGGTTGGTGGAATTTAATGTGGTTCCTAGGGCATGTGTTCTCTATGGTGATGGTTTGGAAAATGACCATTACCTAAAATGGAATCAAAAACAAAAATCATTATTCATTGAATGAAAAACTAAAAAGAAATTAAAATTTCATAAAAGAAAAAAAGAAAACTTGGGTTTCCTATGAAGAAGCACTGCATTTATTTTGTCAACAGTTGAACGGTTGTAGTGGACTACCCATGGTATAATGGTGGTCATCGTATTTTCTCAACTCTGATATGCTTCTAGAAAAACTTATCCTTTGGGAGTCCTGATTTTTTATTGGATAATTTCTTCCCTTACTTGGTGTTATTATTTCAATTCAATTGAGGTGGAAAGATAATGTGGGTATCCTCCCTTTGGTCTTCAACTTTAGGATTAATTCAGTCCATCGAGGGTTGTTTTTCTATGCTTGAAATTTCATGAAGATTATTCAATTCTGATGGTGCATTTATATGTGGTTTAGACAATATGATATTATAGTATGATATCCAAGTTTTTTTAAACTTATTTTTTCATTTCATTTCAATTTAAAGTAATGAGGATCAAAGGGTACATGAGAATCAAAGGATTTTTCAAGATCATTAATATGAGTTTTGGTTTCCAAATAATGGGTAATTTCAATATTAGAAATGATCACTTTATTAATTAGGGAACTAATCTCACAAACATAAATTCCATCATGATAATATAAGAACATTGGATCAGGTTTCACCTCACATATAATAGAACTTTCAGTATCGTGGATAAGAAATAATGAATATTCGATAATCTAATCTGAATTAAAAAAATGAGAAAGATAGTTTATTTTCCGCATTACCATCCAAGTTTGAGTACTGTAGATCAAAGGTGATATGGGATTCCAAATAGTTTTTGAGATCCTTTATATCAATGGAGTTTACATTTGAAATTTCAATATAAACTTCTCCATTTATGGATTGGTTAATGAGGATATAGAATTCACAAACTCATCTATCATTAGAATAAGAAGAATGTGATGGATCAGGGTTCAACACACTCTAAAAGATACTTTCAGATGCATGGATATATAATATAGAGTGATTCTATTATGGGTATTACATGGATTGAAAAATATTGAGCTTGACCTATTTTTCACCAGATTCCATGGATAAGATACCAGCATGGACATCCATTTTGGTCTAGATTTCATGAGCAATGGTCTTACTAGAATCATAGTATATTAGATATAATTTGTATCACCTTCTATCTCAAGGACATAAACATAAGTTGGGAAGATAAGATCATTAAATCGGACAAGGACATCCTCAATTATTAACTCTGGACTGGCGGTGCTTCGATTGTATAACTGAATGAAAACACTCATTGGGTTCAAGGTACCTAGACCAAGGTTAGAGAAGATAAATTTGGGAATGACATTTATTAAGTCTCCTAGTTTTATTATCTCATTATGAAAGTCTTAACTCCCTATTTATCATGGAATACTAAATATCCTTGGATCTTTGAACTTTATGGGAATAGACTGTTGGGTCAAAACATTTTCAATGGTCTTAATTTTCCTCTTATGGGTGCACAATTCCTTAAGAAACTTGGAATAAATAGGAATTTTTTTGATGGAATCTAAGAGGGTAATTTTGACTTCAACACGTCTAAACATGTAGAGCATTTCAATATCAGGTTCAATGTACTTTCTTAAATTAGAGACATCTTGAGGAAAAGGAATTGAGTTTTTTAGAGGAATGGAAGTTGGTGAGGGAGTGGATTCATATTCCTATTTTGTTCTTTTTTTCTTATTTTTTCATATCAACATTTAAAATTGATTTATAGGTTTCATCATGAGGTAAAGAGACTTGATTTTCTGATCTAAAATAAATTGCACTAACATTACCCTTAGGGTCGGGAAATGGTTGATCTAGGAGTTGGGAAGACTTAGATTATTGTTTTTGGGTAAGGTGGGATGGAAGTTGAATAATTTTGGTTTCAATGTTTTTGAGGATAGAATGGGTGAAGGAGGAAAGATCTTCCACGGTGCGTTCTCATGTTTTATTGGAAGAAGAGGCTTGTCCAGAATTAGGAGTACCTTGATTTGGATTCTTTATAAGGTGTTTTTATTGGGTTGGGAATTGTGAAGGATCATTAGGATAGTGTAATACGGGAGGATCTAGAGGAGTATTGATCCTTTGATATTGAATAACAAAAGGATAAAGTTTTTGGAAGTTACCACCACCATGATTATATTAGAATTGGATTGTATTTTGAGGAGGAAACTGAGGTGGGTGACAAAATAGATTACCATTCCTTAAGACTGGGTTATAGGTAAAAGAAAAGGTCTTAGAGTGGGGTTGGTTGGAGTTTCTAATTAACTTGAATGATTTTTTAGGGTTGGTGTTCCTCTAAGCATATACTTTATTGAACTTAATTATACTAAAAGAATCAGATGGTTCATCTTGATGCTATGGACATATGTCCGTTGGATGAGATGGTGAGCTATAGATTCCACAATTCTTGATAGATCTAAGGAACAGATATTATAGAGAAGATGAGGTTGGGCCTATGGAATCCTCCTCTAGTAGTCTCACAGGACCTTTAAGTTCCCTCATCCACTTGGTCATCCTATTAGTCTATATTGATTGATTCTCTTGGACTTGTTTGACTTGATCATGTGCTCAAGAATGTAATTTTTTCATGTTTTTAGCCATATTTCTTATGAGATATCAAGAATATGTATGAGTTTTTTCAACAAGATCACTGCCACTTATAGCATCAATGAGAGTCATCTCCATAGCTCGTAACCCCTCGAAGAATTATCATATCAATAGTTTTTTTGGGATTTGATGGTGTGGGATGGTTTCCAAAATCTTTTTGACCTATCACAATACTCATAGAGTGATTCATTGGGGAATTGACAGATACAACTTATTTTATTTTGGATATAATCAGTTCAAGAAATAGGGAAGAATTTCTCTAAGAAGAGATAATTTAAGTCATTCCATGTGGTTATGGAACCATGAAGGAGGTATTAGAGCCATGACTTGGTAAAGTCAACTAGGGAGAAAGGGAATTCTTAAAATTTGATTTGTTCTTTATAAACTCCTTAAGGCTTCATGGTATAGCACACCCCTTGGAACTCTTTTAGTTGAAGATGTGTATCCTCACCAAAAAGCCCATGGAAATGAGGTAGAATATGAATCAAACCCTATTTGAGTTTGAAATCATCTTTAATAATTGTATATTTAATACCAAGGGGTTGGTAATTCATATAAGGGGAAGTTAGTTCTTTAAGTGTTTGTTCCCTAGGATTGGCTATATCTAAATCAATTAGATGTTTAATGTTTTGATTATATTTAATGGTCATCCTTAGTCAGGTAATATTTAGATCGATTTCAGGGTCAAACAAATTCATGGGATTGTTTGGGTGGATATGGGGAATTCATATAAAATTTGGATGGATGAAGAAGATTATTTTTTCTTTCTATTTTTCTTTTATATTTTTTTTGTTATTTTTTATTAATTTCATTTTTTATAAAAACCAAAAACTACCATTTAATTAATGCACCATCCTCATTAATGGCACTATTTGAAGTGTGGATGATTGTTTTCTATTGACCATTCAAAGGTTTGGTGCTCTTTTAATGTGTATAGTGTAACTTGGGTTGAATCCTCAGTGGTGGTATAGATTTTAGAGTTGATTATTTTTAATTGATTGTCTTTTTAAGGGGTTTTTTGAAGACCTTAATTAAATTGATTTATGGATGATCTTTGATTTAACAATTTTATAAATATTAGTGTTATTTAACCATTCTGGAGTTAATATTTTAATATCCTTGAGATTTTCTATAAATTTCATTAAATTAACAGCCACAACACAATATGATTTATGATCTGAATTCCCAATTGGTTTGGATTTAATCCAAGCATCAACTAGGGTATTGATCTCAATCAATTATTATTGATGTGAGGTTTAATATTTCATGAATCCACGTGTAATTTTGGTTCCAATGATTCATGGAATCCACATGTCAAACAAAACATGCCATTAATCCATGACATTTTTAGTTTAACATATACAATATTAATTTAAATAATATTAATCGAGATAAATATCTAAATCACTTAACATCCCAAAATTATGACGCAACCAAATGGTATATTTACTCATCCATTTTAGTGGTTAATAATCTAGTTGTAATTTTTATTTTAATTAATTAAAAATATAAGAAAATGAACGATTCAATTAAAGAGTGGTTCACCAAACACACAGATGAACGATGAAGAGAATTAAACATGGACTTTCGATTAAATGAGAAAGTGAAAGAAGGAAAGTGTGATAAAATTTATTTAAAATATGTTAAGAACATTAATATTAAAAAATATAGGGTGGATGATTATAATAGAATATGAAGATAAAATATTCATTAAAATTCAAATGAAGTTGAAAACAATTTTTGCAATTACAATTAAAAAGAAAGAAAATGAACATGAAAAGAAATATAGGAAAGGTCTATAAAGTTAAAAATTGAGTTTTTAAGATCCTATAAATCATTTTTAGTAACTTTTTCATTCCAATATATTATCCTCTATTCATATATTCCAACCCCTTGCAAGGATAAGAGGGGGATTTATTTATAGCCCAAGGTGGTGGACTGTTTTCATTCCAAATACACCCCTCAAGTTGGATCAACATTTTGGAAATATAGAAAGTTGAATCTAGAGAAATATTATTCTTCCATGTTTTATATATTTATATTGGATATATTCCCTAAAAATTTTGAGTCAATTGGAATTATTATCCAAATTTATGGATATTTTACTAAACAATGTGTTGATGTCCATTTTTATCCAAACATTTTTGAAGTCCACAATGTGAATGGATTTTTTATAGGAATATACCCTTAAATTTTAACAATTTCTTCAAAAACTTTGTGTATAAATATATTTTATTTCACAAAAAAAACATATCATATCATATTTATGTCTATATCTGTATAAAATTCAAGTACTGTGTGATTCTTTTAATTTCTTGATAGAAATGTGGGATGGATTTAAAATCATCATTTGGGCCCCTTATTAATTTATTTGGGCCTTGAACTTTTGTGTAGTCCATATGGCCATTCAAATGGAAAAAATTTCAAAGATCCTTTATAATGATATGTGATAATTTTCACCAGGAAGGATAAAAAAGAAGAATAAAGTAATTTGGATTAGAACTTTGAAATATATGATCAAATAATTAAGCTACAGTTTAATTAAATAAACTCAAACAGTGATCTTCTTATGTGTTTATGATCAAAACATGAATATTGATTGGAAATTAATCATTTTAAGTGAAAATTATTTTATGGGAGTAATGTAAAATCGTTAATGGATATTATATATTAAATTATATGGATCTTAATGTTTTTTATTAACATCAAAAAAAATAAGTTTGACCTTATATTTTTAATAAAATATAAATTAATTTGGATAAAAAATAATTACAAAGGTAAAAACTAAAATGGTAAAATATAAAAAATATAGGGGTGAAGTACTTGAAATGTTCTTAAAACATGTGTGAAAATATAATCTAGAAGCTTTATAGACCATATATCACCCCAAAATTCATTATTTCCCACTATGGATCTATTTACTCATGAATAATGTCATTCCTTCATTGAAAAGGTAATCGGTATTTAAAAAAAATCAATTTTCATCACTTATAAAAGTGGGTCACTTAAAGCACATTTCTCCACCTTTTCCAAATAATTATCTCTACCAAAAAATTTGACTATTATATCTTAATCTCCAAACTCACTTACTAGAAGCCTTGGTCTTTCCAAAATACCATGCTAAGGAACTTTGATGTTTTACCCAAGGGATAACATGAAAATGGATTGATAAAGTTCTCAATCATCCTCTCTTATTTATTTTCTTTATATAACACCTAAAACAAAATTTATACATGAAAGTATGATAACATTAGTATTACTAATATGCTAAAATTTTATTATACTAATTCAATATCCATTATCTACACTCCTCCCAAACATCTAAAAAAATAAAATTCCCCTTGTGTTATGTGAGGAGTACCTCCTCCATAAGTAACGTGGTCAACTTTGCATAACCACCTTAAAAGGTTTGAATAAAAGGGGTATTTAATGAATAAATATAGTACTTAAAAAATTAATAATATTCTTAAAATATAATCAAATTCATACATATTTTACTTTCTATTTAAATGACATGTCACCTATGTGTACGCACTGACTAATGCCTCCATGAAAGTGATACATTTTTTTCACATAGTCTTTTCTAATTTATCAGAATATCTTAAAATATGATTCTCAAACTTAAGAAATATAAATTATATCATTAATATTATATAATAATGCTATTATTCCAAAACAATCACTCACTTAACTATAATCATCCAAATAATAATTATTGTCCTTGTTTGGGCCAATTTAACCACCTACTTAAACAATGCTATAATTTTCTAGTATGTATGACTGTGGAAACTTAACTATTGGTGTTATTAGATATTTATAGGAAAATAGTGTTTTTTATATGTTACTATAAAGGATATACCATTGTTAAACTTATTATTATTATGCATGTCTTGAACTAACTTGGGTAATCAGCCTAAATGGTACCTGAATTAGTTCAAACATGGTATGAAGGGAATTATTGATCCTCATAGCCTAGAAAAAAGTTCTTGGGAATCAAAGAAACAAGTGGGGATCATTTCACCACAATAATAACACATCAAGAAAAAGTAGTGGATATAGAATAAAAAACATTTAGTATCCTAAAAAATCCTTGAGATAGAAAATACCACAAGTAAATGGATACATGGCTCAAAAATGGTATGTCAACCCAATTCATTAAAAAAACTATCAAGAAATCATCCCAGAAACTCAATACAAAAAGTGGGTCATAAGCTCTGCCAGTTATGTCTAACTCACAAGGTTCCATGAATCAAGAAAATATATATCCTCTAAGTGGTTCTTTTCCTTTCCCTAGACCTATAATAAGAAAATATAAAAATTCCCAAAGGAAAAGTTAGGGTGTGAGCAATAAATCCCAGTGGGATATCACCAATTATTCCATAATCAATCCATATCAAGTAACCCAAACATTCACAATTTTAAAAATAAAACATGGAATGTAAATATTTTTATTGTTCATATTGAATAATTATATTTAAAAAATCAATGGAAAATATAAAATAGGTACAAAAGTGGATTTTATTCAAACAAGGTAGATATAAGAATCATTGTCAACATGGTCATGGATAATCATCATTACCAAAAAAAGGAATGAATAAAAATTTTAATCATAACATTGGCATGTATAAATCATTTAAAATCATTTCTCTGTGGTTAATATTCTAGGGTTAGGTTAGTATAGATATTATCACACATCTCATTGAAATGTAAATCCAGGAGTGCACACATCCCTAGATATCATGCCTATGAGAAATAAGAGAACACCAAAAGGAAATAAATTTATTCACTCATCATAGTTTAGTTATCATAGTCATCATCAATCCATTTTATGGTAGATCTAATATATACCTAGCATGTGTTCTTCCCCCTTAACTACCCAAGATCTAGTGTGGTTCATGGAAAATATACCGTACTTGGTGATATTATTCATTTCAATAAATCATTTCAAATCGGCCCCAAGTTCATGTTTTAAAAACATTCCATATCATTCAGAAAACCAAAATCAAATGGTTTTACATAAAAACTCATTCCTTTTAAAATATCTCATTTAATTTCAAATTGATAAATAATATCATGCCTTCTTTTACCAATAATTCATCATCAATTTATTTCATAAAATCATTCTTTCATTTCAAGCCCATTTTTTGGAAATCAACGCTTTATTTGAAAATACATAATAATAATGGTTTCAACACACACCCTGACTTTTCAAAACATTTGTTAAATAACTCAAAACATGATTTGTAAATCAATTATAAGTCCATTTAAAATTAAACAAGTAATACAGTTTTTAATGGATTTGAAAGCCTTATGAAATCGTGTACCTCAATAACAAAATCATGAAACGCCCAATGGGGGTCCCCAACTAGTGAGAAATAGGAACCTATAGTGGTAATATAAGGTCCATAGATAAAAATAAAGAAATAGAAA
Source organism: Viscum album (assembly GCA_963277665.1). Taxonomy (NCBI): domain Eukaryota; kingdom Viridiplantae; phylum Streptophyta; class Magnoliopsida; order Santalales; family Viscaceae; genus Viscum; species Viscum album. Next base: position 490,752,797 of record OY728127.1, read on the forward strand.
CCTATAACACCCTTCCATTTATCACTAAGTAGTTTGACACCCAAAACTCCCCTTAAGAGGATATAAAAAATTTAGGGCAGTAAATGTTCATGTATTTTTTTAAATACCAAAGGTGTTATGGTTCACATCATTAAAAAACACCAAATTAAAAATACCATTTAATTTTTTTAATTGAATCTTGAATTCATAAGGTTTATAATCTTTTACAATAATATTAACAACCTTCAATAAGTCATAATAATTAAATTCCCTTGATTTTAGGCTTTCAGATTTATCAGAAAAAAAACATTACAGGCTTGATATGGGTAGAAGAAAATATAAAATCATGGGGAAAGAAATTTATGAAAAAAATTGTTTTGAATAAGGGTAATATGGTTTTACCATTGCATGTCTCATTGTTGTGGTCTTAAAGTAAGAATATTTACCCTTACACAGGTTACACAACAAGACATACCCACATGAAACTTCATATTACCCTTACACATCATTTAGAAACAAGATATTACCCTTACATAGTACCAGGTTTACCCTTAAACATCCTTTTAAAATATGGGTTTACCTTTATGTAGTGTATAAAAACACCCACTTACCATTACATGAGAAAAAAATTTCTCAGATGACTCTTATGCAGCAGCTAAAAATTCAACCTACCCCTAAAAAGTTTCTAGTTTACACTTATGTAAGCCTTATAAATTTAATTTTACCTTTACACAACACCTTAAAACCAAAATTCACATAGGTAAAAAGAATTTACTATTACATAGACACCATAAACTATGTAAGGGTAAAATTAATATTGAAAATTATTTAACTTCCACTTAAATGAGTTATAAATTAAAATAAAAATGGGGACATCAAGAAAATTTAAAAACTAAGTAAGTTATAAATAACCTCCAACACTTCCAAAACTAAAAAAACATGAAACAAATAAATTACTTGAAATAAAATGTTGTTATGTTACAATTCTCCACACCATAAATTATTTCATCTTCTAGAAAATATATCAAGAAGATTTCATAGTAAAGAGCTTAGGAAATTACTCTCAATTTAAAGACTCAATTTACCATATCTCATGTGAATCAAAACTATTCTTCCATAGCACAAACTAAGGGTATATACTTTTCATGAAGAATGATTACCTAAAAATCAATAATTTGAACCAGATGCTTGGTCATAGATAAATAAGGTCCCACATCAAGGTCCTCCCAACTCAAAATATGAGATGGGTCTAAAAGATATTTTTTGAGTTGTGACATGGTAAATATTTCATATATTTATTTCACCTGAGGTGTAAAATAAAAAAATTAAATCACTATTACAATCTTCTCAACAACATCAAATGATCCCATGTATCTCTGTGCTAAATTTCCATGTTTTATAACTTGTCAGTGACCCAACTGAACAAATTCTCTCAAGAACACTAAGTAACCAACCAATAACTCAAAAGGGAACCAATGATTATTATCATAATATTTATACCGTCTTTGTTTCATTACTCTTATATTAGGAATCAACTAAATCATTGGTTTCATCTCTTAAACCAAACTAGGTCCAACCAGTTATGCTTCACCATTCTCTGACCATCAAAAGGAGATTTATATATCTTAACATGAAAGGCCTCAAAGGGTAACATATTTATTGATTAATGGTAGCTATTATTATAGGAAAACTTGACCAATACCAAGTGTAAATCCCAAGCTCCTCCAAATTCAAGGACATGAACTCAATGCATATCCTCATGAATCGGTATAGCACATTCCATCTGACCATTTATTTGAGGATGGTATATCATTATCAGTTTTTCCTGGGATCCCATCACCTCCTAGAGGCATCTCTAAAAATTAGAAGTGAACTAGGGATCCCTAATGGAAACTATGGTAGGTGAAACTCCATAAAATATGTTGATCTCGTACATATACATATTTCTCAAGTCCTTAACTTTGGTTGAGTCATTAATGGAAATAAAGTGAGCCAATTTGGTCAATACTTTAATCACTACTCATATCATATTCATTCCTTGAGTTTTATATGTAAAACTAAACATAAAGTCCATCGATATCTCATACCACTTCCAATTCATCATAGGAAGTGTCTAAATAATGATTAATGGATTATAATTCTCTCCCATAATTTACTTACTTGTATAAAAATGAGAAAATAAATCATCAATATATTATTTCATACATGTCTAATAGAAACATTGCCTCATTTAAAAAAATTTCTTCATTGTGCTAGAGTGTACCTTCCCACTGGGAATGATGAAAATCTCTCATCACAACATTTCTCATAGGTAACAGAACAGCATAACAGTTCTAGAAGCAAAGTATTCCCTCAGAAGATAAAGACCACACGCTAATGGTATTGCACCCATATAAAGAATACTTAATTCCTCAAAACTCCCCACCAATATACAATTCTTGGAGAATCAACTATAGAAGATAGGATATAAGCTTAGTACTGATCAAAACAACCTCAGTCTCATCCATGTGGATTCGTAAATGAATACGATAAAAGAGGTCCATCATATTCCATTCTTTGGAAGATTATTTGATGGACGAGGATGAAATTTTCCTACTAAAATAATTGGTAATGTATTTACCCTTACCAAGGGTTTAAGTAATTTCAAATTTAAAAGACTATATTTACTCCACCCATCACCTCTACTAAAGATTTAAATATTTTGTGAGATGATATAACTAAATATTTTAAGATCACAGTAGATCATAAACCTTTATTAGAAAAGTTAATACCACAAACTCTTGTGATAAAGAATCATAGTTAAGAGTATGAGATCATATGTGGGATAATTCTTCTCATGAGGATAAAGCTGATGAGAACCACAAGTAACCATGTGATCACCCTTCATAATAACACAACCCAAACTTGAACCTAATGCATTACATAAGTAAAAATTTCCTTTTCCAACTTCAGGAAGATTAAAAAATAGTTTTAAAGTAAAATGACACATCAACTCATCAAAGGAAGATTGATATTTCAAATCTCATATGACCTTTACTCCCTTAAGAGTAAGAGAGGTAAACAAATAATCCAAATTTAATAAATCCATCACAAACAAGCGGTAATAACCTATTAATACCATGAAGCATCAAATCTCAAAGATATTTTTTGGTTCCTCCTAGGTTATAACTTATTTAACCTTTTTAGAATCAACTAAAATACCATGTTCAGAAACCATTTTCCTAATAACTTTACTTCCCAAACTCATAAATCACATTTATAAATCCTGGCATAAATCTTGTGATTTCTCAAGATGTGTAAAACTACTCTTAAATGAAACATATGATCCCCCCGCCCCAGTTTTAGAGTAAACCAATATGTAATCTATAAATACCATAATGAAAGAATCAAAGTTACAGTGGAAAATCATGTTCATAGTTTCCATAAACATAGTAGGAGAATTGTTCATACCAAAATTTTTAGCAAGTTAATTTTAATGGTCACACCTTTTCCCAAAAGTGGTCTTAGGGATATAATACTCCTTGATCCTATACAATTGATAACCAGGAAAAATATAAATCTTTGAGAACTACTTTTCTGCTTTTGTATGGCTAGACAAGTCATCAATTTGGGGTAATGGATACTTTTTCTTGGTCATAACCTAATATATATTTCATTATTCAACACATATATGAAAATTTTTATAGAACTTCTTAGAGAAAATCACTTGTGTTTCCCAAGCCAACGCACTTAGTCAAATGAATACCTTGGACAATAAGTCATTCAATTGAGTCTTTAACTCCTTTTGTTTTGTCAATGTCATCTGATAAGTGGGACTAGAAATAGGGTAGGTACCTGGTAATAAGTCAATAGAAAGATACACCTCCATCACCAATTGAAAACCATAAAACTTTTATGGGAACACATCAAAAAAATAATCCTCTACAGAGGGAAGATTGTGAAATGAAGATTCCCACATTGATTTAGAGGTAAACATGGATATTATCATACCTAACTCCAAAATATGAGTTTTGACTCAACTCGAGCTCAAGTCCCATTCTCCTTGAAAAACATGAATCTCCCCATTGTGGGTAGTAAAGGATACCCTTTGAAGATAGTAGTTGATATGAGATTTATGAGTGACCAACCAATCTATCCTAATAATGAAAGATAGAAGTTTCATGTCGAGAACCAAAATATCCAAACAATATCAGTTTCTAATAGAGAGAAATAATAGTGGGGTAATTGAATACCCTATTCTCTCTTCATATTGATAGGCATAGAAATTTCCATTACATAATTTATGTCCTCTATAGAAAGATTCCATAATTTAAAAACATATGTAGATATAAAGGAATATGTTGAACAAGTATCAAATAATCCATTCACTAAAGACAAGGAAATGGTAATAGCACCTATCACTGTCATAGGAACTGTATTAGTTTCCACATGAGACACATCCATTATGTGAAGAATCTCCATCCCTATTTTTTGCGGTTGGAACCCCTTTTTTCTTGAAGAATTTAACTTATCCATAGATCCTACCGGTACTTCCAAGCCTGTACCACTACATTGAGTAGTAAAAAACATAGAAAAATATTTGTAAGTGACCTAAGAATCCATAAGAGCTATAGAACTTCAGTGCCTCTATGAAAGAACACTTTGAGTGACCAACTTTTCCACATTGAAACAAGTCGGTGGTACTTTACCAGATAATGTAGATGATTTAGAAAAACTCTAATGTAAAGATTCAATGTTATAGTTTCCACCAAGAGACACATCCCACTTCCTCATTCTTTTAAAGGGACCACCATGACTACCACTAGGAGTATGAGGAACACCTGTCAACCCCTACTTACTTACTAGGTCAATTTCTTCCATCAAAACTCTATCCATAACATAATTATAAGATGTAATCTTTGGAATACAGACTTGAGATCAAATATATACTGAAAACCCATATCAAACCTCTAGTATTTCATCTATTAATTTGATACTAACTCGGGTGGGAAATGTATAAGCTTAGAAAAATGGTTGGAATATTGGGTTGATGTCCAATCACCTTGATAAAGTTTAAGGAATCCATCAATTTATCCAAAACCATTGATTTCGGATATAATGGATTAGTTAAAAGAGGTTTGAATTCCTTCCAATCTAAACCCACATTATTTACTACCAAACCCAAATAATCCCACAACATCCTATTAATCCCTTCAAGTTTGAAGTGTCATGTTTCACCTAAAATTTATTTGGAATATCTAAAAACTCAATGATATTATCAATATTATTCAACCAATAATTTGATTCCTTAGGATCATCGGTACCCTATAAAGATGGAAGTTATAGATAAAGAGACTAATATGAACAATCTATGCCACCATCCCTCCAAGGTACATCCTCTGTATCCTGAACGGGAATAGGTGCAGCTACTTGGACTGGAGATTGGACCGCATGTACAATAACCTCCAAAAATTCTATTAAACTTGAGGGATCACTTTTTATAGATCATCAGAAACTCCCTATTGGTATTTCTTCAAACATCCTCTTAGGGGCATGGTAAAATACAAAATCAACAGATAACAAGGAAAACAGAAATCAAGGTACATGAGATCATCAACTCAATCAACCATAATTAAACTAGGCGACACAAATATCAAATAAAATCATTGGGAAATTATAGATTTAGATTAAAAAAATCCTCAAAGACACTTTTTACCAAAAAACCATGCTAACTAAAGGCTCATTAATATGAGTGTGGTCTTTGAACTCACTCATAGCATATGCATTAATTCCTAAAAATCTTGTCTCCTATCTACAAAAACATCTCAAACTACATATTGATATCAAGAAAGGACCTGAACATCTTTGATACCAATTTGTATTGAATCGACCAAGATAACCTACTTAAATGATACCCAAATATATTCTGACACATCTCAAAAGGTATTCCTCATCCCCACAGGCTGTAAAAAAGTACATGGGTATCAAAATAAATAACAGGTCAATATTTCACCATAAGAATAACTCTTTAAGGAAAAGTAGTGGATATAAAACAACAAATATTCAGTATTCCAAACACTCCTCAAGAGATAAAATACCAAAATTAGATTTATACAAGTCTCAAAAAAGGTAATTATACCTAATTATTCAGATAAATCCATCAAGATATCATCCCAAAAACTCTATGCAATAAGTGGATCACAAGCTCCACTAGTTACTGCCAACTCCCATGATCCCAGGAATCAAGAACATCCACTACCTCCAAGAAATTAATGTCCTTTTCCTAGACCTAGAATAATAAAATCTACAATTTATTGAAGGAAAATTTAGGGTGTGAGCAATAAATCCCAGTAGGATCTCAAAAATTATTCCATAATCAATCCATATCAAGTAAACCGAACATGATCAATTTTAAAATAAAACATGGCATGAAAATATTAACATAATTAATATGAAAACATTCTTTTAAATATATTTAAATTGATAATATAAAATATGTGAAAAAATTTAATTTCCTTCAAATCAAGTAGATATAAGTATATTTTCAATAAATATATGAATAATTATCATTATAAAAATAGGAATGAACAAGCATTATAGTCAAAACATAGTCATGTATAAATCATTTAAAATTATAGAACCATGGTTAATAGAGTAGGTATTAGGTTATTATAATTATTTTCATACATATTTGTGAAATACAGCTCCAAGTGTACACACATCCCTAGATCTTGGACCTATTTGGAATAAGAGAACACCCCAACTAATGAACTCATTTGCCTCATCAAATTTTATTTAGTGTTGTTATCATTAATACATTTCTAGGAAGAGTTAGTAAATTCCAAGCATGTTTTCTTCCCCCTAAATACCAAAGATCCCATGTGATTCATGGAAAATTTTCATACTTATAACTATCAGTCATTTTGATCAATCATTTCAAATTGGACCCAAGTTTAATTTTCAAAATAATGTTATCTCATTTTGAAAACCAAAATCAAATGGTTTTTCATAAAAACTCTTACCTTTCAAAATATCTCATTTAATTTCC